>WNWK01000764.1:130000-387654 GCA_009830355.1 Cherax destructor
TTCTCTTAATTTATTCTAAACGTCAACCAGGCTTCAACAACAATCTGGGTGATGACTCAACCATCAACCAGGCTACAAGAACAATCTGGTTAATGCCTCAACCATCAACCAGGCTACAAGAACAATCTGGTTGATGACTCAACCATCAACCAGGCTACAAGAACAATCTGGTTAATGCCTCAACCATCAACCAGGCTACAAAAACAATCTGGTTAATGACTCAACCATCAACCAGGCTACAAGAACAATCTCGTTGATGACTCAACCATCAACCAGGTTATTTGTGAGAAAATATTTCCTTATATACTTTCTACTTTGCTTTCTGGTACTCTAGGTTCAGTAGCACTCCAGGACCAGTAGTACTCTAGGTCCAGTAGTACTCCAGGACCAGTAGTACTCCAGGACCAGTAGTACTCCAGGACCAGTAGTACTCTAGGTCCAGTAGTACTCTAGGTCCAGTAGTACTCCAGGACCAGTAGTACTCTAGGTTACTAGCACTCCAGGACCAGTAGTACTCCAGTAGTACTCCAGGACCAGTAGTACTACAGGACCAGTAGTACTCCAGGACCAGTAATACTCTAGGAAAAGTAGTACTCCAGGACCAGTAGTACTCTAGGTTTAATAGTACTCTAGGTCCAGAAGTACTATAGATTCAGTAGTACTCCAGGACCAATAGTACTCCAGGACCAGTACTCCACGACCAGTAGTACTCCAGGACCAGTACTCCACGACCAGTAGTACTCCAGGACCAGTAGTACTCCAGGACCAGTAGTACTCTTGGTTCAGTAGTACTCCAGGACCAATAGTACTCCAGGACCAGTAGTACTCCAGGACCAACAGTACTCCAGGACCAGTAGTACTCTAGGTCCAGTAGTACTTCAGGACCAGTAGTACTCCAGGACCAGCAGTACTCCAAAACCAGTAGTACACTAGGACCAGTAGTACTCTAGGTCCAGTAGTACTCCAAGACCAGTAGTACTTCAGGACCAGTAGTACTGCAGGACCAGTGGTGCTCCAGGACCAGTATTACTCCAGGACCAGTAGTACTATAGGTCCAGTAGTACTCCAGGATCAGTAGTACTTCAGGACCAGTAGTACTCTAGATTCAGTAGTACTCCAGGACCATTAGTACTCTAGGTCCAGTAGTACTCCAGGACAAGTAGTTCACCAGTACCAGTAGTACTCCAGGACCAGTAGTACTCTAGGTCCAGTAGTACTCCAGGACCAGTAATTCACCAGTACCAGCAGTAATCCATTACCAGTAGTACTCTAGGTCCAGTAGTACTCTAGGTCTAGTAGTACTCTAGGTCCAGTAGTACTCTAGGTTCAGTAGTACTCCAGGACCAGCAGTACTCCAGGTCCACCATTACTCCATGCGCACTAGTACTCCAGGTCAGGTAATACTCTAGGTCCAGTAGTACTCTAGGTCCAGTAGTACTTCAAGACCAGCAGTGCTCCAGGTCCACTGGTACTCCAGGACGAGTAGTACTCCAGGTCCAGAAGTACTCCAGGTCCAGCAGTACTCCAAACCCAATTGAAATCCAGGATCAGTAGTACTCAAGGACCAGTAGTATTCCAGGTCCAGTAGTACTCCAGACCCAATGGTAATCCAGGACAAGTAGAACTCAAGGACCAGTAGTACTCAAGGACCAGTAGTAATCCAGGTCCAGTAGTACTCCAGGTCTATTAGTACTTCAGGTCCAGTAGTACTCCATGACCAGTACTCCAGGTCCAGTAGTACTCAAGGACTAGTAGTACTCATGGTTTAGCGCTTCTATTTGATTATAATAATAATAGTAGTACTCAAAGACCAGTAGTACTCAAGGACCAGTAGTACTCCAGGACCAGTAGTACTCAGGGACCAGTAGTATTCAAGGTCCAGTAGTACTCAACGACCAGTAGTACTCAAGGACCAGTAGTACTCCAGGTTCGGTTGTACTCAAGGACCAGTAGTACTCCAGGACCAGTAGTACTCCAGGACCAGTAGTACTCCAGATCCAATAAACTCAAGTACCAGTAGTACTCAAGGACCAGTAGTACTCCAGGTCCTGTTATACTCAAGGACCAGTAGTACTCCAGGACCAGTAGTACTCCAGATCCAGTAAACTCAAGTACCAGTAGTACTCAAGGACCAGTAGTACTCCAGGTCCTGTTATACTCAAGGACCAGTAGTACTCCAGGACCAGTAGTACTCCAGATCCAGTAAACTCAAGGACCAGTAGTACTCAAAGACCAGTAGTACTCCAGATCCGGTTATACTCCAGGACCAGTAGTACTCCAGGTAATTATGTGAGAGAGATAATTAAGTTTTCCCAGCGTTGAGAACAATTATATAAGACAACTAATGAGGGGGAAATTACAGACTGTAATACGTATTATCAATTATAGAGCAGAGGTAGTGCTGGAAATTATAGATCAGTGGTAGAGCTGGAAATTATAGATCAGTGGTAGTGCTGGAAATTATAGATCAGTGATAGTGCTGGAAATTTTAGTTGAAAGATAGTGGTGGGAATTATAGATCTCACAGCCTCCAATGGAGGTTCCGTGATGCTATGAGAGGCTCTTGATCAGAGGAAGTGAACGAGATCTTTTCATTGGATCGAACTTGATTCCGTTTCCTATGCTCTGTATGACTCCTACGGGTTTAGTGAATAAAATAATAATAATAATAATAATAATAATAATAATAATAATAATAATAATGGTATTAGATTATTGAGTGAGGGTAAAGACTTGGAAGGATAGAACAGAGGGAGTACTGAGTATAAAACAAAGGGAAATTTTGTTGTTGTTCACTCAGTGAACATTCAGCGTGTGAAAAGTTTGTATTTTTTGGAAGGTTGTCATTTTTGAAAACTTCTCATCTTTGAAAGTTTTTTTTTTTTTTGTGAAAAGTTTTCGCTTTCTGAAAAGTTACCTTTTTGATAAAGATTTTTTTTTTTTATTTTAATTTTTTTTTTATTTTTTTAAAAGTTCTCACTTTTGAAAATTTTCAGTTTGAAATTATTTAATTTTGAAAAAAAATAAAAAAAGAAGTTTTTCGAAATGCTTTGATTATGATATTTTTGGTTCCCCTTTTTGAAAACTTTTCATTATTAAACTTTTAATTTCTGATTTTCTTTTATTTTTGAAAAGTAATACATGGCATGCTTATGGAGAAACCAGTTTAATTATGAGAATCCCCTTAAGGGAAGAATTTGATCCCGGTGAAGAGCTCTTGATTAAACGTATTAAATCTAATTGCCTCATAATCCCTAAGGCGCTTATCGCTTCCCCGTGAATAATAAAATAATTATTAAAACTGCCGGGGCCCAAGTACAATAATTGTCTGGTGGTTTACTAGTTAATAGAAGGAATGGGTCTGACTGGGGCACGAGTTCAATAATTATGCCTGGTGGTTTATAAGTCCGCAGGTCTTAAACTCGCCGGGGTGGGCGTGCTTTAGATAACAAATATAAACATAGCATGAGGTTGTCCCTGCCCTCTGCCTCATAAACTCGCCGGTCTACAGATTATAAATTAGCCAGGTCAGGCGTGCTTCTCGTGCTAAATATAGGAAATGTTTACGCAGATGATTAGAGATGTACTACTAGGCTCATTCCACTCGTTACTTCTGTTATTATTATTATTATTTGGAAGTCTTATGTTTGTGAGGGTTATATAACGTCTGGGGGTAAGAAAAGGTAGATTCATTTGTCAACATGAGTTTAGTGTTTCATAAAATATAATACCAATATTCGTGACTCACGATGATACACGGTAAGTCATACTCACGTGACCCACGGTGTGTCACCCTTGGTGACCTCACCACTGGGTCGTACACACCTCCGAGAGGTAGACACAAGAGTCGTAACTTGGACATTACCATATAGGAGTCACGACCATGCTTACCCAAAGTGTGTTGTTTACTTGAATACCTTTCGGGTGGTTAATTTTGCACTTTCTGGGGTTGTTGACGCTTTTATCTGCTGGGGTCGTTGACGTGTGTATCTGCTGGGGTCGTTGACGTGTGTACCTGCTGGGGTCGTTGATGTGTGTACCTGCTGGGGTCGTTGACATGTGTACCTGCTGTGGTCGTTGACGTGTGTACCTGCTGGGGTCGTTGACGTGTGTACCTGCTGGGTTCGTTGATGTGTGTACCTGCTGGGGTCGTTGATGTGTGTACCTGCTGGGGTCGTTGATGTGTGTACCTGCTGGGGTCGATGATGTGTGTACCTGCTGGGGTCGTTGATGTGTGTACCTGCTGGGATCGTTGACGCGAACGTTGTTGGAGGGTACATAACGTATGTACCATTTGAGAATGAGCAGAACACGCACTAGTCGACAAGCAGCTACTGACATGACTGACATGTAATTGTAAACTTATGGGGCAGTCGACACCAATTTCTAGGAGGCTGTAAACCTGTAAAATTTTCAAGTCATGATGGTTAAGACTATTTAACTTTCGGGTTGTTGGCCATAGGTCGGTTGGTAGCGCACTCATCTCACACATTGAGGTGCGTGGATCGATCCCCGGTACGGGCGGAAACATTGGGGTTTGTTTCCTTAAGACACCTGCTGTCCCTGTTCACCTAGCAATAAATAGGTACCTGGGTGTTAGTCTACTGGTGTGGATCGCATCCTGGGGACAAAATTAACCTAATTTGCCCGAAATGTTCTGCGTAAGAAGGGGCTTTCTATATAGTATTATGTTATTAATGTTAATTAGGTCTGTATAAGTAGTATCATCTATTTGTAGAAATTAAGATTATTATTGACTTTTCTGGTAGCTAATCTTTTGGATCACTACTTGCAATAGTTGAAGTCCCTTATAAGAGGGAGGATATACCTTGCTGGTGAAGTGCTCTCGATCCATGATAGTGGAGCAACCCTACCCGCTTTTGTGTGAAACCTATATGCCTCCCATTCTACACGCTTTTTATCACCCCCTACGGGTTTAGCGTTTCCAATAAATATAAAAATATTTTCACAGAGAGAAAATCCTCTCTTGCGTCCATAAGCACATGGAAGAGCGGATCAAGCTGTGCGATAGCGAGCTTATAAAGCTTAAAGCTAATTAGCGTTGACGTGAGTGCCAACAACATCATCAATATTACAACTGAGGTCACCTGCACCAGCTGAACCTTTGTTTCCGGACATGACTTGGTGGAGCTGAGATCACCTTGATCACTCACACTCAGCTCCCTGTATGGCGAACACAAGCACGGGAATCAGACTACATTATGCAGCGGTGATAAGCACACAATGGAGCTGCTACATCAACCCACAGATGAGTACATCCTGGTGCCCAACCCCAGGTGAGTGCAATACCAAACCCACAGCTGAATAAATCCTTGCACTCTATGCTGAGTACATGCCATTACTTACCCCTACAATTGAGTACGTCCTTGAAACGATCCCCAGGCTGAGTACATAGAACTGCACCCCAGGTTGAGTATATATTTGAACCGAACCCCACAGCTGGGTACATTCTAGAACCCAAGTCCGGAGCGAGGGAGAGGGAAAAAAAGAGGACTGAGAGGTTAACATGAGAGGTGGGATGGCTGTAGTGATGTAGATGGGAGGTAGGAATGAAGGGGAAAGTCCAGTATAATTATGTTTCTACGTTGGTAGGCGAGAATTGCTTGTCACACTTTTTGCTCCGCTGGTCAGGGGCATAAGAGGGGTGGGGGGCGATGGGGTGATGAGAGGGGAGAGGAGGAAGCTGGAGTACATGGGATGGGAGGAAGTAATAAAAGAGGTGTGTGAAGGGCACTGCACTGGTGAAAATCAAAATTGAGAAGCAGAGTTGTTGTTGTTTGGAGATGTTATTTGGTGTTGATTGTTGTTTAGTGGTGATTATTGTTATTTGGTGGGATTGTTGTTATTTGGTGGTGAATGTTGTTTGGTGGTGATTTGGTATTTGGAGGTGATTGTTTTTGTTATTTGTTGGTGACTGTTATTGTTATTTGGTGGTGATTGTTTAGTGGCGATTGTTTGTTGTTTGGTGGTGGTTGTTTGATTGTTGTTGTTTATTGGTGGTTTGTTGTTGTTGGCGCTGTTGTTATTTGGCTATTATTGTTGTTTAGTTGGCGTTGTAGTTGCTGGCGTTGTTCTTTAATTATTGTTTTTGTCAATAGTGTTGTTGTTCTTCTTGGCGTTGCTGACATTGGCGTAGTTGGTGTTCCTTGGTTGTTGCTGTTGTTGACGCTCTTGTTGTCGTTGTAATTGGATTAGATGTTGCTGTTCTTATCGTTGTTGTTGATTGGTTGTTGTTGTTGTTATGAAGCGCTGATCCCGTAGGGTCATACAATTCCCTAGAAATGTGTTTCATGTATGTTAGTTCATAGTGATGTTAACTTCAGTTCCTTGGATGAAGATCCCTCCAGCATTAAGATAACCCCATTCAAGGACTAAAAGAAAAGAGGGAAATCTGTACATTTATTATATTTTTAACCCCACAGGCAGTCCCTCATCAAGGTAAAGTGACTCATAAAAGGAAACACATTCACCATCATTCATTTAATAGGTGTCGTGCCAAAAGTGCACAGACATTACAATTCAAATGGCGCTGCGAACTCTAAAATCTTCACTCCACCTTTACAATGTAGGCACGGTGCTTTACATCTTCAGGACTCGAGTCTGGCTATCTTGTTTTTTATTAAATCCTTTTCAAAATAGTACGCTGCTCGCACTCTAACAACTCGTCAAAACATTAAAACCACTTGTATACACTCCAGTCTAGTGCGCTAAATAAGCCTGCTGGATGTTGAAGCACCTAGCACTCAAAACTACTTTTATTCCCCTTCACTCCAGCGCTTCCTGGCATGACCCATACACCTACCCCAGATTTATTCAATCTCTTGATCATTCTATTCTGCTCGATCGTCTCGATCGTTCAAACCACCTCAGCAATCTTCCATTAGCCTTTTGGTAAACCCACACCGTCTTTTGATTTTTGTGCTCTGAATTCTTTACATAATATTCACTCCACATATTGCTGTCAAATATGGCATCTCAAGTACTTCTAGCCAAATAAAGCCGAAGCCTAACATTGATATGAAAGTGTTGGTACCACATAACTTTAGTACGTTCCCTCTCTGTCCATTGCTGAACATTCCACGATGCGTCCACACACCATCTACCCTTTTCCTCTCCTCTACTTTATGGTTCACTTCGTCTTTCACATACCCATCCACCGACAATTCCACTCCATATATATTAACACTAACTCTCATGTTGTGTGCCAATGCCAGTGGTGATTTTAAAGTGAAGCCTTTACTGGTGTATCACTCAGAAAATCCCAGAGCTTTCAAGAAACACAATGTTAACAGGAATAATTTGTGTGTGCATTGGAAGGCTAACACTAATGCATGGGTCACTAAGGACTTTTTCGTGGAATGGTTGACATTAACTTCCTCCACATTTCCTCTCTCCAGTCTGATATACAAACTTTCATTTGCTAATATTTTGTTGCTCTCTCCACTTTACTCTTTCGTAAGATCACTTTTAATTTATTTATTTTCATACCTTCCCAACTTCTCTTCAAAATGTCCTTAAAGAATCGGGTTTTCGGCCGCTCGGACAACTCCCAGTTTGTATTAAATTCATTATATTTTAATTCTAAAATTCTCCTCAACAACCATGGTGACATTACACACCCCTGTCTGAGGCCTATTACTGGAATATAATCTCCCCGTCTCATACATACCCCAACCTAAGCCTCAATCTCAGTAAAAAATCTCTCTACTCTTTTCAGTAACCTACTTTGCAGGCCTACATTTGCAAAATCTGCCACAATGCTCCCCTATCCATACCCTATCATATGCCTTTTCTAAATTCATAATTGTGACAAACAGTTCCTTTCCTTTATCTAAATATTGTTCACCTGTGTGTTTCCCTGGAAACACTTGGTCTAAACCTCCAATACTTTAACTAAATCCTCCGTATTACTCTGCAATCCTTCGTTCTGTTTAATTCCTTTGCCCAGCATGTTCAAAACATTTGCTCTCTAAAATTCTTACATTCTCTCTCTTGTCTCCCTCTCTCATGCGTACTTTGTTTTTCACGTACATGTTGAAGAAATACACCAGTTACTCCAAGACTGTATTCCCATCTACTTTAACATCTCAGATTTAATGCCATCTGTCCCGGCTGCTCTACTTCCTTGTGAAACGTTCATCTGGTGAAGGTCATACCACGCCAAGGAAAAGAATGATAATGCAAATAAGTAGAGGGTATTTTCGATTCCTTGAATCAAGAACTCTTCACTAGCATCAAGGTATTGCCTTGAAGGAAGGCAACCAGAATAAGGGGAAAGAATCCATGAAATAATTGAAGAAGGGGTAAGGGTATTAAACGAAATAGTGGAGAAGGGGAAAAGGAGGGGAGGTAGATTAGAAGATGGAAGAGGATGAGTGGAGGAGTGTCGCAGTGTGGACGCGGTCTTATTAGGGAGCCGCTGAAGATAGCCACTGGCCCTGGCCTTACTTCAGAGGCGGTAGAGGTTGCCAGCGACTCTCACTCGTCACACACATCCATCCCTATCCCTTCCATCGATTCCATCTCTGTTTGTGGACACCTCTTACAGGTGAGGTCGTGGTGTATCCTGCGAGGGAAGAGAGAGAAAGAGGGAGAATGAGGAAGGGAGGACAACAAGAACAACTTGCAGGGAAAGAGGTGTATGGTGTCTGCTGCACGCCCACATACTCAGCAACACTGTGGACAAGCATGCCTGTACCGACGCCACAGCTGCACTGCCCACTACTACTCTCTCTCTCTCTCTCTCTCTCTCTCTCTCTCTCTCTCTCTCTCTCTCTCTCTCTCTCTCTCTCTCTCTCTCTCTCCCTCGCTCGTTCTCTCCCCTCTCTCCCTCCCTCGTTCTCTCCCCTCTCTCCCTCCCTCCCTACTTTTCTCCCCTCTCTCACTCCCTCCTTTTCTCCCCTGTCTCCCTCCCTTCTTTTCTCCCCAATCCAGAGTGTTATGTCTCATATATCTCCTTCTTATCTCTGATATATCTGCTGTCTCCTCTTTACCTTCTATATCCTCTGTCTGTTATCTCCATTTCTCTACCTGGAAGAAAATGAGAGAATTCACACATCTACGACAGCTTGTCTGCAACAATTAACAAATAACCCTCAATACAGTGGCTGAACATTTAACATACTATCTCACAATTTATCGGCAGGAACATTTCACACCTAAACCACAATACAGCATGTGAAATAATTTTAACACCCACAGTATCATTTCTGAAACATTTCCCACTCCCACAATACCATGAACTGGAACACTTCACACACTAACCCACAATATAGCTGCAGGATAATTCTTACACAACCCACAATACCAGTGGTGGAACATTTTGCATACTAACCTAAAATTCTTTGAACTGGAACAGTTAGCTAACCCACAACACCGACGACTGGAACAATTTACATATAACCCACAATACAATGGCTGGAAAAATTCACTCCTAAAGAGTTGGTTAACTCTTAACCTAATATTTCATGGGCTCTTGATTTATAGAGAGGGAGCTGCCATCCCTTTCCTCGGGTCAAACCTGATTGCCTCCTTTTACCCAAGTCTTGCATGATTCTAATGGGTTTACCTCTAATATAATAGTCATTTAGCGTTTCTAACCTTTTAAGTAATGATAATGGAAATAGCAGTTATAATAGAATTAATAAATAATTATAAATATTAAATACAGTAATAATAATAAGAAGAAGAAGAAGAAAAGGAGAGGAGTGGAAGTCTTCATTAAGTCAATGTATTAAGTCAGACTTGTGGTGCTGCAGGTGTGGTTGTGTCATCTGGACGTGATGGTTATACTGTGCACTCAGAGCCAAGTCTGGCAAGTCTTACGTTGATCAATCCACAAGGGTCAGCACCATATATATATATATATATATATATATATATATATATATATATATATATATATATATATATATATATATATATATACATGTGTGTGTGTGGCGCCGAATAGGTAAAACCTGCTATTTTGGCTTAAATAGCAACGCTCTTCTTGCCGAATAAGGCAAGCGAAAATTTGTGTATGCAATAATTTCGCAAAAATCATTCTGAACCTAACGAAAAAAAAATATATTTCATTAAATTATTGTAAATTTTACTCAAATATATTTAGTTGGATCAG
Organism: Cherax destructor; assembly: GCA_009830355.1. Classification (NCBI taxonomy): domain Eukaryota; kingdom Metazoa; phylum Arthropoda; class Malacostraca; order Decapoda; family Parastacidae; genus Cherax; species Cherax destructor. Next base: position 140,142 of record WNWK01000764.1, read on the forward strand.
GATAAATTAAATGGCGCTTGTTACAATAAGGTTAGATAAGTTTTCTAAGGTACTTTTGGTACAAAATTATTAATTTTTATATTAACATAAATGAAAAAAGATCTTTTTAAACGCATAAGAGAAAATTTTAGAAAGAACTTAATTTTAAACGAGTTCTTGCTAATTGTCCAGTTTTACCTATTCTGCACGACATATATATATATATATATATATATATTATTTGTATATATTTTCCGTACCCTTAACTCTCATTCTCCCACGTCCCTCTCTCATATCCCCCCGCAACACACACAAGCATCCCTCTCCCCTAACCCTCCTCAATTTACTCTCTCATGTTTCTTTTGTGTTTCTGTCGCAGTCTCTGTGCCTTCTCATAGCTACTCTATTACCCTACCATGCCCAGCGTCTCTAAGCGTCTATTGTCCAACCATACACATTGCAGCAAGCGCCATTTGCTGTCCTCATGCGATTCTCATTTTGTCTTCCTTGTCTGGAAACCTCTGCTTGTTGCATTTGCTGCTTGGCGTTTCTCTGAAACTGATACTTATATCCTTATTGCAGCATTTTTTTTGTTTGTATTCTTGCTGCTTTTCTTGCTTGTGAACACTGGTGGCAACTTACCCAGTTCGATAATGGATCATTTGTCAAATAGAGTATTATATGTTATCTCCGGGGCTTTAGAACTGAGACTGAAGAAATGTCTGTCCCTAGGTACACAACAGAGAGGAATTATCAGTCGCACTTAAATAATACTGTCCTAAATTCTCTATCTACCTTCCCCAAAAATATGTATGTAAGGTTTGCTGATGACATTATGATCCACACAACAGAGCATAAAGTACTATTCTTATTGAGGTTTTAGTAATATGCTTCCTCATATAAGATATTGACAAGCAAACGATATGCTCCACCCACGTATTTGCAGGGTGAAAATTTAAGCTACATTTAATCCTATAGATATTTTTAGGTAGAGTCGACTTGCCTTTCACTAAATTCACCATATAACAGATAAATAAGAAATGCAAAGATAGGCTGAATGCTCTCAGAGTTTTTGCTGACTACAACCCCAACTATAGTGCTAGTGTAAGAATACTCACAATGAAGGACATAGCCTGTATTTGATGCTTAATGTCTTATGCCGTGACTGTCTTAATGTTAACTAAAGAAATTTTTCTCCTGCCCTTGGAGCTAATGCAAAACGAAACCCTCAGATTTATTCTTGGTTGTTCTACAGCTAACATGGTTCGTAATTTGAAGAAGGAACTTGTCTTTTCTAGTACCAGTGACTGGATAATTCAGGTTAACACAGTACATGATATTACAATGATAAGAAATGAACCGCACTCAGTCACTATAAATCATACATGTCTAGAATAAATATCCACAGATCTGAATGAGTTATGAAAATATGCAGTTATATTAAATTTTTAATAACCTGTATTTATAACCAGCGTGAACTGCATCTCAGTAGACAACAAGAGCATATGAACCCTTCATGGAAATTGAATTAATTTAATATCACATGTCTTAAAGACCCTCCCAAAAGCCTTATCGCTACTAATCCCTTCCTTAAATCAACTGTAAAGGTAACTGATAAAGCAGAATTTTTTTCCTGAACTGCTAGTAATAATAAAAAAAATATGCACTGTTGAATCTAAAGTATATATCTACTGGCAGGGCTACATCTGCTCTTGTTGCCACCTTTGACATGAAATATAGCAACCATATTGAGGTTAGCATAAGAATTAACAACTGGCCTTGACTCCATGATTATTATCGATTCTATGTCATCACTGAAGGCACGTGAATAGCATAATGATTAAAATTCTTATTAGGGAAATCAGGTACAGATTTAAAAAAAAATAGAGAAAATTAAATTCGTGTACTGTATGTTTCTATAGATTAAAAAAAAAAAAAAAATTAGGACAAGTACTCCGAAGGAAAATGTTGAATATGGCTTGGGTATATATTCGTGTCAAGCATTGGGAATAATATTGAGAGAAATAAATGATTCTAAATATCACTGAAATACATTATGAAGCCTGAGCAGATCTATAACTCAGTATGATGACATGGCCGTAGATAAGTATATTTAGTATATTTAACGAGCAACTCACAATGTAAACACAGACATATGTAGTAATCAGTAGCTTAGTTACAACTATTCCTGGCAGTTTGTCATTTGCACAGATGATCAAACTATATGCAAAGTGTGTGGTCAGCCTAATGATAAACTTTGTTGAAGACTGTGTGCTTGATTATCCACTTATCGGGGAATATAGAAACATACAGTATAATTCATTTGTGATATGTCGAGGTATCTTATTAAATATAAGATGCCAAACATATGAAGTAATTATCCTAAATTTGCTTCCAACAGATAAAACCAAATCAGAAAATATAAATCCGGATGAACCACTGTTAACTCTTGAGGCCTAATTGTTTGGTCATATTTTGTGTATCCATATGCTCTTGCTTTTTCCTCCATTGGATGGATGAGTGGTGCACAATAAACTAGCCGCTTCAGCGATATAATAAAAAATAGTCTAAATCTTCCTTCTTCTTTATCACGGTGCTTTTCTTGTTACACTCGTACACTATAATAATAATAATAATTATACTTTATTTAGACATTGTACAATTATATATGGTAGATATAGTTATACATAGTAATTACATAGTTATTACTTAGTTATTAATGAGATGTACATGCCAAAAGCCCCTAATATGCTGTGCATTGCAGGCATATATTTTTATACATTAATTTTACATTCATATGGAGAAGCTAAATCTGCTAGAATCAGTAAGTACCTGAGGAATTGGGGTAATCACACTACTGCCCACCATTAAACTCACACTTATTTATTTTTGAAGCTCATAGCACCTTAGTAATGTGTTTATGGAATACCTTTTGTCCAGGATGTCACGTACAACTGTCGACTGACACCTAGGTATTAATTTGTTTCTAGATGATCAGTGATATTCGTTTTAACGCCCTGAGCAGGATTCGATCCCAGGATACGAGTGTGAAGCTGGTGTGTTCTTGCAGCTGTGACACTGGTACGGCAAGGGATGTACTGGATTACTGGTGATTCTCCAGTATTCTCCTCATTGTACACCATCAGCACTGCAACTATTACATACCCCTACATACCACTACTCTGCCATTAACATTCATACTTCTGCTTTCTCACTAATACCTCTTCGAATACCATTATTTTCAACCCTCACATTACCACTACCACTACCACTCCCTATGAAAGCAAAAGACTCGGCAGGAGACGCAACATTTCCCCGATGAAAAGCAGGGGAGCCACGAGTACATTGAGAGACAACACAATAAGTGTCAGGGGCCCAAGGCTGTTCAACTGCCTCCCGGCATACATAAGGGGGATTACCAATAGACCCCTGGCTGTCTTCAAGAAGGCACTGGACAGGCACCTAAAGTCAGTACCTGACCAACTGGGCAGTGGTTCGTACGTCAGTTTGCGTGCGGCCAGCAGTAACAGCCTGGTTGATCAGACCCTGATCCACCATGAGGCCTGGTTTCAGACCGAGCCGCGGGGGCGTTGACCTCCGAAACCTTCTCCAGGTAAACCACTACATGACCTCTCCGCTTCCTTAAACCATGAATATGGTTTCCACCACCCCTGTCAAGACTACAATCACCCCAATGATCACCACCACCCCCACTGACCACCGGCTCCCCAATCACCCCTACCACCTCAATGACCACCGCCACCCAGATGACCAATGACCATCACCACCACCACCAACAACACTACTACCACCAACCACTACCACCTCCATATCTTCCTCGTTCACCCTCACCACCGTCACTACCACCACATCCACTACCCCAATCATCACTACCACCACCCCAACCATCACTACCACAATCCCAACCATCACTACCACCACCCCAACTCACTACCACCCCAACCATCACTACCACCACCACATCCACCACCTCAACCATCACTACCACCACCCCAACTATCACTACCACCACCACATCCACCACCCCAACCATCACTACCACCACCACATCCACCACCCCAACCATCACTACCACCACCACATCCACCACCCCAACCATCACTACCACCACCACATCCACCACCCCAACCATCACTACCACCACCACATCCACCACCCCAACCATCACTACCACCACCACATCCACCACCCCAACCATTACTACCACAACCACATCCACCACCCCAACCATCACTACCACCACCACATTCACCACCCCAACCATCACTAACACCACTACATCCACCACCCCAACCATCACTACCACCACCACATCCACCACTCCAACCATCACTACCACCACCTCAACCATCACTACCACCACCCCAACCATCACTACCACCACTACATCCACCACCCCAACCATCACTACCACCACCACATCCACCACCCCAACCATCACTACCACCACCACATCCACCACCCCAACCATCACTACCACCACCCCATCCACCACCCCAACCATCACTACCACCACCACATCCACCACCCCAGCCATCACTACCACCACCACCCCAACCATCACTACCACCACCACATCCACCACCCCAACCATCACTACCACCACCACATTCACCACCCCAACCATCACTACCACCACTACATCCACCACCCCAACCATCACTACCACCACCACATCCACCACTCCAACCATCACTACCACCACCCCAACCATCACTACCACCACCCCAACCATCACTACCACCACTACATCCACCACCCCAACCATCACTATTACCACCACATCCACCACCCCAACCATCACTACCACCACTACATCCACCACCCCAACCATCACTACCACCACCACATCCACCACTCCAACCATCACTACCACCACCCCAACCATCACTACCACCACCCCAACCATCACTACCACCACTACATACCACCACCCCAACCATCACTACCACCACCACATCCACCACCCCAACCATCACTACCACCACCACATCCACCACCCCAACCATCACTACCACCACTACATCCACCACCCCAACCATCACTACCACCACCACATCCACCACTCCAACCATCACTACCACCACCCCAACCATCACTACCACCACCCCAACCATCACTACCACCACCACATCCACCACCCCAACCATCACTACCACCACCACATCCACCACCCCAACCATCACTACCACCACCACATCCACCACCCCAACCATCACTACCACCACTACATCCACCACCCCAACCATCACTACCACCACCACATCCACCACTCCAACCATCACTACCACCACCCTAACCATCACTACCACCACCCCAACCATCACTACCACCACCACATCCACCACCCCAACCATCACTACCACCACCACATCCACCACCCCAACCATCACTACCACCACCACATCCACCACCCCAACCATCACTACCACCACCACATCCACCACCCCAACCATCACTACCACCACTACATCCACCACCCCAACCATCACTACCACCACCACATCCACCACTCCAACCATCACTACCACCACCCCAACCATCACTACCACCACCCCAACCATCACTACCACCACCACATCCACCACCCCAACCATCACTACCACCACTACATCCACCACCCCAACCATCACTACCACCACCACATCCACCACCCCAACCATCACTACCACCACCCCAACCATCACTACCACCACCCCAACCATCACTACCACCACCCCAACCATCACTACCACCACCCCAACCATCACTACCACCACCCCAACCATCACTACCACCACCCCAACCATCACTACCACCACCCCAACCATCAATACCACCACTGCATCCACCACCCCAACCATCACTACCACCACCACATCCACCACCCCAACCATCACTACCACCACCACATCCACCACCACAACCATCACTACCACCACCATGGCTCTAGCGTGATGCTTGACCTTGGTCTCACCCCTGCCATACGTGTACACCATCACTATGCAGCAACAATGTACTTCCAGTCTGCCTCTTCACTTCCTTAAACCACCACTACCCCTCTCGGGTACCTCCGTATGCAACCCCAGTTCTCCCTACCTCCTTGGTACTGGACAACGCCACGCTCCAATACCAACGTTCCCCGACCGAATATGGATGACCTGGCGGGGAAGCCGGGCATGTCACTTTCCCAGTAATTTGACAGAGGTTCGAGCCTCCAGCACTCCTTGAAGAACTGAATGACCCACAAGGGTTTAACGCTTCGTGTAAATATTGCAGTTATGTGATGACTAAGACAAGTGTGCAACACATAAAATGTCTTTATTAAAAACTTCGTGGTATTTGTAAACAACTTGTGTGGTAATTTGTGTGTAGTATGTGTGAATGCTGATCTGGTGGTTCTCTCTCCAGCAGCAGGTGTATGAAAGACTTCCAGTATTGCTGACTTCCAGTACTGCTGACTTCCAGTACTGCTGACTTCCAGTATTGCTGACTTTCAGTATTGCTGACTTTCAGTATTGCTGACTTTCCAGTATTGCTGACTTTCCAGTATTGCTGACTCGCTGCTGACTTCCAGTATTGCTGACTTCCAGTATGCTGACTTCCAGTATGCTGACTTCCAGTATTGCTGACTTCAGTATTGCTGACTTCCAGTATTGCTGACTTCCAGTATTGCTGACTTCCAGTACTTCTGACTTCCAGTATTGCTGACTTCCAGTATTGCTGACTTCCAGTATTGATGACGTCCAGTATTGCTGACTTCCAGTACTGCTGACTTCCAGTATTGCTGACTTCCAGTATTGCTGACTTCCAGTATTGCTGACTTCCAGTATTGCTGACTTCCAGTACTGCTGACTTAAAGTATTGCTGACTTCCAGTATTGCTGACTTCCAGTACTTCTGACTTCCAGTATTGCTGACTTCCAGTATTGCTGACTTCCAGTACTGCTGACTTCCAGTATTGCTGACTTCCAGTATTGCTGACTCTCAGTACTTCTGACTTCCAGTATTGCTGACTTCCAGTATTGCTGACTTCCAGTACTTCTGACTTCCAGCTTTGCTGACTTCCAGTATTGCTGACTTCCAGTATTGCTGACTTCCAGTACTTCTGACTTCCAGTATTGCTGACTTCCAGTATTGCTGACTTCCAGTATTGCTGACTTCCAGTACTGCTGACTTCCAGTACTGCTGACTTCCAGTACTGCTGACTTCCAGTACTGATGACTTCCAGTATTGCTGATTTCCAGTTGTGGTAACTTCCAGTATTGCTGCCAATCAGTTGTGCTAACTTCCAGTATTCCTGATGTTCAGTAGTGCTGACTTCCAGTACCGCTACCTTCCAGCACTGCTGCCAACAACGTCCCTCGCTCTCTTTCTGCAGTTATAACCGTTTATGGACATAGCCGCCACGGGGTTTAAAGCCGCTGGTGTTATGGTAGCAGTTAAGAAAGTAGCCGTGTCGTATATTAGGGGATGTCGCCTTATAACTGGCTCTCCTCTCTCTCTCTCTCTCTCTCTCTTCTCTCTCTCTCTCTCTCTCTCTCTCTATGTACAGACTTGCTAATGTTTTACAGGATATGGTATCGAAATTTTGATCATATTAAAACCTGGCACACACAAGTTTTTTTTTATTATATAGGGATCTTATATGTACTTCTTCAATATTTAATAATAATAATAATATATTATAAACAAGAGCTAAACCCGTACTGGCCAATCATCACTTATCACTTTTGTTGAGAATACAGTGGGAACGTTGGAAGTGTAAGTGTATTGTCTGTTGGTGGATGCTCAGCTCATCGCCCCCGCGACCCGATCCCAGATTAGTCATCTTACTTCATTAATATACTCTTTGAAGCAATGTGGATCAGTTGGAAGCGCACCAAGCTCATATACTGAGGGCCAGCGTTTCGATCCCCGGCACTGGTGGAAACGTTGGATATGTTTCCTTACACCTACCGTCCCTTTTCACCTAGCAGTAAGTAGGTACCCGGGTGTTAGTCGACTACTGTAGGTGGGATCCCAGGGAAGAGGTAGCAGACTTAAGATAGAACTGGGCTGTGAAATGAGGTGAGATATGATAACAACTGTTAGCAGGTAAAATTGATTTGTGTAAATGAGCGTATGTCATTGTTGATCAAATATGTAACGCCAAAACGTCATGGGAGTTCCTTGACGCTAGTGAAGGGATCTTGATTCAAGGAAGCGAATTTATCCTCCCTTTCCTTAGATCGAATCAGATTTTCTTCATCCCCCCTGGCGCTTTGTGAACCTCTGCGAGTTTAACGCTCCCCCTTAAGGGTCGTCGTAGTCGTCCTCATCATCATCATCATCATTTTGAGAGATAGGCCATGCAAGTTTTTGCATAATCAATGTGAGAGCAAACTTTTACACTGAAGAGAACTTACCATCTCTACTGTACAGCAAACACGAAATATTGTGATTCCTCTCTCTCTGTCTGTCTCTGTATGTCTGTCTGTGTGTGTCTGTCTGTCTCTCTCTCTCTGTCTCTCTCTCTCTCTCTCTCTCTCTCTCTCTCTCTCTCTCTCTCTCTCTCTCTCTCTCACTCAACAAGGTTCCATGGCTTCGTGTTCAGTAATTATTCTGTCATGTTGCCCAACATTAACATTTTCCTAATTTATAGTAATTCAAAATGTTTTTTTCCATGCGCTTATTTACAGTAAGATTTATTCACCTACAAGACTCTGTTTATTCTCTAATAACAATAAATAATATAAATAATAATAATAATACACAAATAACCCACACGTATGAGACGACGTTTCGGTCATCTCCAAGTCGGACCGAAATGCCGTCCTGTGTGCTGGTATTGTTCCAGTTACGGTATTGTGATTTTTTTGTTCTTAATAATAATAATAATAATAATAATAATAATAATAATAATAATAATACTATAGGACGATACCAAAATTTGTACCTGTACTGATACCAAAATTTTCGGCCGATACCGATTCAAATGCTCCTCCAACATTTTTTATTTTCAAAATTACAATGAATATGTTCAATTATGGTGACTATGTTCATTATAATGGGATGCGTAATGCACAATGGGTATCAAATAACACAGGTTAATTATTAAGTAAATTAATTTCTTTGAGATGATAATGCCATTACTCATTACTTGGCTTGTTGTGTTAGTTACTGGTTGTCAAAGGCACTTGTCGATAGTGTGTGTGCGTGTTTGTGTAGTGATAGTAGTATGTAATAATTATTTTTCAAAGTCACTTGTCGATAGACACTTGACTCTGTACTCACCTAATTGTACTCACCTAATTGTGGTTGCAGGGGTCGAGACTCAGCTCCTGGCCCCGCCTCTTCGCTGTCTGCTACTGGGTCTCTGCTCTCCCTGCTCCATGAGCTTTATCATACCATATCATGTGTGCGTGTGTGTGTGTGTGTGTTCGCGAAACTTTCACAGTCGTGAGGCAGTGTTAATACTGCTGTTTTAAAGCTCTCATGTATCTGTTAGTATCGGCCATTTATAACCGATACCGTAAAAATAGCCGATAACCATACTCTAAATACATCCCGAATTTAAACCCTATCGACTACACGAGGGTCATTAAAGGTGCATGTAAGTCTGAACACCACCAGAAAAGATTACATACTTTAAACACTGAAAGATTGACTTCTTGGTGAATATACCTTTTTATTATTATTATTATTATTATTATTATTATTATTATTATTATTATACCGCATCAGGAATAACACACAACAGAGGAACAAATAAGAAGAGGAAACTTTAATGCGTGTAAGTCCAGGATTGTCTTCGTATAATTTCAAATTGTTGGGTTAATTGTGGGTAATATTATATTAATAAAGCCTAATGATGTGTCAATAAAATTCGTAAAATAAACACTAATAAAATGTTAAAATAATAATTTTTCAATAAGTAGTTAATATTAATGCTGGATCAAAGTTATTCATTTACATTATTATCTAGTTAAAATAATTTTATTCATTTCAATTTTACAGCAATTTTTTTTATATTTTTCCTTTTTTTAAACGTAATAATAATAATAATAATAATAATAATAAATAATAATAATAATAATAATAATAATAATAATAGCAATAATAATAATTTAATTATTGTAATAATTTTACTATGTATATATGTATATTACATTACTCCCTATTTAATCATCATTACCACTACTGTCATTAAATGTTCTGACAGGAACATTACTGATGCCAGTATTTTATGTTAAATAAATAACACTTGGTGAGCAGTGTTGTCTGCCGCTTAAGTGTCATTCTGTAAGATGTACTACTGTACTTACCTTATTATGGAGAACTAGACGATTGTATACAATCGATGGATTTAAGTTTCTTTCTCACAGTGGGCATTATCAAGTCCGTAAAGGATACACGAGTTAGAGGAGTATATATACAGGTACAGACAGTGGAAGGTGAGGTGAATGGGAATATCTGGGGGTGAGGGGGAACTGTAAGGGTACACTGCACTCTTATGGTGGCTTCCAGGACGACAGGATAACGTGCAAGTATGGCGTAAACTAAAGTTTTAGTAAGACGAAGCAACCCTGGTTCTGTGTAATATACACAGTTTTTGAAGTGCTGATTAAACATAATTCTCAGCTTGTTTTATTGTCTCCTTCGATAAGTAGTTTAGCATTCATGAGCTTCATTTGAGAACCGTCGAACCTACGAACCTTGGAACAAGGTACGCAGTGCTCTACCACCGTACCACACTGGTCAGTACCTTGGCGCCCCAAGGTTCGTAGGATCGAGTTCCTTCGGCCTGAGATTAGTGTTTGTGAATATTTCGCCTGTTCTGCGAACTCTAAACATTGAAAAATTCTCTCGTCGTTCGATGCATGCAGGGGATATGAAAAGCCACCTGCCTAAAAGCTGACTGCTTTGGACCAAAACGTCTAGCGTCAGCTGGGCGCCAAGGCATTGACCAGTGTGGTACGGTGGTAGAGTATCCTTCGGCCTGAGATTATTGTTTGTATTTAATATATATATATATATATATATATATATATATATATATATATATATATATATATATATATATATATTGTATGCTTGTGTAACAGAAAGCCCCCAAACTGCATTTTAACAATGATAAGGAAGCAGTATGATGGGATCTCTTCAGCGGGATTCCCGCTGAAGACTATGTGATATGGCGTAATAATGATGGTATGTGATATGTCGTAATAATGGTGGTATGTGATATGGCGTAATAATGATGGTATGTGATATGTCGTAATAATGATGGTATGTGATATGGCGTAATAATGATGGTATGTGATATGTCGTAATAATGATGGTATGTGATATGGCGTAATAATGATGGTATGTGATATGGCGTAATAATGATGGTATGTGATGTGGCGTAATAATGATGGTAAGTGATATGGTGTAATAATGATGGTTTTTCGTTGAATCGTAATTAATCGATCAAATATATATATATATATATATATACTATATATATATATATATATATATATATATATATATATATATATATATATATATATATATATATATATATATATATATATATATATATATATTACGTATATATCTTCACGTCATTTTTATTTGATTTGACTCGGTTTCTGGTGCACATTTCACATTATACACGCAGCCCCTGAAGAAGATGCGTAGAAAATAGACCACATTCAAACTGTTACCACACTTCAATAGTCAACTTGCAGGCGCTGAACGTCAACAGCTGTGCTGAACAAGCTCTCATCTCGTTACTGATTATTGACTAACAGCTAAAGGTGAAGACATTAATAAAATGTGCTGCAAGTCGTTGAGCAGGATTGTAAGCAGCTTACCAAACCTGCTTCAGTAAAAGCGAAAGGAAGAACAAGTGCAGTGTGCACTTTGTAACTATTAGTATCTAATTGTGACATTTTGGAAAAAATTTCTTTGCATACAATGATTTGCAGCAAAACAATGACATGATGAAAATAATTGCCTTTCATAATCTTCCTAGGAGCATACATTATGTAGTGAACATCACATATTTGCTTTTCATCACAGTATTAGCTGAGAAATTATATGGTTATTTCAGTATGTTTATATTTATCTAATTTCTCCGGTTTTAACTTGAATGGTGGACCTCACATACCAGGTCGTAACTATTCCAAACTCGCCAGATTTTTTTCTTTAAAATAAGGTACAGACAGAACATTCCTATCCCCAGAATATTAAAATAATAAGGCTTTTGACGCACCCTAATTCATGTAATATTATATATATATATATATATATATATATATATATATATATATATATATATATATATATATATATATATATATATAATATAATGTCGTGCCGATTAGGTAAAACTGGTCAATTAGCAAGAACTCATCTAAAATTAAGTTCTTTCTAAAATTTTCTCTTATACGTTTAAAGATATATATTTTTTTCATTTATGTTAATGTAAGAATTTATAATTTTGTACCAAGAGAAACTTTGAAAACCTACCTAACCTTATTACAACAAGCGCAATTTAATTTAGCCTAACCCAACTAAATATATTTTAGATACGTTAACATTAATTTAATAATAAACAAACACAATGAAATATATTTTTCGTTATGGTCAGAATGATTTGGCGAAATTATTGCATACACAAATTTTCACTTGTCTTATATGGCAAGGTGAGCGTTGCTATTTAGCCAAAATCGCAAGTTTTACCTAATCGGCACGACATATATATATATATATATATATATATATATATATATATATATATATATATATATATGTCGTGCCGATTAGGTAAAACTTGAGATTTTGGCTTAAATAGCAACGCTCTTCTTGCCATATAAGACAAGCGGAAATTTGTGTATTCAATAATTTCGCAAAAATCCTTCTGAACCTAACGAAAAAAATATATTTCATTGTGTTTGTTTATTTTTAAATTATTGTAAACGTATCTAAAATATATTTAGTTTGGTTAGGCCAAATTAAATTGCGCTTGTTATAATAAGGTTAGGTAGGTTTTCAAAGTTTCTCTTGGTACAAAATTATAAATTTTTACATTAACATAAATGAAAAAAATATATCTTTAAACGTATAAGAGAAAATTTTAGAAAGGACTTAATTTTAAATGAGTTCTTGCTAATTGACCAGTTTTACCAAATCGGCACGACTATATATATATATATATATTATATATATATATATATATATATATATATATATATATATATATATATATATATATATATATATATATCCATAGCCGTAAGCTATGTGTGTCGTAAGAGGCGACTAAAATGCCTGGAGTAAGGGCTAGTAACCCCTTCTCCTGTATATATTACTAACATTAAAAAGATAAACTTTCGTGTTTTCTTTTGGGGCACCCCGCCTCGGTGGGATACGCCAGGTGCGTAGAAAGGAGAATACTATATATTTTTATATATATGTCGTGCCGAATAGGTAAAACTTGCTATTTTGCCGAATAAGGCAAGCAAAAATTTGTGTATGTAATAATTTCGCAAAAATCATTCTGAATCTAACGAAAAAAATATATTTCATTGTGTTTGTTTATTATTAAATTATTGTAAACTTATCTAAAATATATTTAGTTGGATTAGGCTAAATTAAATAGCGCTTATTATAATAAGGTTAGGTAAGTTTTCTAAGATTATTTTCTTACAAAATTATTAATTTTTACATTAACATAAATGAAAAAAAAAATCTTTAAACATATAAGAGAAAATTTTATAAAGGACATAATTTTAAATGAGTTCTTGCTAATTAACTAGTTTTACCTATTCGGCATGACATATATACAGTGATAGCTCGCATATCCGGCCTGCCATTATCCGAACCTCGCCAATATCCGAACAGGCCTGGGAAAGGGCAAAATTCTAAAATTATTACCGAAACATCTGAACAGCCGTTCGAGTGTATTCCGCCGCCTCAAAAACGGGAAAAAATGCTGAAACAAAAAGTGATGGCGAAGCCAGAGAGCTTGGAACTCGATCAGTGCGTGATGAAGTGGTACCTAGAACAACGTGGTAGTGGTACCTAGAAGAACGTGGTAGTGGTACCTAGAACAACGTGGTAGTGGTACCTAGAACAACGTGGTAGTGGTATGATGGTTCGTGGCGCTCAACTTAAAATAGCTGCAGAAATCCGGGAGGCTGTTATTCAAGCCTAGAGTGTCTGCTCCCACCGCCAGACGACGTTGGACTAGTTTTTTAATTCTACAACGCCGTCGCCGATAGCAATATGACGGTACGGATGCGCATTTTTCCCCCTCACGTATCCGGAAACTCCTTGTTTCCGAACCGGTCTCGGCCCATATATTATATAACGTAAATTAGGGTGGGTCAAAAAGCCTCATTAATCTAAAATTCTGTTGATGGGGGAATGTTCTATCTGTATCTTATTTTAAAGAAAATTTCTGACGAGTTTGGAATAGTTACGACCTTGTCTGTAAGGTTCGCCAGTCAATTAATATTTTAGTCAAAACCAGAGAAAACAGGTAAATATAAAAATACTGAAATAAACATATAATTTCACAGCTAATATTATCGTGAAAAGCAAATATGATGTTCATTGCATAATGAGCGAAACCCGCGTTTTACTGTGTGTGTGTACTCACCTAGTTGTGGTTGCAGGGGTCGAGACATAGCTCCTGGCCTCGCCTCTTCACTAGCCGCTACTGGGTCACTCTCCATGCGCCATGAGCTTTATCATATCTCTTCTTAAAGCTATGTATGGAACCTGCCTCCACTACATCGCTTCCCAAACTATTCCACTTCCCGACCACTCTGTGACTGAAGAAATGCTTCCTAACATCCCTGTGATTCATCTGAATCTTCAACTTCCAACTGTGTCCCCTTGTTGCTGTGTCCCATCTCTGGAACATTCTGTCTCTGTCCACCTTGTCAATTCCTCTCAGTATTTTATATGTCGTTATCATGTCCCCCCTATCTCTCCTGTCCTCCAGTGTCGTCAGGTCGATTTCCTATAACCTCTCCTCGTAGGACATACCCCTTAGCCCCGGGACTAGTCTTGTTGCAAACCTTTGCACTTTACGTGCTTGACTAGATGTGGGTTCCAAACTGGTGCTGCATACTCCAGTATGGGCCTAACGTACACAGTATACAGGGTCCTGAACGATTCTTTATTAAGATGTCGGAATGCTGTTCTTAAGTTTGCTAGGCGCCCGTATGCTGCAGCAGTTATTTGGTTGATGTGCGCCTCAGGAGATGTGCCTGGTGTTATACTCACCCCAAGATCTTTTTCCTTGATTGAGGTTTGTAGTCTCTGGCCCCCTAGACTGTACTCCGTCTGCGGTCTTCTTTTCCCTTCCCCAATCTTCATGACTTTGCACTTGGTGGGGTTGAACTCCAGGAGCCAATTGCTGGACCAGGCTTGCAGCTTGTCCAGATCCCTTTGTAGTTCTGCCTGGTCCTCGTCCGATTGAATTCTTCTCATCAACTTCACATCATCTGCAAACAGGGACACTTCGGAGTCTATTCCTTTCGTCATGTCGTTCACAAATACCAGAAACAGCACCGGTGTGTGTGTGTGCGTGTGTGTGTGTGTGCTTTTCCTTCCATGGCAATGAAACTTGTTTTAACGTGTGTACATTCTTCCTATGCAGTGAAGCCTATGTTTTCCTTTGCCTTCTTCCTTGGCAGTGAAACCTGCTTTTTTCAGTGTGCATCTTCTTCCTAAGCTGTTAAGCCATCGTTTTTCTGTGTCTGAGTTCTTCCTTGTTAGAGTAACCTGCGATTTACTGAGTGTACGTTCTTCCTGAGCAATGCAACTTTCACTCTTGCATGTGCATACATTGGTAGCGTCAGCGAGTTGCTTTACACCGCCTGCCTGGCTGCCTCACTCCTAATCTGTTTTGCTAACATCAGTCCGAATTTATGTTCATAATCTGGGTATTGAACTGATGCTACCAAGCTGAACAGGACTGCCTGCAGTCCCACAGTTAACTGAGTATTCCCAGATACATGGCTCCTCATCTAGCTGAGGATTCCTTATGAAGGAGTTCCTAAGTCGTCTTAAAGATATTGCCTCCTATTTAGCTAATCCTCGCTAAGGTACATGGTCTTGGTAACTGTTAAGAAAGAAGTGGTTATGTATCACAAGTTGGTTTTGTTCGTCAGAAAAAAATATTAGTCATATAACGAAGCGTTCAGTAGGGTTTTTGATGTGACTGAGGATCTTGTTGGCTTACCAAGGTTCATCTAATATACAATAAATGTTGCATCATAACATGCAGGCTTTAGGCGCAGTCGTTGCTCTGGGGAGAGGAGGAAAGATGGAAGAGGAAGAGATTGAAGAGGATAAAAAGGAGGAGAGACGTAGGAGTAATACTGTGGCTACTCCATAAATGAGTCTTAACTATGTGTTTGACTCTCACTTTAAGGAGGCAGTGTTTGAGTATTTGTGACATATAAAAATAAATATTTATGACAATAAACACAGGGATTGTAAAACAAAGTCTTTATTTTAGTCTTCACATTCTGAACGAAATGAGTGAAATAAAAATCTTACTCTGCACTACGAATGTTTGCACCCATTTCTGGGGTTCTTGTCTCAGCAAGCAAGAACATTTATGTTCCGACACCCACAGTGCAACATTTAAACGAGAACATTTAGTCGGGTATTTGCTGATTAAACAAACATTTATATTTGAATATTTATTGTCTAAGGTTTAAACGAATATTTCTCATAAAAATTCCATCTCGCACAACTGAGTTGCGAAATTGTGTGTGTGTGTGTGTGTGTGTGTGTGTGTGTGTGTGTGTGTGTGGAGAGGAGAGAGAGAGAGAGAGAGAGAGAGAGATAATTCACTAATTGCTTTACTCAGGCATCAGCGTCTCAAGCTGGTCTGCATCATAGTTGTTTGGTGCTGAGGTCGTTACTGTGGTGACAGTGGAGGATGTTACTGTGGAAACAATAGTGGATGTTACTGTTGTAACAGTGGTGGATGTTACTGTGGTGACAGTGGTGGAAGTTACTGTGGTAACAATGGTGGATGTTACTGTGGTAGCAGTGGTGGATGTTACTGTGGTAACAGTAGTGAATGTTACTGTGGTAATAGTGGTGTATGTTACTGTGGTAACAGTGGTGGATGTTATTGTGGTAATAGTGGTGGATGTTACTGTGGTAACAGTGAAAGATGTTACTGTGGTAACAGTGGTGGATTTTAGTGTGGTAACAGTGGAGGATATTACTGTGGTAACAGTGGAGGATGCTACTGTTGTAACAATGGTGGATGTTACTGTGGTAACAGTGGAGGATGTTACTGTGGTAACAGTGGTAGATGTTATTGTGGTAACAGTGGTGGTTGTTACTGTGGTAACAATGTTGGATGTTACTGTGGTGACAGTGGTGGGTGTTACTGTGGTAACGGTGGTAGATGTTACTGTGGTAACAGTGGTGGATGTTACTGTGGTAACAGTGGTAGATGTTATTGTGGTAACAGTGGTGGTTGTTACTGTGGTAACAATGTTGGATGTTACTGTGGTAACAGTGGTGGGTGTTACTGTGGTAACGGTGGTAGATGTTACTGTGGTAACAGTGGTGGATGTTACTGTGGTAACAGTGGTAGATGTTGCAGTGGTAAGAATGGTAGATGTTACTGTGGTAACAGTGGTAGATGTTACTGTGGTAAGAGTGGTAGATGTTGCTGTGGTAAGAGTGGTAGATGGTACTGTGGTAAGAGTGGTAGATGTTACTGTGGTAACAGTGGAGGATGTTACTGTGGTAACAGTGGTAGATGTTACTGTAACAGTGGAGGATGTTTCTGTAGTAACAGTGGTAGATGTTACTGTGGTAACAGTGGTAGATGTTACTGTGGTAACAGTTGTGGATGTTACTGTGGTAACAGTGGTAGATGTTACTGTGGTAACAGTGGTAGATGTTACTGTGGTAACAGTGGTGGATGTCATTGATGGATGGAATATTTGATGATGGATGGATGGAGGGCTTCAGGGAATGAAGGGATTGAGGGATGAAATGTAGGGATGAGGAATTGAAGAGGGATTGTGGGATGGATGGGGGTTAAGGGATGGAAGGAGAGTTTGACGGATGGATGGAGAGGTTAAGGCATAATACGAGGGAATTAAGGGATGGAAGGAGGGGTTGGGAGACGGATGGATGGTGGGGTTGAAAGATGGAAGGAGGGCAGGTTCACCTGGGGAAGGGGGTTAAGGGGTACAACTGAACAACTATGAATCAATTTAGCAGGTGCTATCCCGCTGGGGTTTATATCTGAAGGAGTGTACCTGTGTAGAATGACCTTTGACTCTCTCGAGACTGACCTTTCACTCTAGAAATTGGCCCTTGACCCATTGATTCCTAGTGGCTGACTCTTAGTCCTCCCTACTCAACCAGGATAGATTGACTAATGGGGTTTAAAGTTTATCGACTACACGATAGTTAGTAAGACTGTATGTCACCTGCTTTTCACAAGTCAAGAATACTTTACTCTCTTAAATAGGGATTAAAGCAAACTTTCAGCATACATACGCTGACAGACATGCATCTCTCGGTGTATATATGATACGTCTTTTCCTGTAGCTACTCCTGTGTATATAGTGGCATTTACTGTCATGTAGTTACTACTGTGTATATACTGCCATGCATTGTCCTGTAGTTACTCCTGTGTATACACTGGTATACTGTGTCCTGTAGTTTCTACTGTGTATATACTGGCCTACATATTACCATATGTTGATATCAATTTTTAATGGGATGGACGGGTAAGCAAGTGGAAGGCCTCAGTCTGATGACTAAAAGCTTCAGTGGCGAGTTATCATTTGACAAGAAACTCGCACCAGGAAATAATCGACCTGTTTCCTGACAAATCCTAACCTAACCTAACTGGTACACACGTTGTACTTCAGAAAATCTTGTTCATCAAACCATGGTTAACTTTTGGTTGAAAATTTGTATTTCGACTTGATTGCAAAATAATAATAATAATAATAATAATAATAATTTTATTATTATTATTATTATTACAATTCGAATATACATTTGTAATAAAACATTTTTTGACCAAGAATATAATTTCTCCGGAAAAATAATAATAATAATATCAATTTTAATTATTATTTTACTAATAATTAATATCCATGTTAAAATAACAATTTTATTATTATTATTATTATTATTATTATTATTATTATTATTATTATTATTATTATTATTATTATTATTATTATTATTATTATTATCATCATCATCATCACTGATGTTAATAATAATATACCATTTTTCATCTAAGTCTGAGCAATTATTTCCTTTAGAGAAGGCAACTGGGATTGTTTGAAAACACAAGTTTTTTCTTAAGTATGTAAATGGCTCCAGTTATTTGGTAATAATTGAGTCGAGTTATCCATTTTAAGAGCAGCAATTATTCTGTTACGATTTCTCTTTGGAGACTATGTCAGCGTGTGTTCACAATGCATTTGTCTCCTAATGTTTGGCTCTCAGGCTTGTATCTGTGTGTGCTGGGGATAGAAGTTACGTGCACACGCACACAGACATGCACATAAACTCACACAGACCACACACACACATAAACACACAGACACACACACACACACACGAATGGAAAAAGAGAGAGAGGTTGATTAGCAAACATTGCAATTCATTTTGGAAGAATGCAACCCATTTATGTATATATATATATATATATATATATCGTGCGAATAGGTAAAAGTGATCAATTATTAAGCCCACCAGTTGCATTTGATGAAATGTTTTCAAAATTAATGTATCCATGTGTTGAGCATGTGTCTTATTCATCAACTTCTCGGTATTGTACACCGTTAACCAAATCATACAAACCGATCAACCTGATTAAAGAGGGTTAGTAAATGTGTAGTATGAATAGTAGCAAGTGAGGTGTGAGTCAGGTCTCAGTCATTTTCAGACTTACTAGAAATTATCTGGCAAGAGGTTCAGCTATCTAGATTTACCGGGTCGCTGCGCTATCCCAGAAAGTTATTCCGATATTTCATAACCCGAGTCCCCTGTGCCTCCATGTAATCGACTGAATTAGTACAGAGTGTAACATAAGTTGATAATGTAGTTATATATTAGAAGTGAAAATTTGAAGGGAATTATAAGAGGTATTCACAAGTCCTCATATGGAAACTAATATCCAAATTCTTCACTTGAAATGGTAAACTAGAACAAACGCAGCCCAAATTTAATTCAAACCTTCCCAAGAGAGCAAAAAGTTAATATTCTAAAATTCACAAGCACATTAAGCTTGATGCCGCTGATAACTTGCATTAACAAGTTATGAGCAGAGAAGTGATGAAGCTAGTCACATGTGATGCTCAGAAGTTATCGCATGAAAATCAATGGTTCATTTTTTCCAGTTTCTCCCAAGAAAGTAGGCCAAAATCAATCCATTTTTTCTCTCTAAATTAAGTTGACCAGCTTTTAAGCTATTAAGTAAGTTTTATGTAAGCTTATAGTTCGTTTCATACAAATTTTTAACATTGGTCTTGAGGGCACACAGATGTTATAAACAGATAAATAAACATTATATTAATTTAACCTAGAATAACCAGTTACAGTCAAACACTGTGACTTATTTCTGATCAGTTAAGATATTCGCCAGTTATTTCGCAGAAATCAATTTGATTAATATAATTGGCACATTATAAGTTTGCACAACCTAACGTAACGAATTGGTTTCCTTTAAGGAAACACAAGAACACTGGAAGTTTAAGGGTACCAGAGGATGAGTTATCCAGCTACTGAACAGAATCCAACAAATTTTGAGCCTACACAGCCTAAACCCGTGAAACTCCGTCCATCTCAACGATGCATCAGTCACTGAAGGTCGATGCCGTTCACAATACTAGTTATATTTAAAGGAAAGCGCTAAACCCAAAGGGGTTATATAGTGCCTAAAGATTGGGAGGCATTCAAATTCGATTCAAGCAAGAAGCTAAGTCCAGCTCCTTGGATCAAGAACCCTTTATCAGCATCAAGGCAAAATAATGCTAGCAAGGTAAAATAGCATATCATTTAGAGACTAAAAATGATAAAAGGGCATCAACACACTCCATTAATTATATCAATTATCTTATAAACAGGACACACCGGTGTTGACATTTTGAAGGCGATAAGCGGAGCCTGTCACCACCTGTCACAAAGTAACCAAATTTGGGAATGACCTATGTACAATGTTGCATAAGACGCTCACGCAGGCAAGTAGTCCCATGAATCTTGCACAAGATACATGACACAAGAGTTGAAAGTTTGAGGCAAATTCGTAGCCACGCAGACCAAAATCAGTACAACGATTAAGATACACCAGCGTTTGGGTTTGAAGCCGATTAGTAGAGGTATTGTCTAATTATTACATGAGAAAGCTTACATAAAATTAACAAATTAAAATTTACACGTGTCAAAGTGTCTGCCAAACTGTTTTAATAAACCCCACCAATGGCAAAAGTTTGAAGTCTGTCACGAAAGTCGTTCTCCAAGTTTTAACAGTTTCATTAAATTTTAAAATCTGCACTTACTCGTACTAAATTTATTGGGCTATCATTCTTTATTAGTAAATAATAGTTTGAAGCCAATCAGAAGAAGCATTCTTTAGTTAATGAAAAAGATAAATATCACTATTCAGTAAAATTGGTAATTTGAGACTTATGCCATCAAATAGCAGCGTGAACCTTGTATTCAGGAAACCCCACCACTGGTGAAAATTTGAAGCCCATCTGTTGATTCATTCTCCAGTTATGGTATGGATTCCAATGATTCCATTTTTTTTTTTTTGCTATTTTACTGCATCAAGAAATTTGCCAGAATACAAATGTAACGCAAGTACTATCTCAGCCCCGAGATGCGTCAGTCATTAAAAACTGAAGCCGTTCAGAAAAGGTAAACCGAAAATTATTTATTGTGATTTAATTAGAATAAAAATTTCACACTTTTGAACATAAAATAGTCAAATCTGAACCTACACATTTGAATTTCACTCTCCACTGACGTCGAAGTTTTAGATACTTTTTTTAAACGTTTGAAGCTCCGCCACTTGAGGGTCTTGGAAGTTATCCAACCCATTCCAGGATGAGTAAGGCATTCTCGAATTATAAGTAAAATAAAAATGGAAAGTCGGAAGATAAAAATAAAAAAATAAAAGGAAAAAAATCAGGGAATCATATTAAACATTCATCCTTTCGGGGATACCTAAATGGTAGAGAATGTTGTTCTGAATTATGTTGTGTGCAGTTTAAAGGAGTCTTTTTCTCTGGGTATCATTTTATTGATGGTATACATTATTGACAAATTGGAGAATAAGTCACATGTGCAGCACGTGGGTGTCTTTATTGCCTTATGTTTATGCTTTAGGGTTGAAGGACTGAATACCTGCTACCGAGACTGACGAATTGACCACATCAAAATTACTTCCACTGTCTCTAGTTACAGTCACCTGTATATGACTGAAGAAGTCTGTTTTGTAAGATAAACGTTTAGGCAATAAGGATGCCCAAGTGTTGCTCATATGTCTTATTCTTCTTTAGGTGTTGTCCTCATAAGCAATTAGTAGTGCGCTATTCACTCAATCTCCGCCCATTATTATCTGCAACATCATTAGCCAGAACAACAGTTTTCATTATTTAGCTGAACTTCTTGTTTCAAACCTAATACAAAGTTTGTGAATCACTGTGACCTGCCTCACACTTCATTTGCTCTTCACCTCACTCCTACTCACCAGGTTCATCTGTGACTTAGTAAGATCTATTGCGTCGATAAATCATAAGTCAAGTTAGATATCACTTTGTGTCTCCTCACCATTGTGGTGGTATCAGATATTATTGGGCATCCTTGACACTTATGTGTTTACCACGTCTCCAAGACTTCTGTCTTCAAGACCTCCGACTGTCTTCAAGACCTCCGACTTCAAGACCTCCGGCTGTCTTCAAGACCTCCGACTGTCTTCAAGACCTCCGACTGTCTTCAAGACCATTGACTTTGTTCAAGACCTTAGTATTCCAAAGGGAACTTCATCAATTCCAGGAATGTTTTTTTCGTATCACCGGCGCCATGTTGCCTGCCGTAAGCAGCAAAAGTCTGACTGCTCAGGTTGGCAGGGAGCACACCCTGAGACTGGACCGCAGGGGCGATGACCCCTGAGACCAGCGGCAAGCAGACAACAGAAAGATTAATAACTACAGATAACACGGAAATAAGCAAGAAAGTCATGAATAAATATTTATCCAAGAATAATTAAAGAGGAAGAGCTACAATGCAAGTTAGACAAGGCAGCGAAGGTACATATAAGAGGCAAGAAGCCAATAATAAGATGACCAACACACATGAAACAGCGTAAACTATTGTTATGACAACGTTTCTTTCAAGGTGAGCCGTGTTTTATGAGAGAAACGTTATACATCTTTACGCTTTTGTAAGTGTGTATATATGTTCCATCTAGCAGCGAAGGTAAAGATAGAACTAAAACTATTTTTCAGCTCCACAGGAAAAAAAAGCAATAAAAATCATATTATAAAACCTAGTAAAGAAAGGTGATGAGAGAAAGCGAGCGGGATGTGAATTATTCTTATTATTATTATTATTATTATTATTATTATTATTATTATTATTATGTACGAGAAGCGTGCAATCCGTACATGTTATACAGAGCCTACGAATTAGAAAATAAACAAATTTGATTCGTGGAAGGGCAGAGTAGCTCGATTCCTGCAATCAAAAGCCCTTCAGGAAAGTTATGAGCTGAATGGAAGTTTCCTCAGGGTCTTCAGAGACAAAAAAAAAGAGGTCTCGTACCTCAACGGAGTGGAATTCTTACCAATCAAAAGCGGAAAACAACACAAGGAAAGAGGTACATGGTAAACAGAAACGGACTGTATGTATTCCAACAAGAATATCTTGAGGTGTATGCAGCGAGCACCGCAGTCTATATACAAAGATGGCAGAATGTATCTTTAAATATGGATTTAGATAGTATATTATCCCATATACTGCGTAATAGGTGTGCTGGTGACATGCAGCCTTAATGACACTAGTGTGGTCGATAGGTTTTAAACCGAATAATTACACGAATCATCTGAGAGATATAGACGCAACAAGGTTATAGGACAAGATGCTGAAGGAAAGGACTGAAAGCCGTTGTTAATAAGTAGAGATGTTTTGCAGCAAGTCACTAGAGTTAAGGCAGCTTCGAGACATCTGAAAAACTGCAAATGTGGTATAAATATATATACAAGTAGAAAAATACAAAACACTTAATTACAGACCACTTTTATTGATATGCATATTACGCAAAGTGATGGAAAATGCAAGTATTATTAATAATAATAATAATTATAGTAATATTTTTATTATTATTTTTATTATTATTATTATTATTATTATTATTATTATTATTATTATTATTATTATTATTATTATATAAGTAGTGATACTTCATCTGAAGTTTTAAACCTGTGTATGATATTTAGAGTAAGTTGTGATGAAGGTTCGGTATAACGTGAGGCGGAATATCTACAAGTTGTGCAACTGGAGAGAAATGATTTCGACATTGAAAATTAGCATGAATTTAAGGATGACAACTCCGTCCTTACAAATAGTATAGTCTTAAAGTGTAGGAATGTCTGACACAGTGACCCACCTGAGACTGATCCACGAGATGGAAGAACAGGAAAATTGCTTCACTAGTTCATGGGTGGGAGGATGGTACGGACACAAAAACAAAAACACAGGCACGCACACTCACATACACACACACACACACACTCACACACACACACACACACACACACTCACACACACACACTCACACACACACACAACACACACACACACTCACACATACACACACACAGGAGCTGTGATTCGACACCTACAACCACAGATAGGTGAGTACACACACACACACAAACACATATGCAGAATAACCTCTGTGATAATGTGACGAATCTCGAAAGGGCTTGGAAGTTCACTATTATTTCACAGTGGGTATGCTGCATATATAAATGTCGTGCCGATTAGGTAAAACTGGTCAATTACCAAGAACTTATTTAAAATTAAGTCCTTTCTAAAATTTTCTCTTATACGTTAACATATATATTTCTTTCATTTATGTTATTGTAAAAATTAATAATTTAATAACAAGTGCAATTTAATTTAGCCTAATCCAACTAAATATATTTTAGATAAGTTTACAATAATGTAATAATAAATAAACACACTAAAATATATTTTTTTCGTTAGATTCAGAATGATTTTTGCGAAATTATTGCATACACAAATTTTCGCTTGTCGTATTCGACAATACGAGCGTTGGTGTTTAAGCCCAAATCGCAAGTTTTACCTATTCGGCACGACATTATATATATATATATATATATATATATATATATATATATAAGAATAAGTGAAATAACGAAATGGAATAAAACTAGGAAGAGAAGAAGAGTAGTAGTGGCTAAAGATAAAATGGTAAGAGGGAAACCGAGGTCGTTGATAATGCAGTGTTTATGAGGCGGATTGAAGGACGAGTGGTAAGAGATAGGTAGCGGTGGAGGCACAAGAAATTAAAGCTATCACTTGAAAGATGAGCGGAGCGGCCAAAGAACAGTAAATAGGTAAAAAAAATAGCAGGGAATTGGAAGTTAATTATAGGAAAAAATACTTCCCAGTCAAATTGATCTTAGCAACAGAAATAGCATTAGATGGGATTCACTGTTTTGGAGGATGACATGCTATCACAATGTATATATTGACTGAGACAAGCAAAAGAGAGAGGAAACGCCTGTGGAGAATAAAGCACCTGCAAACACGGAAGGAGAAACAGGTACGGTGATAAAAGGTGTGGAATCTCAGCCTCCAGGGTTACACCGTGCTAAGCACCCGGTAAATTCTCCTAAAGCCTCTGTCTTCTTTCTACTCAAACACAATACCTTAAATGCACCACTCACTACTCCACAACCTTATTTACACCCACAATTCTGACCCCAACCAATGCAGCATTCTTCCCCTCATCCTCCAGCTCTCTACACTCCCCATCCTTTCTATTCTCCCCTGAGTAGGCAAGTTCCTTACAACTGCCTCTCACTAAGTCCTAGCCACACATGACTAAGACTATGAGGAAGGACAATGAAACCAAGACGCCGAAAACATGAACACAAGAGAGAGAGGAATCTGAAAGTGAGGTGCATTAATGCAGATGTGATAACAAATAAGAGAGACAAATGTAATAAGAGAATAGCATAGGTATTCCCAGACATCATTGCGTTCAGATTCAATACTCATGGAGGTGGTAAAAGATGCAGTTTTCCCTGCTGGATATCAGTTTCTGAGGAAGGTTAGAAACAACAGGAAGGGAATAGAGTATTGATACTAATAAGAAACCAGTGGAATTTTGAGGAGATGAGAAGAATGAATAGAGGGAAGCCAAATGACTACATAGACATAGAGTAGTGATAACCTTATTTAGATTATGCTGCGCAGTTCTGGTCTCCGTATTACAGAGTGAACATAAATTTTATTAGAAAACATTCCGAGAAGGGTGACAAACCTGATCCCATGTATCAGAATTTTTCTTGCAAGGACAGACTGAGGGCACTGAATCTGCATTCTCTGACAACCCGCACAGTTGTGGAGGGATATGACTGAGGTGTATTAATGAAAGACAGGAATAAATAAGGGGGATATAAATAAGGTGCTAAAAATATCTAACCAAGACAGGATTCACAGCAATGTGTTTAAGTTGGAAAACGTTACATTTAGAAAGGTTACAGAAAGCGCTAGTTTGATAACAGAGTTGTGGACGAGTGAAACAAACTCCGGTTCCTTTAAAACTGGTTGGACAACTGCACGAGTAGGTTTGAGTTGAACCTGCCTAGTCTGGGCCAGTAGGCCTGCTTCCGTGCTCCTATTTTCTTGTTATATTCAGCCGACCATTTAACAGCTAAAGACGCAGAAAATATGGAACAACAACAGAACGATGGTGGATACAATAAGAGAAGCAGTAAGAAGAGCTCACACTATCAACGCAAAACTTCTGATCAATGGAGACTTTAACGAATCACGGGAGATATGAGTGATGATGAGAATCATAAGGAACGAAACCTGATAGTATTAGAGAATAGAAAGATTTGGAAAGACGTGGTAACGACATACAAAATTCTGAGAGGTATTTATAGAGTAGAGAGAGAGAGAGAGAGAGAGAGAGAGAGAGGAGACGCCGATCAAGAGGCGCCGATCAGAGGCAAGAAACAGGTAGACGACGTTAGGAAACATTTATTCAGTCTTTAAGTGGTCAGGAAGTAGAATGACCTGGACAGCAAAGCAGTAGAGAGGAAACGCATGCATAGTTTTAAGAATAGGTATGACAATTATCATGAAGCCAGGAAAGAATGAACTCAGCTGCTGTCATTTTGAGAGGCAAAACTAAGAGCAGTGAACTCAACTACAGCACACACACACACACATACACAAAGTGCAAAGTCATGAAGATTTGGGAAGGGCAAAGAAGACCACAGACGGAGTACAGTCTAGGGGGCCAGAGACTACAAATCTCAATCAAGGAAAAATGTCTTGGGGTTAGTATATCACCAGGCACATCTCCTTGAGGCGCACATCAACCAAATAACTGCTGCAGCATATGGGCGCCTAGCAAACCTAAGAACAGCATTTCGACATCTTAACAAGGAATCGTTCAGGACCCTGTACACTGTGTACGTTAGGCCCATATTGGAGTATGCAACACCTTTTTGGAACCCACACCTAGCCAAACACGTAAATAAACTTGAGAAAGTGCAAAGGTTTGTAACAAGACTAGTCCCGGAGCTAAGGGGTATGTCCTACGAGGAGAGGTTAAGTGAACTCAACCTGACGACACTGGTGTATATGAGGGATGGGGGGACATGATAATGAAAGAAATTGACAAGGTAGACAGGGGTAGAATGTTTCAGAGATGGGATACAGGAACAAGAAGTTGGAAACTCGGATGAATCATAGGAATGTTAAGAAGAATTTCTTCAGCCTTAGAGTTGTCAGAAAGTATAACAATATGGAGAGTGAAGTGGTAGATGTAGGATCCATAAATAGCTTTAAGAAGAGGTACGATAAGGCTCTTGGAGCAGGGAGAGGGTGGACCTAGTAGCGGCAGCAAAGAGACGGGGCCAGAAGCTGTGACTCAACCCCTGCAACGACATTTAGGTGAGTACATATGAGTACACACACACACAGGAGGATGTGACACACCCACAACACAGGATCTCAGACAACCTCGACTGCTGGTCCAGTCCCACCGTCCTTGGTTCATCTGTCACAACTTACACCAGTGGCCCGCCCCACCTAACACCACCTCGCCCAACCTCACCCCCCGCACCTTCACCTCACCTCCACCCCACCTCACCCTTCCTCACTTTACCTAACCCCTACCCCCCAAAGCCCTCCCTCATCCCTCACATCGTTACCACCCTGACCGACCCCACCGCATCTCATCATTAACCCATCCTACTTTACCTCACTCTTCCTCCTTACCACCCAATTCCATCTCGTCACCACCACCACTCATCAGCACCACCTAAACTCACCACCACCACTCATCAGCATCACCCAAACTCACCACCACTACTCACCACCACCACCCAAACCCATCAGCACCACCCAAACTCACCACCTCTACTCACCAACACCACCCAAACTCACCACTGCCACTCACCAGCATCACCCAAACTTATCACCACCACTCGCCACCACCACCCAAACTCATCACCACCACTCGCCACCCCACCCAAACTCATCACTACCACTCACCACCACTACCCAAACTCATCACCACCACCACTCAACAGCACCACACCCAAACTCATCACTACCACTCATCAGCACCACTCACCACCACCACCCAGACTCACTCACCACCACTCTGACTCACCACCACCATCCAAACTCATCACTACCACCCAAACTCATCACCACGCAAACTCATAACCACAACTCATCAGTACCACCCAAACTTACCACCACCATTCATCAGCACCACGCACACTCATAACCAGCACTCACCACCACCACTCAAACTAATCACCACCACCCAAACTCATAACAATACAAACTCATTACCACCACTCATCACCACCACCCAAACTCACCACCATCACTCACTACCACGACCCAAATTCGCCACCACCTCTCATGAGCACCACCCAAATTCACCAGCACCACCCAAACTCACCACCACTACTCACTACCACCACCACCACTTATCAGCACCACCCAAACTCACCACCACCAATCATCACCACCACCACTCATCAGCATCACCCAAAGTCACCAACACCACCAATCATCACCACCCAAATTCATCACCAGCATCACCCAACCTCACCCCCCATCACCTAATCTCCTCTAACACAATGACACCTGCTGCCCTCCGCATCCTCCTCGCTCCTCCTCCTCCTCCTTCCTCTTCCTCATTTTCCTCTTCCTCTTTTTGGCAAAACATTCTTTTCCAGACTTATAAGTAAGATAACTATCACAGTGTTTCTTTTACTGTGCGAGACTTGGCACTGGATGGTGCTCTTATTGACCTAGCAGAGTTGCAGTTGTAACTGTACTGCCGGTTATTGTGGTTGCTAGTAGTTGATCTAATAGTTGTTGTTAGTTGCTGTTCTGCTAGTTGTTAGTGGTTTTGCTGATTGTTGTTAGTGGTTGTTCTTTTGGTTGTTAGTGGTTGTTCTGCTGGTTGTTGTTAGTGGTTGTTCTGCTGGTGGTTGTTAGTGGCTGTTCTGCTCATTGTTGCTAGTGGTTGTTCTGCTGTTTTTGTTAGTGGTTGTTCTGCTGGTTGTTAGTGGTTGTTCTGCTGGTTGTTGTTAGTGGTTGTTCTGCTGGTTATTGTTAGTGGTTGTTCTGCTGGTTGTCGTTTGTGGTTCTGCTGGTTGTTGTTAATGGTTATTTTGTTGGTTGTTGTTAGTGGTTCTGTTGTTAATCGGTGCTTTGCTAGTAGTAGTTGTTAAATGTTCTGATTGTTGTTATTGGTTGGTCTTGTTCCTATTAGTTCTGGCTGATGTTTTAGTGGTAGTTCAGGTTGTTGATAGTTCTGGCTGTTATTAGTGGTTCTATAGTATGTTGTGGTGGTTTTTCTGCAATATGTTATCGGCTGTTCTGCAGTATGTTGCTGTTAGTGGCTGTTATACAGTAATTTGAGAGTGTTCTACATAAATCGTTTTTGTTGCTATTCTGCTGGGTGTTGTTAGATGATGTTCTTCTGGTTGGTCTGTTGGTTATTGCTGATGTTCTGCGCGTTGTTATTAGTTGCTGTTCTGGTTATTTAGTTGCTGTTCTGGTTACTAGTTGCTGTTCTGGTTACTAGTGGCTGTTCTGGTTACTAGTGGCTGTTCTAGTTATTAGTGGCTGTTCTGGTTGTTAGTGGCTGTTCTGGTTATTAGTGGTTGTTCTAGTTATTAGTGACTGTTCTACTTGTTATTAGCGGTTCTAGTTGTTATTAGAGGCTATTCAAGTTAGTAGTGGCTGTTCAGATGTTATTAGTGGGTATTCTAGTTGTTATTAGTGACTGTTCAGGTGTTATTAGTGGGTGTTCTAGTTGTTATTAGTGACTGTTCAGGTGTTATTAGTTCTGGTTATTAGTAGCTGTTCTGGTTATTAGTGGCTGTTCTGCTGGTTATTAGTGGCTGTTCTGCTGGTTGTTGAGTTGTTGTTCTGTTGGTTCCTATTAGTGGATGCTCTGCTGATTATTATTGGCTGTTCTGCTGGTTATTAGTAGCTGTTCTGGTTATTAGTTGCTGTTCTCCTTGTTGTTAGTGGCTGTTTCCTGGTTGTTATTAGTTGCTGTTCTGCCGGTTATTAACACTGTTCTGCTGGTTGTTAAAGAATAAAAATACACAATACCCTGACTGGAAAAATATATAATTAACTCGAGTCCTTCGCATCTGTGATCCTCAGTTTCTTAACTCGGAAATTTCTACTCATCGTAATTCGTCCTCTCGCCTTGACTACCCTTCCGATTTCATAAACTCTGCCTTCTCACGTGTTAAACGAAGTTTCTTATTTTCCAAACCTGTGAAATATCTTGTTATTTGCCTTCCCTATATTTCTAGTCTCTCAGATCATAACTCTCCCCGTTCCTTACACATCAAACTTAATTTTCGCCACACTAACACACTTCGTAGTAATCTAGTTCGTAACTCTCTTCCTGCTAGTGATGGTTCCGGAGTCTCCTTTACAATACTTTGATAAACTGGCCGCTCTCTTTCTAACAGACTTTAAGTGCTCAATTGAAGTGTTAGATTTGCTGACACTAACAGTGCCAAAACTCTCTACTCTTCTTCTAGCCTTTACAGACGCCGTCTTGTTGAAGCATCCCTTATACACATCTTTCCTAATATGAATCTTAGTCCTGCCTTTGTCTCTGTAGATGTCTTCCTTTCTCGTTACATTGTCAAATGCTCCAAACTTCAGAACACTCCTGATTTGACCTGATCTTTATCTCCTCCTCTCCTTACCTTGTCTCCTTTCCTATATTTTCTTAATCTTTCCTTTCTTCTAACTAGGTGTGTTTTGTCTTATAAATTTTTCCCCGATCAGTGTTTTTGGTTTACACCCTCATGGGCCATTACTTCTCCTGCAGTTCTCCTTTTTTATCTTGCCCTTAGCCTACCTCCATTACAATTACTACTACTATTACTACTTCTACCACTGTTACTAACACTCCACTCTTTGACACTTGTGTCACTACAATTATTTCATTCTTATTACCATCTCTGCCACAATTGCAATACTACCTCTACCACTATTACTTCTTCCATCACTACCTCTTCCACTACTTCCTCTCGTTCGGCCTCGCCCTCGTTCTCGTATATTTATACTGGCTCCCCTCGAGCTTATGTATGGCTAATTAATTGTCCAAGTCGGACTGAAACGTCGTATAAGTTTCACTCTCATATGCGAGGGTTATTTGTATACTTCTGACTGTCATTAGCGGTTTTGTGTTGGTTGTTATTAGGGCCTGGTTGTTATTAATGTTTTTTCAAGTGTAAGTTATTGTTTTTGACTGTTATCTTGATAAATGTTATTGATTTTGCGTTTTTGTAATTAGTTTTAGGGTATGTTTACTTTGTTATTATCGCTATTGATTGTTAAGATGTTATCGCTACTGATTGTTCTTGTTTTATTTGTTACCGTTTCTGATTGTTCTTGCTTTATTTGTTATCGTTACTGAGTGCTCTGATGTTGCTACTGATTGTTCTTGTGTTATATGTTTTTGTTACTGATTGTTCTGTTGTTATTGTTTCTGAATGCCCTGTTATTTAATGCTGATTGTTCTGTTGTTGTTAGTGACTGTTCTGTTATCGTTACTGATTGTTCTGTTGTTGTTGTTGTTAGTGATTGTTCTATTATTGTTAGTGATTGTTCTACTGTCGTTACTGATTGTTCTGTTGTTACTGAGTGTTCTGATGTTGTTAATGATTGTTCTGTTATTTTTACTGATTGTTCTTGTGTTGTTTCTTATTGCTACTGATTGCTTTTGTGCTGTTTGTTATTGTTAGTGATTTTTCTTGTGTTCTGGTGTTATTTGTTATTTTTTTCGATTTTTTTGGCTTAATTTTACTGGTCTATTACTGTTATTGATTGTCATTGTGTTATTTTTAGTCTTAGTGATTGTTCGGGTGTTATTTGTTATTGTTTCTAGTTCGTGTGTTATTTGTTATTATTACTAGTTCAGATGTTATTTGTTATTGTTACTAGTTTTGGTGTTTGTTATTGTTACTAGTTGTTCTGGAGTTATTTGTGGTTACTAGTTGTTCTGGAGTTATTTGTGGTTACTAGTTGTTCTGGAGTTATTTGTGGTTACTAGTTGTTCTGGAGTTATTTGTGGTTACTAGTTGTTCTGGTGTTATTTTTAATTGTTACTAGTTATTTTCGTGTTATTGTTACTAGTTGTCCTGGTGTTATTTGTTATAATCTAGCTGTAAATCCGATAATGGTCTTATTGTAAATCCGACATGGGTCTTGACGTAAATCCCACGTGAGTCTAACTGTAAATCCGACAGGCAGAAGAGGCAACAAAGCGTGCGTATGAGACCGTTCATTCCCGTTCGTTTCATCTGGTTATAGGAATGATTCGTCTCTTATACAACGAACTTGAAGTGATAAGCACACACGTGATAACGTATGTCTTTCTTACGAAAACATTTCGCTAACTGATATGTTTTATCAAGTTATCTGCAACAGATAACTAGAAACTGTAACAATAACTGGATTATTCTCTGTTCCGACAAGAAACGCTAACAGTGACTGGAAGCTACAGCAGTAATAACTGTGGGCACAAAATAGTGAGTCACTAGAAATTAAATGAGGACACTGAAATGTATATTAAATAAACCTTTACAGGTGTAACAACAAGCTTTCTCTCTCTCTCTCTCTCTCTCTCTCTCTCTCTCTCTCTCTCTCTCTCTCTCTCTCTCTCTCTCTCTCTCTCTCTCTCTCTTTCTCTCTCTCTCTCCCTCGTTTTTCCTCTCAAAAAATAAAAAAGAGAGAAATATGTCAGGGTTATTATCCAGTGAGGATCAACAAAAGACTGTCAGTCGCCATTGTTTTAGAGCGTTTTAAAGAAACTTCTTAATATCCTGATGCCTTGATGAACCAGTCAAGGTCTCAAGGAAGTGAGACAAAAGTATTAAAAGAACTCCACTAGAGGTTCAAATACACAGACCAACCTATTTTTCCCGGTTTATCTCTTCAAAAAGTATTTATCCCTGCTTGGGCGTATTTATTACACTTGCATAGTTGAAGAATTAGACACATTGTACATGAATGGTATACAATACCGACAAGATAAAAATTTAACATATGTGCAACATCTGGGTATCTTTATTGTGATCGTATCGTCATCCAGTGGCTTTATCAATACAAAATCAAGGACATAACTGAAGACAGTAGAACTATATACAAAAGATTAGGTAATCAGTCCCTCAGCCTTGGAATCGGTGAAGAGCACCGTAGTGGTGAAGAGTCTGGAGCACAGGCAAGAAAGCTGGCGCTTATATACTGGCGTCAGGAGGTTGTTGTAGGTTCGCCGGTACTTCCGGCCCGGGTCTTCTCCAAATGGTGACCCGGCCGCGTCAGGAGGTGAGGGACGTGTAGCGAACGAAGACAGGTCATATCCGAGGGACGGGTCAGTAGTGGTTAAGAAGGTTGTGGAGATGTCCTCTAAACTAAGATTCCATGATTATACACATGTGCATCATCTGGGTAAATGTATTTGTAGACGTTTCGCCATCCAGTGGCTTTATCAATATAATTCGAGGACGGAGATAATAGGTGTAAAATACCGACACGATGGAAAAATAACAAATGCAGTACAGTGTGATCAGGTATTGACTGCGTTTCGTCCACACAGTGGGCTCTATCAAGTTACAAACTGATCTACCTGGGTAAAGAGTAAATGACTATATATAGGGTAGAAAGTCATGTGGAAAATGCTAGGTAGGTTGGGTCTGAGATGGACCTGCACGGGACGGGCGGATGTGCATGTTGTTATGTATTAATATTGGTAGAATTACCGACAATATGTTAAGTAAAAGGACACAAATGCAACTAATGTGACATTTTATTGTGGCAACGTTTCGCTCTCTAGGAGCTTTGTCAAGCCGTTACAAACAATACATGGACACAGAGAGTATATATAGGCTCAGAGTGAGGTGTAATACTACTAGTAGTAGTAGGTGTAATACTACTAGTAGTAGTAGGTGTAATACTACTAGTAGTAGTAGTAGTATTACACCTCACTTTGAGCCTATATATACCCTCTGTGTCAATGTATTGTTTGTAACGGCTTGACAAAGCTCCTGGAGAGCGAAACGTTGCCACAATAAAATGTCACATTAGTTGCATTTGTGTCCTTTTACTTTGCACGTTGTTATGTAGGATAACGATGAAGAAGTTACCTGGCAAGGGGTTCAGCTATGTTGTAAAATACGTTATTCTGATTCAAACTGTTAGATAAACAGATAAGTGATGATTCCAAAATTCTGCGGTACTGTATTCCTGACGATGAGTCTTGTTTCTCTGTAGTTGATTAAATGGTTGTGGAAGTTTCGGTGTCGAACGCAGGCATTCTTTAAATCGTCGGTTCTGCCTACGTATTGGTGTCTCTTACTGGTGATGTCCTTGATGGTGGTGGATGTGGAGATAGTTACTTGGAATGAGGTATTGGAAAAGATGTTGGAAACTTGTTTGGCAATGGAGTTGGTGGGGAGGACTATGCATCTCCTCTCGGCAGTATCTTGTCTGGGTGAGTTGACGATTTTATATGCCCGTCGTCTGCAGTTCTATTGAAGTGACTAGGATAGTGAAGTTTAGAAAATACTTGTTCGATGAGCGAGTATTCTTCCTCAAGGAACCCATTGCTACATATTCGGAGGGTACGAAGGCTTTAGTGTCGTGGTGAGAGTAGAAGTGGAGATCGTGTTGGTTGATAGGTTAGTTGAAGTTCTTGGTCAGCTTTGCAGAGAAGAACATCAAGGAAAGGAAGAGTGTTGTCGACTTCTAGTGTAAACTGGGTTGAGGGCTCTACCTCGTTGAGCTTTGAACGTTGAAACGTCTGAAAGTTATGATGATAATGTTGTCAACATAACGGATCCAGGTGACCAAAGAAGGAATAATAGAGGAAAATCGCTCGGCTTCTAGATGTTACATGTATAGGTTCACCATTACGGCACAAAGTGGCGAATCCATGGGTAGCCCAAAAGTCTGGTGAATAAAGGTGATTTTCAAAAAAGAAACATGTAAATCCAACACAGACTTCAACAAGGTCGATGACATCGCTAGCTGGAATAGGAAGGTCATGACACAGCCGAGAAGAGGTACATAGTCCTTCCCACCAACTCCGTTGCCAAAGACGTTTCCAACATCTTTTCCAATGTAAATGAATGGTTCAGAGAACCGACAAGTTGATAATTTAGACACATATGCAACACTTGGGTGTCTTTATTGAGGAAACGTTTCGCCACACAGTGGCTTCATCAGTCCATACAAAGGCGAAACCTGAAGAACAGGAGGAGTTTGAGGTAAGCAGTCCCTCATCCTCGAGTCGATGTAGTCAGTCCATCAATCTTGAAAAGAATACAACATATGTGCGAAGAAGTAGCTTATATACTGTAGGCAGGAGAGGTGCAGCAGTCGTAGTTGGTGTCACATTGGACCAATGTGAGGGACAGATTGCCTCAAACTCCTCCTGTTCTTCACGTTTCTCCTTTGTATGGACAGATGAAGCCACTGTGTGGCGAAACGTTTTCTCAATAAAGATACCCAAGTGTTGCATATGTGTCTATTTTATCATATTTTAAAATATTTTTTTCCATGTATTTACCTCCACACCCACCACCATCAAAGACATCACCAGTAAGAGACACCACTAGCTTCAATCCTCTGCAGGAGTATATATAATCCCTTGCAACGATTGTAACCAATTTTACGTGAGCGACAAATCCAGAGACCTCCAAACACATATTTCAGAACGCCAATACGCAAGCAGAACGCACGATTTATGGAATGCCTGGATTCAACACCGAAACTTCCACAACCATTGAATCAACTACCGAGACGCAAGACTCACTGCCAGTCAGGAAGACACTCAGTACAGCAGAATTTTGGAATCATCACTTATTTGTATATCTAACAATTTCAACCAGAATATCAGCTTCTACAACATTGCTGAGCTCCTTGGCAGGCAACTTCTTCATCGTTATCCTACATAACCACATACACACCATACACACCAGCCCGTCCCGTGCAGGTCCATCTCAAAACCTATCCAATATTCTCGCCCGTCCCTTGCAATTCCGTCTCAGATCCAACCTACCTAGCATTCTCCACCTGACTCTCCACCCTGTATATAGTCATGTACTGTTTATCCAGGTAGATCTGTTTGTGACTTGATAAAGCC
Organism: Cherax destructor; assembly: GCA_009830355.1. NCBI lineage: Eukaryota > Metazoa > Arthropoda > Malacostraca > Decapoda > Parastacidae > Cherax > Cherax destructor. Next base: position 177,090 of record WNWK01000764.1, read on the forward strand.
CACTGTGTGGGCGAAACGTTGTCAATAAAGGTTCACATTAAACTGTATCTGTGTTCATTTTTCCAAGATTCAAGGACATTGATAAAGCCACTGGATGGCGAAACATGTACAAATACAAGTGTCTAAATTTGTCAGCATTGTACACCATTCATCCACGCTGATAGTTTTTTACATCATCTAAAGATAAACTTCTGTTATGCTATTACTTAGACATAACTCACACGTTTCGGTCTACCCTGGACTCTTGTCAAATTACAATTAAACCTACGTTAATGTATGCTTGCCAGGATGGGTCCTGACCCGGGTCTTCTCCAATGTGGTGACCCGGCAGTGGCTCTCGAAGGAGTGTCGGAGTTGGTACAAGTGGTTTACCGTTTACAGCCCTATGGCAGGGGCAAGTTGAGCATTCATGTCAAGTGGTGTACCACTTACAGCCCTATTGTGGGGGCGCAGTGAGCATTCATGTCAAGTGGTGTACCGTTTACAGCCCTATGAAAGGGGCGCAGTGAGCATTCATGTCAAGTGGTGTACCGTTTACAGCCTTATGCAAGGGGCGCAGTGAGCCGTCTTCATGTGAGGTTGTACAGGTTATACACCACCTGGAGAATGGGAGACAGGCAGATTCGATCCTAGAATGTGTATGGCAGCTGCAGCTCCTGAAATCAAGAGCCCTTCAGCAGCACGAGGGTACCTCTGGTGAAGAGTGTGGGTATCCTCAACATAAGTCAGTGGGCACAGCAGGGGTAGCAGCAGTAAGGTGCTGCCCACGGCGCTCTTACCCCTACCCACCACACAGCGCTGAATCCCAACCTCTCAGTCCAGAGATCTTTGCATTCAGTAAAGGCGTGTTTGTTGTCTGCCTCGTGCAGTGCTAATGAACTTAGTGGTAGTGGAGGGGATGCTGTGATGGTGTTGGGTGTGGTGATAGTGGTTACTGAGTTGGAGGATATGGTGGCGGTGGTGATGATGGTTAGAGTGGATGGGGTGGTGGATTCTTTGGTGGGCTTGGTGGCTGTTGGTGGTAATGATGATGGTGCTGAGTGTGGTGGTAGGAGTGATGGTGGTATGGTTAAAGGTGGGATGTGGTGGTGGTGGTGGTGGGGCTGCAGGTATTGGCGAGGAAGTCCTAGTGTTGGCGGTGATGGTAGTGGTAGCCATATCGGTGGTGTTGGTGGTGATTAGGGAGGATGCTATTCCTCCTGATGGTGGTGGTAGTGATTGTGAAGGTATTGGTGCTGGTGTTTATGGTAGTGGTGACGAAAGTAATGATAATTATTCCAATAATAATAATAATAATAATAATAATAATAATAATAATAACCAGTAGATTATAGGCATACTGGTATTAGTTCTATAGTTTCTGAAGGCAAATATGACATGGGCTAATTTATGAATAAGACACATGTGCAACACGTGTGTATCTTTATTGCCGAAACATGTTAATGGATGGATTAGTGCAACTAGAGGTTAGTAGCAGTAGTTAGGTAGTGGAGATAATAACGTTCTTAGAAGTGAATGTTATTTCCTGTATTACTTTGTTTCTCTTTGTATTCCTTCTTTGTTACTACGATGTTCCTATGAAGGTTGTGTATATATGCTGAGAGTTTCATCCCTATTTTTTAGGGATTCAGGTACCTTTAACTGGTGGTTGTGAGCATGTGACATGTAGCCTTAATGACCATTGTGTACTCGATAGGCTTCAAACCCAGTAAACCTGCCAACAGTGCTTTTTCCGATGTGTACACTATTTACAAGATGGAGATGTGCCCAATGGAAGCAGCGAGCATGCAATCAACTCTGATAATAACTCACTCCAACTGTTACAGGTGGCATTTAACATAAATAATAAAAATAATAATAAAATGTAATAATTATAATAATTACAATATAATAATAATAATAATAATAATAATAATAATAATAATAATAATAATAATAATATTAATTTAATTATATTTGTAATAAAATATATATAAATATGCAAAAATAATCTTGAGTTTCGTGTTGGCTTGAAGTGGTAATTCCAGGTAATGCCTTAGTATATTAATGGCCACTTTATTACGCAGTCCCACCACGAGTTGAGCTGCAGGAAGTTGTAAATATCTCACTTGAAAGACTTACCAGCCTCGAGAAGACACTGTAGTCGTGAGCTGAAGTCTGAGAGGTGAGGAGAAAGAGTTAAGGGAAAGTAGACTGGAGAAAGGTGTGAAGTGGGAGAAAGGGTATAAGGAATGTAGATTGTAGAGATGTTAGTGAGTCAGGGCGGGTGAGGGAAGTACTTACCGAATTGTGTTTGTAGGGGTTCGAGGCATAGCTCCTGGATATTGTTTATGAATGACATAATTGTGACAATTTCTTTGCTTGAATTTATAATGTCAAGGCGAAATGAACTAAGAAAGAACTGAAACTAATTTGAAGTTGAAATCAGAAAAGCGTGATTTCTGAAAGATTTTTCAACCTGAGAAAGATTTTTTCGGTCCTGATACGTCGGTCACTTCACGGTCGCTCCCACGACTAAAACTTGTCCAATAAAGATAGCTGAAGTGTATGTACTTGTGTGTTTTCATTCAAATTATCAGGAACATTATTCCTTCTAACTTATGTTGTTATTGTTTACGTTTGAGTATGACTTGTTGACACTGAGCACAGCTGCACTTAACACATTCAGATTATTATCACAAGACTTGTAACCTGTTCCAAGATGCCGTGCTTGTCGTAGCTTCCTTCTGTCATTCTTGAAAGAAAACAGTGTCCAATATAAAATATGTACACCTCACTTTCGCTCTCTTTCATTGAAACGTTCTCTTAATGAAGTTTTTTCTCTGCTTTCAATGTCTTTAGATTATATCACCTACATATTTCAACAACCTGTCTAGCTGCTGACGCCAGAAGCACTGAGTCGTAGACGAACACACTGAGTCGTAGACGAACACACTGAGTCGTAGACGAACACACTGAGTCGTAGACGAACACACTGAGTCGTAGACGAACACACTGAGTCGTAGACGAACACACTGAGTCGTAGACGAACACACTTCTGCTCACTTTAAAAGACTTGAGAAAATGTTTCGTCAAGAGTGTCACTTCTAGTCTACGTTGCGGAATGTTTCTTCAATAAATGTCTTGAAATGTGCATAAACATCTTGTTCTACATCCTGCTGGTATCACTATTCTCCGGGCATCACCATACTCCTGACATCACCATACTCCTGACATCACCATACTCCTAGCATCACCATACTCCTGACATGACCATACTCCTGGCATCACCATACTCCTGGCATCACAATTCTCCTGATATCACCATACTCCTGACATCACCATACTCCTGGTATCACTATACTCCTGGTATTACCATACTCCTGGCATCACCATACTCCTGGTACCACCATGCTGTTGGTATCACCATTCTATTGGTACGACCACACTATTGATATTACCACACTGCTGGCATCACCACATTGCTGGTATCACCATTCTGCTGGCATCACTACACTGTTGGTATCATCATACTGCTAGTAACACCACTCTTGGTATCATAATACTTCTAGTATCACCACACTATTGGTATCACCACACTTCTGGTATCACCACGCTGCTGGTACCACCACACTGCTGATACCACCACACTGTTAGTACCACCACACTGCTGGAATCACCACACTGCTGGTATCACCACACTGCTGGTACAACAATACTGCTGGTATCGCAACACTGTTCGTATCACCACACTACTGGTATCCCCACACTGCTGGTATCCCCACACTGCTGGTATCACCACACTGCTGGTATCACCACACTGCTGGTATCATCACACTGCTGGTATCACCACACTGCTGGTATCACCAAACTGCTGGTATCGCCACACTGTTGGTATCACCACACTGCTGGTACCACCACACTGCTGGTACCACCTCAATAATGGTATCATTTCAGTGTTGGTATCACCACACTGCTGATATCACCACACTACTGGTATCACCACACTGCTGATACCACCACACTGCTGGTACCACCTCAATGTTGGTATCACTACACTGTTGGTATCACCACACTGCTGATATCACCACACTACTGGTATCACCACACTGCTGATACCACCACACTGCTGGTACCATCACACTGTTAGTACCATCACACTGCTAGTACCACCACACTGCTGGTATCGCTACACTGCTGGTATCATCACACTGCTGGTATCACTTCACTGATATCACCACACTACTGGTATCATCACACTGTTTATATCACCACACTGCTGGTATCACCACACTGTTGGTATCACCACACTGCTGGTATTACTACACTGCTGCTATCAACACACTGCTGGTACCACCACACTTTACCACCACACTGCTGGTATCACCATTTTGCTGGTACCACCACACTGCTGGTACCACCACACTGCTGGTACCACCACACTGCTGGTACCACCACACTGCTAGTACCACCACGCTGTTGGTATCACCACACTGTTGGTATCACCACACTGCTGGTATCACCACACTGTTGGTATCACCACACTGCTGATATCACAACACTGTTGGTATCACCACACTGCTAGTACAACCACAATGCTGGTGTCACCACACGGCTTGTTCCACAACACTGCTGGTACCACCACACTGCAGGTACCAACACACTCCTGGTACCACTACACTGCTGGTACCACCACACTGCTGGTATCACCACACTGCTTGTTCCACCACACTGCTTGTACCACCACGCTGCTGGTACCACCACACTGCTGGTACCACAACGTTGTTGGTACCACCACACTGCTGGTACCACCTCAATGTTGGTATCACTACATTGTTGGTATCTCTCCAGGTATCACTACACTGCTGATATCACCACTACTGGTATCACCACACTGCTGATACCACCACTATGCTGGCACCACCTCCATGTTGGTATCACTACACTGTTGGTATCCACCACACGCTGTATCACCTAAAACTGTTGGTATCACTACTTTGCTGATCCCGACACTACTGCTGGTACCATCACACTGTTAATACTCACCACTACTGCGTATCCACACACTGTTAATACCATCACACTGCTAGTACCACCACACTGCTGGTATCGCTACACTGCTGGTATCACTAAACACTGATTTCATCACACTACTGGTATCATCACACTGTTGGTATCACCACACTTTTGGTATCACCACACTGTTGGTATCACCACACTGGTGGTATCACTACACTGCTGCTATCACCACACTGCTGGTACCACCACACTGTACCACCACACTGCTGGTATCACCACTTTTCTGGTACCACCACACTGCTGGTACCACCACACTGCTGGTACCACCACACTGCTGGTACCACCACACTTCTGGTACCACCACACTGCTGGTACCACCACACTGCTGGTATCACCGTACTGCTGGAATCACCACACTGCTTGTTCCACCACACTGCTGGTACCACCACGCTGCTGGTACCACCACGATGCTGGTACAACCACACTGCTGGTACCACCACACTGCTAGTACCACCACACGTCTAGTACCACCACACTATTGGTATCACCACAAGACTATTACCACTACACTGCTGGTGCCACCACACTGTTGGTATCACCACACTGCTAATACCACAACACTGCTGGTATCACAACACTGCTTGTTCTACCATCTGCTAGTACCACCACACTGTTGGTATCACCACACGACATACCACACACTGCTGGTTCCACACTGTTGGTATCACCACACTGCTAATACCACAACACTGCTGGTATCACAACACTGCTTGTTCTACCACACTGCTAGTACCACCACACTCTTGGTATCACCACACTGCTAGTACAACCACTCTGCTGGTACCACCACACTGCTGGTACCACCACACTTCTAGTACCACCACACTGCTGGTACCACCACACTGCTGGTACCACCACACTGCTAGTACTACCACACTGTTGGTATCACCACACTGCTGGTACCACCACACTGCTAGTACCACCACACTGTTAGTACCACCACACTGCTGGTATCACAACACTGCTTGTTCCACCACACTGCTGGTACCAACACACTGCTGATACCACCACACTGCTGGTATCACCACACTGCTTGTTCCACCACACTGCTAGTACCACCACACTTCTGGTACCACCACACTGCTAGTACCACCACACTGTTAGTACCACCACACTGCTAGTACCACCACACTGTTAGTACCACCACACTGCTAGTACCACCACACTGCTGGTGTCACAACACTGCTTGTTCCACCACAGTGTTGGTACCACCACACTGCTGGTGCCACTACACTGCTGGTATCACTACACTGCTGGTATCCACTACACTGCTGGTACTACTACACTGCTGGTACCACTACACTGCTGGTACCACTACATTGCTGGTACCACTACGCTGCTGGTATCACTTCTCTGCTGATATTCAAGAGTGTTCTCCTAGCAAGTGCTTCAACTATGGCTGCTGAATACTCTACTTTTGGTGTTTTTTTGTATAAGTCGGAAAATACACTACCCCCTCTTATGGTGGGATAATTATCCTTAACAGGGATTATCATCTTTGGCTCCAGTCGTATTACCAAGCTCCACCATGGCTCGTGCCTGGATAATTTCCCGCACTTACCCTGATTAACCAAATACCACCTCCTAATATTACTATATGTGTTTATATGTCATAGATTTCAGCCACTTTGCTTATCCTTCTCTCTCCTTTGCTTCATTCAAATAATTATAATTATGTCGTTTATTTTTCCTCTTCAGTCTTATTCTTAACTTCTCATTCTCGCTGCTGCTGCGGCTGTAGCTACTACTACTACTACTACTCCTATTACTACTACTACTACTACTTCTACTACTGATCCTTCCACTGCTCCTTTGTTTCTCCATCCTGCTTCTCTTCATTCTCCCCTCTTCCTCCTCCTGTGTCTCCTCCTCTTCTCATTTTTCCCTCTTGCTATTCATGTATCTTCTCGTCCTTCTTCTCCTCCTTATCCTGCGCCTCCACGTTATCTGTCTCATCAGAAGCTGCTCCAACAACAGCCAGCAGCAGCAGCAGCAGCAGCAGCAGCAGCTCCTACCTCGTACGTTCCTTCAGGCGCCTGTCTTAGATACTCCACCTCCTCCTCCATCATATTTTATGTTCTTTTTCTTTTGTATATTCCCTCCTTTTAATTTTGAAAATGGTATACAGTACAGACACGTAGAGGAGTAAGACACATGTTCAGCACTATGGTATCTTTTTTTTTTTTCAAAAAATTCACCTACACGGTGGGCTTCTTCAGTCCAATGCAGAGAATATATGTGGAAACAACAAAATTTAAACTCCTCTTCTGGTTGAGGGACTGACTACCTCAAAAACTGATTCTTCAGGTTTGATGGGCTGATAACATCATATATACTTCATGGCTCCTGCTGTCTCTATTTTTGTTCTCCTCTTCATTTGACTGAAGAAGTCTACCGTGTAGGAGAAACGTTTCAACGATTGTGATACCCAAGTGCTGCAAATGTGTTCTACTTCACTTCCTTTTAGTGTTCTTCCATTTATTAATTTATTTTATATTTTTTTAAGTTCCCTCTCCAATTCTTTCTTGTAATCATTCTTTTCCTTCTCTTCCCCCCCCCCTCACTACTTTTGTTGTTGCACACTTCTTTTATTCCAACCTCTTTTTACTACAACCTCTCCTTCATCTTCCTCTTCTCATTCCTATCCTTGTTCCCCCCATTCTCCACTTCTTCTTTCTCTTATTCAACTCCTCTATTTTTCTAATCTTGTTCCACCTCATCCTCTTCCTTCCTTGCTACTCATTTTCTCTTCCTTTTCCTCGTTCTTTTCTAAGTAATTCTGCATTTTATTTTCCATGTTTTCTTACTTTCTTTCTATCTTACATCTTCATATTTTACTTCCATTTTCACTGTTCTAAAATAATTAGAAATAAGCATCTTGCAATTAATTATTCCATTTCTCTCTCTCCCTCCCTCTCTCTTTCTCTCCCTCCCTCAATCCCTCCCTCCCTCCCTCCCTCTTCCTGACTCCCTCACTCATCTTAGTTGATCAGTATTCCAAGGGTGTGTGGCTGTCATCTCGCTGTACATGGGGTCCCCAATGAATTAGAACCATAACTTTCTGCGTTCACAGCCTTCGGCATGTAGCCACGAGTCGTGTGCGTGTACGTTTGAATGTATTTGTGTGTGTGCGCGTATGTGTGTGTGTGTGTGTGTGTGTGTGCGTGTATCGTATGAGTACGATAGAAGTGTCAGTTTCTGTAACGTGAAGGTATGTGAACAGAGGCAAGTATGTACAGGTTACAACGTGTGATGAAGAAGCGCTACGCCCGGAGTGGCAGCAAGTAGCATATATCATACAAGTAGTCAGATGACCACTAGAAAAAAGTGGGATTACAAAATGAGGCTGGAAACAGAAGCTTTAAAATTAACTAGCACCATTATACGAGTTAGAGAAGGATCTACCAGAACTGTTGCAGGAGGCCTACTGCAGTTCTTTGTCAGGTGGTATTCTATGACCGCAGAATCACTATAAGGTAGTAGTAGTTTCGCTGGGATTTTTGGATATATTGTACCTGCTAGATGAGGTGTTAAACTGGTGACTGCAATCATGGCTGCTTCCAAACACGTTTGTCATGGATTACCATCTTGGCTTCATTTCACTTCATGATGTGTCCTTGTGCTGTTTTATGGTGAACACAAGCGTTATTGTCACCGTCCTGGCTACATGTGAACCCTGAGTTCCATTGACCTTGATGTTTCACCTATGTATGTCTTATCGCAACCTGCACAAGGTACAATATAAAGTAAACACAATCATTGCTAGTGAATTTGTTTGTATGTCTATTTTTGTTTCTAAGTTTATAAAAGAGGTCAAGATACTGGTAGCTACCTTAAAAGGCTCACTTTGTTACTTATACATTCGAAGGTACGCTCCTGACTAGCCAAACAATGCATTTAGATGGTAGGTCTGTTGTCGGTATTGTATACCATTTATAATATGAGATATATTTCTGTTTAGAATATGCGTCGTTCTCTTCATATAGTGAGCGATTTAGCTACCAACGCCTCGACTTCCATTAAGAAGAAATGAAAAATAAAAATATTCATATAAACAAATCAATACCAAGGCGGTCATTTACATTGTATCTTGTGCAGGATACGACGAGAAGTAGGTGAAACACCAAGGGCATTTAAATGCAGTTTAAAGTAGCCTGGATGATCAAATGAAACACCTACAGTCAACACAGAACACTACTGAGAAACATCATGAAGTCAAGGCGGTAAATAATGAAAACGATTTATGCAGACGAAAATGTTTGGAAGCAGCCATAATAGCAAGTCACCTGCATCATACCTCAGTCTGCCAGGAATAGTATATCCAAAACCCTGTCCATCAGTGATAGAGCCATCAGTGATCAGCTATCAGTAATACAGCCATCAGTCATCAGCCATCAGTGATAAAACCATCAGTGATAAAACCATCAGTGATAAAACCGTTAGTGATACCACCATCAGTGATAATACCATCAGTGATCAGTCATCAATGACACAACAAGCAGTGATACAACAAGCAGTGATACAGCTATCAGTGATACAACAAGCAGTGATACAACAAGCAGTGATACAGCTATCAGTGATACAACAAGCAGTGATACAGCTATCAGTGATACAGCTATCAGTGATACAGCTATCAGTGATACAGCTATCAGTGATACAGCCAACAGTGATAGAGTCATCAGTGATCAGCCCTCAGTGACAGAGCCAACAGTGATACAGTCATCAGTGATCAGCCCTCAGTGACAGAGCCAACAGTGATACAGTTATCAGTGATCAGCCCTCAGTGACAGAGCCAACAGTGATACAGTCATCAGTGATCAGCCCTCAGTGATACAACCATCAGACACTATATATATATATATATATATATATATATATATATATATATATATATATATATATATATATATATATATATATATATATATATATATATATATATATATATATATATATATATAAGTAATTCATATACTCCTTGCAGAAGCTAACTTTAGTAGGACTGAAGACGCCACTAGAGGTGAAACGTTTCCTTATTAAATGTCTTTACCTGTGTATATCTCTCTCTCCACTTGTCTGTATTAGCATACCAGTTGAACTTGTTCAAGTTCTGATAAGTTGGTGTAGGTCTAATGCCTCTTAAATCACAGCAGTTCAAATTCCCTAGCTTACTCTCTCTTCTCGCTTGCATTCTTCTCTCACAATTCTCTCATCTTTTTTTTCATGATTTATGTATCTCATTCTCACCTTCTACTCTTCTCTTTTTCATAATATTTCCTTCGTAGTATGAATCGCTATAATCTTTTTGACCATCACCATTTGTAGCTTCAAGAGCTATTAGTAATTAATTCATCACACATAGACACACACACACACACACACACACACACACACACACACACACACACACACACACACACACACACACACACACACATACACTCAAGAAAAAGATCTTGGGGTGAGTATAATACCGAGCACATCTCCTGAGGCACACATCAATCAGATAACTGCTGCAACATATGGGTGGCTGGCAAACCTAAGAAAAGAATAGTGTTCCAATACCTCACTAAGGAATCGTTCAAAACTTTGTACACCATATACGTCAGGCCTGCAGCACCAGTTTGGAACCCACACCTGGTCAAGCATGTCAAGAAATTAGAGAAAGTGCAAAGGTTTGCAACAATACTAGGCCCAGAGCTAAGGGGATTGTCCTACGAAGAAAGGTTAAGGGAAATCGGCATGACGACACTAGAGGACAGGAGGGTTAGGGGAGACATGATAACGACATATAAAATACTGCGAGGAATAGTTAAGGTGGACAGAGACAAGATGTTCCAGAGAGGGGACACAGAAACAAGGGGTCACAATTGGAAGTTGAAGACTCCTATGAGTCAAAGGGATGTTAGGAAGTATTTATTCAGTCATAGAGTTGTCAGGAAGTGGAATAGCCTAGAAAGTGACGTAGTGGAGGCAGGAACCATACATAGTTTTAAGACGAGGTTTGATAAAGCTCATGGAGCAGGGAGAGAGAGGACCTAGTAGCAATCAGTGAAGAGGCGGGGCCAGGAGCTATGAATCAACCCCTGCAACCACAAATAGGTGAGTACAAATAGGTGAGTACACACACGCGCGCGCAACCGGAGCAGAGCAGAGGCGCTATGTGTACCATTAACATCAATCTTCAATACATCTATCGGAACAGGGCGACTACCTGAGGTGTGGAAGACAGGAAATGTAGTCCCAGTTTTTAAGAAAGGAGACCGACACACATTAAACTATAACCAGTATCACTTGGCATGAATAGTATGCAAAGTCATGGAGAAGATTATCAGGAAAAGAGCGATGGAACACCTAAAAAGGAATGAGCTTATACATGACATCCAGCACGGCTTTAGGGAAGGGATATCCTGTGTCACAAACCTACTGGAGTTTTATGACAAGGTAACGGAAGTAAGACAAGAGAGAGAGGGGTGGGTAGACTGCATTTTTTTGGACTGCAAGGAGGCTTTCGACACAGTTCCATACAAGAGATTAGTGCAAAAGGTTGAGGAACAGTATAATTACTGCAATGGATCAGAGAATACCTGACAGGAAGTCAACAACGGAAGGGATAGACTTTGAAGTATCCCTGTTTGTAGACGATGTGAAGCTAATTAAGGAAAATTCAACTGAATGAGGATCAGGCAGGATTGCAAATGGATCTGCACAGGCCGCTAGCTTGATCCAGCAACTGGCTCCTGGAGTTTTACTCAAGCAAGTGCAAAGTCATGAAGATTGGGGAAGGGTAAAGAAGACCGCAGACAGCACTATTTAGCTAGGAGGCCAAATAGTGCAAACCTCACTCAAGGAAAAGGAACTTGTGGTAAGTATAATACCGAGCATATCTCGTGAGACGCATATCAACCGAATAACTGTTGCAGCATATGTGCACCTGGCAAACCTAAGAATAGCGTTCTGAGACCTCAGTAAGGAATAGTTTAAGACTCTGTACACCGTGTACGTCAGGCCCATATTGGAGTATGCAGCACTAGTTTGGAGCCCACACCTGGTCAAGCACATAACGAAATTAGATAAAGTGCAAAGGTTTAGAACAAGACTAGTCACGGAGATACGGGGCATGTACTACGAGGAGACGTTAAGGGACTTGACAACACTGGAGGACAAGAGAGACGGGGTTGACATGATAAGGACATATAAAATACTGAAAGGAATTGACGAGGTGGATAGGGATATTTTGTTTCAGAGATGGAACACGGCAAAAAGATTCAGATGAGTCACAGGGATGTTAGGAAGTATTTCTTTAATCATAGAGTTGTGAGGAAGTGAAATTGTCTAGAGAGTGATGTAGTGGAGACAGGATTCACACATAGCTTTAAGAAGTATGATAAAGCTCATGGTGTAGGGAGAGAGTGGACATAGTAGTGACCAGTGAAGAGGCGAGACCATGAGCTATGACTCGACCATTTCAACCACAATTGGGTGAGTACACACAAACACAACACACACACACACACACACACACACACACACACACACACACACACACACGACGGCATTGTGGCTAGCGCTCTTGCTTCACGCACGGAGGGCCCGGGTTCAATTCCCGGCGGGGCCGAAACATTTCGAAGTGTTTCGTTACACACACACACATACAACAGGCCTAGTGTCTAATCGACATGTGCCTAGGAAAAAATGGTAACTAACACACACACACACATACCTCAAAGGCGGTGGGCCCAGATTATTGTTAGGGTGCCACTAACAATAATCTTCAACACATTTATCGTAATAGGGTACCTACCTGAGGTGTGAAAGACAGCAAATAGAGTCCCTGTTTTTAAGAAAGGAAACAGACACTCAGCATTAACTATAGATTATTAAGAGAAGATTGGTATAGCGTCTATCACTGGTGTTTTACGACAGAAGAGAGAGGGATGTGTAGACTGCATTTTCCTGGGCTGTATGAAGGCTTTCGACACAGTTCCGCACAAGAGATTAATGGAAAAGCTAGATGAGCAAGAGGCAGGAAAGGCCCTGCAAATTGATCAGGGATTACCTGGTAGGTAGGAAACAATGAGTGATGGTACGTGACGATGTATCAGAGTGGGCATATGTGACGAGCGGGGTTCCACAATGGTCAGTCCTAGGGTCGGTGCTGTTTCTAGTATATGTGAACGACACGACAGAAGGGATAGAACTCTTGAGGATGGGGGAAGGTCATAGAAGACCACAGACGGAGTACATGCTACGGGGTCGCAGGCTGCAAACCTCACTCAAAGAATAGGATCTTGTACGTATCACTTCTCCTGAGGTGCACACCAACTAAATTACTGCTGCAGCTTATGATCGCCTGGCAAACCCAAGAATAGTGTTTCGACATCTAAGTACATATAGTCATTCAAGACACCATACACTGTATGTCAGTCCCATATTGGAAGATGCGATACCAGTATGGAATCCACACCTGGTTAAGCACGTCAAGGAATTAGAGAGAGTGCAAAGGTTTGTAACAAGACTAGTCCCAGAGCTGAGAGATATGTCTTATGAAGAGAGCTTAAGAGAAATAAACCTGACGACACTGGAGGACAGGAGGGATTGGAGGACATATAAAATTCTGAGAGGAATTGACAAGGGATAAGAAGGACAGAATATTTCAGAGATGGGACACAGCAACGAGGAGTCACAACTCGAAGTTGAAAACTCAGATGAGCCACATGGATGTTAGGAAGTATTTTTTCAGTCATAGAGTCGTCAAGAAGTGGAACAGTCTAGAGAGTGTTGTTGTGGAGGTAAGATCCATACACAGTTTTAAGAAGAGGTACGACAAAGCTCTTGGAGCAGGGAAAGAGTGAACCTAGGAGCACCCAGCGAAGAGGTGGGGCCAGAGGATGTAACTCGACCTCTGCAACCACAAATAGGTGAGTACAACTAGGTTAGTATACACACACACGTACACACACACAGGAGAGCACGCAGACACGCACACACAATATCGACAAGAGCTCTTGACAACTAGTAACTAGCACAACAAGCCAAGTATTGAAATCATCTCAGATATATTAAGTTATTTAATATTTAACCTTCCTGTGTTATTTAATGCCCATTGTGCAATAAACATTCCCTTATATATTGAACGTAGTCATAATTTAAAAAAATATAGCAAAGTATCAGTATCGGTACTGGTGTCGGTATGAGAAAATTTTCGGGTGTCGTCCCATCCCTATATATATATATATATATATATATATATATATATATATATATATATATATATATATATATATATATATATATATATATATATATATATAACCATTAATATCTGTACATGTACTCGTACATAACTAGCATGGTCCGTCTTTGCTTTCAGGCATCTTAAGAAGGCTTGCACCATCCATAAGATGCATGGAAGCAGAAACGTAGTGTCAGCTGCATAACAATACACCGATGGTTCAGCCAGTGTCATACACAAACGAATTTGTGGGCGTCATCTATGTGGGTCGCACGAGTGAAGGTGTAACTAACTGGATATGTAAATGCCGTTTCGTCTTAATGAGTTTTCCTTCTGATTTACTCGCTCTCGTTTCTTATTTCGTCGCTCATTTGTATTACACTAGCTCTCGCTCGCTTTTTGCTAGACTTGAATTCAGCTGGTCGCACTCGTAAATTTACCTGGAGTTCAGTTAACGAAAGTTTAAGCGCCAGGTTGAAGAAAGTTTTGTGCCTTCTCGTTGGGTGTTCCGGAGTTTAGGCTCAGAAATAAGTCACTTTACCGAGAAAAATGAAATCTCTTTCTGAGGAATAATTCCCCGATACAACAACTTATGCTGTATCGGGGAATTATATACATGGGGGAATTATATTACACGGAGGGAAAACTGACCTAAAGCGTCCCATGTTTGTGTAGTTTTAACAGTCGATTAGTAAACAGCAAATGACAAACAAGTAGCTAACGAGTATGAGCCAAAATTCATGAAGGAGTAGTAACGCATAGCAAACGTGTCGTTAACTAGAAACGAACAGTACGTATTAAATGAGAAACTATTTTTCCTCTTTAATGAGTATTTAACGAAGAAAGAAGAATACGTATTAAATGTTAACGAGTAGTTAACGAGAAAAGTAAATGAGTAGCTAACGAATAGTGAAAAATACTTAATGAACGAGTAACTATGTGAAGAAAACAATATACATTTAACGTCTTTTTATTGAGATAAACCGCATGTTATGCTGCGTCTGATTCACATACTTGTCCGCATATTTTACCACTGATGAACGAGTGACGAACGTATAGTTAACGAGTAGTTAACGAGTGAAGAGCAATGCGTAATGGCAGAGTAACGAGCAACTCGATACATCTATGTATGCTCCACAGTTCTTAAGACATTACGAAAATACTGAAGATGAGTTCTATGTAGATGTTACTACAATATTGTAGGACCCAACTACATTTAAGTATAGCTTAAAGTCTGTCCAAAATGTTGGGTAGAACTATAGGGCTTTCTAAATTAAATATATAATACACTCAAAGATAAAGCAAATATATGGTACCTTCCAAAAATAGGGTATTATTATTGTTAGTATTATTAATTATTATTATTATTAATCTATAATATGTTACGTACTTTATGTCAAGATTAGATAAAGTTGCGAAAATAATTTTTCTCTAAATGAAATATTAAATATTCTCTCGTTGCTTAAAATTTGAGAAGTAATATTTTAAGAAAATACAGTTATCTTACCTTCAATTTATTTTATCCATGTGCGTTGTTTGTACCACAGTGTATTGTTTAATATTTTGATTCTCGTATGCATGAATATTCTACATTAGGACACAAAATCCTGACCCGAGTCTCAGTCAGGTGGTGACCCGTTCAGTGTTTCCTCTAACTGTCTAGGATGCAGACTTCGAGGCGCCTTTAAATGACCCTATAGATGAGATCGGGCGATTCTAGAGGTCCTCTAATTCCAGAAATATAACTGAGATGGTTAGGGCACGGTGATTCCGGCGCTATGACTGGGGCGCGGGCGATTGGTGTCCAGGGATAGGGGTGTCGTTGGCTGTATGGCTGGTACGAGGTAGGTCGCTGCTGACGATAATGTCTACTGTTTTTGATATAAAAGAATTGCGAAGGCTTAGTCTACTGACAGCCATCGATGCATAGGTTGCGTTTGTTCCTAAAACTCCATGAAGAAACTTTGCTTCAGTGGGGCCACTTCCGAATTGGTGTTTCGACCGGAGGGCTGGGGAAGGTCTTGGTGCGACCACCACTTCTGGTTTACAGACGGCGGTCGAAGGCGAAAGTGAACTCCAGTAAGAAGCAGGGTTGCCCTCACCCCCAACGTGGGGTCTGGGGGCCCAGAGCGCCGGGGTAGCTCTAGGGCTGACCACCACCACTGTTGTTGTTAGTTTATCCGACACGGGTCTTTTATATTAGATGACCCGCTCAGCGGTGCCAACTCTATGGCAGGGATGCGGCAAGATGGTGTTGATGAGCACGTTTAAGGTAGTCAGTGGATCTATGACAGGGATGGTTGTGGCGATCACTTGCTTTCTGGTGATAGATTCAGTGTCCCGAATGCTGTTAAAAATATTATACGGTTATCAGAAATAGTCACTTAATCATATAGCTAAATAAAGTCAGGAGAGTTAGATATAGACTTGCCCGATGAACATAGAATGCTTACCTGGAGGGCATTCCGGGGATCAACGCCCCCGCGGCCCAGTTCATGACCAGGCCTCTTGGTGGATCGGCCTGATCAACGAGGCTGTTACTGCTGGCCGCACGTAGTCCAACGTACGAACCACAGCCCGGCTGATCTGGCACTGACTTTAAGTATCTGTCCAGCTCACTCTTGAAGACAGCCAGGGGTCTATTGGTAATTCCCCTTATGGCTGGTGGGAGGCTGTTGAACAGTCTTGGGCCCCAGACACTTACTGTGTTTTCTCTTAGTGTACCAGTGGCGCCCCTACTTTTCACTGGGGGTATGTTGCATCGCCTGCCAAGTCTTTTGCTTTCGTAGGGAGTGATTCCTGTGAGCAGGTTAGGGACCAGTCCCTCCAGAATCTTCCAGGTGTAGATTATGATATATCTCTCTCATCTGCGCTCCAGTGAGTACAAGTCAAGTGCTTCCAGGCGTTCCCAGTAGTTAAGGTGTTTGATGGAACTTATACCTGCCGTAAAGGTTCTCTGTATATTCTCTAGATCTGGAATTTCACCTGCCTTCAATGGGGATGTTAATGTACAGCAGTATTCTAGCCTAGAGAGAACAAGTGATTTAAAAAGGATCATCATTGGCTTGACATCTCTTGTCTTGAATGTTCTCATTATCCATCCTATCAGTTTCCTCGCAGATGTGATAGTGGCATTGTTGAGATCCTTAAAAGTGGGATCTTAGAACATTACCACTCCCAGGTCCTTCACATTGCTTTTCCACTCTATTGTGTGATTAAAGTTTGTAGTATACTCAGTCCTAGGTATTATTTCCTCCTGTTTTCCATAACGGAGTAGTTGGAATTTGTCTTCATTGAACATCATATTGTTCTCCGTTGCCCATTGGAAAACTTGGTTTATATCTTGGATATTTGCCGTGTCCTCAATTGATGACACTTATGTACATCCTGATTTTACACTGATTTTATTTTTAATAAATTAATTCAGCTTAAAAACTCTTTGATATATGTGAACAATCAACAATTATTTTATAACTTGTATTTTATATTTCATTAAACTATTGATATAAATGTAAAAAACTGGTAAGATTTAATGCAATATTTGTATTTCTTCATTCTTAAATCTAGTTTTTTTCTTAGTTTGTTCTACATAACTTGAAAACATTCTACACAATGGATCTTGTGCAGAATATCTTAAGAGATAATTTAAACGCATCTGATTAAAATCTGTGTTAGTAATCCACCAAAAAGAATTAAAAAACTATTATGAAAACTACAGGAACGTAATAATGCATATACAGAAATTAAAAAAAAAAGTAAGATTTTTCCTACCATCTTACATATTCATTATATCGAAAAAATGACCAGGAATCCTTCAAGAGTATAAAACGTTTAACAGGTTTCCGCTTCACACTCATGTGGCTGGACAGTAGTGCCTCCTTGTGTGGTCCCTGTCTACCAACCTGTTACCTTGATAAATTAAAATTAAAAAATTATAGAAAGCCAGAAAATTCTATATACACTATTATTAGTTGCACAATAATAAGGCTTAAACATTATGTTTTTACTTCAATGGTCTTACGAACTCTCCTTATTTATGCCCTCTAAGCCTCTCCTGTGTTTGTAAACTCAGAAAACCGCCAGATATCGTACTTGCATTTCATCAAAGAAAAACATTTTAATGCTTACTGGTATCTACTTACCTTAGCCCGATCGTTCATTTTATTTCGCGATGCTTTTACGTTCTGTCTCTAAGACTTAGAACGAATTAATTATCCAACATCTTTTCGACAGACTTAAAAAACACAAAAGAATTGTTTTCCTTGCCTGCATTACTAATACTCTTGTGTTCTCCTCTGTCTTATTAGTTATAATAACCACTAAATTAGCATATCCTGTGCGAAAATGATTTTACTCTTCTTGAGCCTTCAGAAGCTTTATCTTGATAAGCTTACACTTATACTCAACATCCTTAACACAGGCTTTCTTTTTTGTACAAGTTTGGTTCTCCTAGTACACTGTTAACTGTTTACCATTTACAACAACCTTGACTTGAACTAACTTTAACTATCTTTTTTCTGAATGAATGTCCTTTTACCGACGAGTATGAAGACTGACACTCGAGTCACAGAGGAAGCTTGTTTTGTGTAAATATTTTTCACTTTAGGTAGAGCTTCATCAAGCTAAAGCTTTACGAAGTTCTACACAGAATGAAACATTGTTGCAATCAAAGTCTATTCTGCAACGTGTGACTTTGTTCTCCTGTCTCATCTCTCACTGTCTTGACCTTGAATATATACATTCAGATCATGTCCAGCGCCGGTAGGCCATCACTGGCTGCTGCTGCTGCTGCTGTTCGCCGACCTACAGTAAACAGCACCACAGAGGCCAACGCCTGCTGCTGCTGCTGTTCCTCGCCATACAGTTAACATCACCACTGAGACATTCATCACATAATTGTGATTCTAGACATGTAATTTCTCCGACGAATACATCAAACAACATTAAGCATTATTACTCACCGGTTGATTGATAATGTGCAACAAGACGAACAGCAACGCACAACATTATTCATTTACAATTTGTGTCTTTGTGATATGTTACAGCTACGGCATTGGGAAATGTTGACATTGCATGCGTATATATATATATATATATATATATATATATATATATATATATATATATATATATATACGTATATATGTCGTACCGAATAGGAAAAACTTACGATTTTGGCTTAAATAGCAACGCTCTTCTTGCCGAATTAGGCAAGCGAAAAATTGTGTATGCTATAATTTTGCAAAAATCATTCTGAACCTAACGAAAAAAAAAAAATTTCATTGTGTCAGTTTATTATTAAATTATTGTAAACTTATCTAAAATATATTTAGTTGGATTAGGCTAAATTAAATTTCGCTTGTTAGAATAAGGTTAGGTAAGTTTTCTAAGGTTCTTCTGGTACAAAATTATTAATTTTTACATTAACATAAATGAAAAAAAATATATCTTAAAACGAATAAGAGAAAATTTTAGAAAGGACTTAATTTTAAATGAGTTCTTGCTAATTTATCAATTTACCTATTCGGCACGATATATATATATATATATATATATATATATATATATATATATATATATATATATATATATATATATATATATATATATATATATATATATATATCGAGAGAGAGAGAGAGAGAGAGAGAGAGAGAGAGAGAGAATAAACAAGGAAACCTGATCTCTTTCATGTGCTTACACACGTTCCTTAAACAGATGAGTCCTTTCGAACTGTTAAGTGAGATTACTATTTAACCGGTTAGTCGATTTTATAAATGTAATTTAAAAGAAAATCTAAAATGAAATGATAATTTAATCAAACAACTTTCTTCCAGAAATGCATCATTCCTTATTAATATGGTTTAATTAAAATAAACCAAGTTAGTGGTCTTATAAGACGAATCATAAGTTGTGTAGGTTTTGCAACCTATGTATTTTCTAAATGTTTATTGAAAATATTAACCCCAGTTATCCGGACAGTGTCATCTTATCATGTTAAATATGATAATATTATTGATAAACGCAGCTCGAATAACCAAGCAGAGTGTATATACAAATATGTTTTGAAAATCCCTTAGAATATGATGGGGAGGTTAGAAAAATCCTTAAAAATTACGCCCGGTGTATAATATCCACGATTGCTTATTAATACAGCTTTTCATAAAGCTAAAAAATATTCTACAAAACAGAACCTGTCACACATATGTTTGAGAATTTGTTACTTTTACAATAAAATGACAAACTTTCACATCTCCCACAAGCTCTTGAATAATTTAAAATCAGAGTTGACATAAAATATAACAGTACTCTATAACAAAAAATAATAAAAAAATTCTCCCAAATATTTTTTGGGTTGTGTATACTGCATTTCTTGTAAAAGTTGTGATAGCTTTTATTTAGGACAGACTGGAAGGTCATTTAAGACCAGAGTTAAACAGAATAAATATGCAATAAATACCAAACAAAAATTCTGTGCTTTGCTCATGTGAGGAATACCAGCAATATATTGTGTATACAGAACTAATAAACGACAACCAGCACGGTTTCGGGGAAGGAAAATCCTGTGTCACAAACCTACTGGAGTTTTATGACAAGGTAACAGAAGTAAGACACGAGAGAGAGGGGTGGATAGACTGCATTTTCTTGGACTGCAAGGACGTTCGACACAGTTTCTCACAAGAGGTTAATGCAAAAGCTAGAGGATCAGGCACACGTAACAGGAAAGGCACTGCAATGGATCAGAGAATATCTGACAGGGAGGCAACAACGAGTCATGGTACGTGACGAGGTGTCAGAGTGGGCACCTGTGACGAGTGGGGTTCCACCAGGGTCAGTCCTGGGACCGGTACTGTTTTTGGTATATGTGAATGACATAACAGAAGGGATAGACTCAGAAGTGTCCTTGTTTGCAGATGATGTGAAGTTAATGAGAAGAATTAAATCAGTCGAGGATCAGGCAGGACTACAAAGAGACCTTGACAGGCTACAAGCCTGGTCCAGTAACTGACTCCTTGAATTTAACCCTGCCAAATGTAAAGTCATGAAGATCGGGGAAGGGCAAAGAAAACCGCAGACAGAGTATAGTCTAGGTGGCCAAAGACTGCAAACCTCACTCAAGGAAAAAGATCTTGGGGTGAGTATAATACCGCCCGTATGCTGCAGCATACGGGCGGCTGGCAAACCTAAGAATAGAGTTCCAATACCTCACTAAGGAATCGTTCAAGACTCTGTACATCATATACGTCAGGCCCATACTGGAGTATGCAAAGGTTTGCAACAAGACTAGTCCCTGAGCTAAGGGGATTGTCCTACGAAGAAAGGTTAAGGGAAATCGGCCTGACGACACTAGAGGACAGGAGGGTTAGGGGAGACATGATAACGACATATAAAATACTGCGAGGAATAGATAAGGTGGACAGAGACAAGATGTTCCAGAGAGGGGACACAGAAACAAGGGGTCACAATTGGAAGTTGAAGACTCCTATGAGTCAAAAGAGATGTTAGGAAGTATTTCTTCAGTCATAGAGTTGTCAGGAAGTGGAATAGCCTAGAAAGTGACGTAGTGGAGGCAGGAACCATGCATAGTTTTATGACGAGGTTTGATAAAGCTCATGGAGCAGGGAGAGAGAGAACCTAGTAGCAATCAGTGAAGAGGCGGGGCCAGGAGCTATGAGTCGACCCCTGCAACCACAAATAGGTGAGTACAAATAGGTGAGTACACACACACACACACACACACACACACACACACACACACACACACACACACACACACAATATATATATATATATATATATATATATATATATATATATATATATATATATATATATATATATATATATATATATATATATATATTGTGTGTGTGTGTGACTTCTGACACTGACCTAACTCTCGGAGTCTTGGAAGAGTCAGGTCAATATCCTGCAGTGTGTGAGGCTGATAATTAAAGCCTGGGAAATACTGTTTTGAACTTTGAACTTTTCGCAATTCGAACACCACCTAAGAACCAATTAAGTTCAAACGCCGAGGTTCCACTGTAACTTGAGACCATCCTGTGGCGATACTAAACTACTTGGAAGAAAGGCCCTAAATGTGTAAACATGTCAGATGCACACTAAAAAGAAGTAGTGTGGTAAAGCACTGCGTTCCTGTCACAAGGTTCGTAGGGTCGAGTCTCCGTCGGCCAGAGATCAGTGTTTGTGAATATTTCGCCTGCTCTTGCGAATTCCTAGCATTGTAAAAATCTCTAGTTGTGTCGATGCATGCAGGGATGAGATGAAAAGCTGTAAGCCTTCCTGCCTGAAAGCTGGCTGCCTTGGAATAACGTCTAGCGAAAGCTGGATGCCAAGGTATTGGACCAGTGTGGTACGGTCGGTAAAGCACTGCGTACCTTGTCATGAGGTTCGTAGGTTCGAGTCTCCGTCGGCCAGAGATCAGTGTTTGTGAATATTTCGCCTGCTCTTGCAATTCTGCATTGTAAAATCTCTGTTGTGTCGTGCATGCGGATGAGATGAAAACTGTAAGCCTTCCTGCGAAAGCTGGCTGCCTGGAATAACGTCTGCGAGCTGGATGCAGGTATTGGACCAGTGTGGCGGTCGTAAAGCACTGCTACCTTGCATGGTTCGTGGTTAGTCTCCGTCGGCCAGAGATCAGTGTTTGTGAATTTCCTGCTCTTGCAATTCCTAGCATTGTAATCTCTAGTTTTCGTGCATGGATGAGATGAAACTGTAAGCCTTCCTGCCTGAAACTGGCTGCCTTGGAATAACGTCTGGCTGGATGCAGTTGACCAGTGTTGGTCAGCACTGCGTACCTTGTCAGAGTATTGTTCTCGAATCAGTGTTTGAAATTTCGCCTGCTCTTGCTTTTAAAATCTGTGTCGTATAGGATGAGATGGCGACCTTCCTGCCTATGGCTGCCTTGAACTGCTGATGCCGTATTGACAGTGTGTCTGTAAGCATGTATGGTTGTAGTTCGGTCTCGTCAGGATGTTTGTGAATTCTTCTTGCAATTCTGATAAAATCTGTTGTGTGTCATGCGGGGATGAATGGCTGTAACCTTCCTGTGAACGGCTGCCTTGGAATACGTCTGGAGCTTAGTTGACAGTGTCGTCGGTAAGCACTCGTCCTTGTCAGTTGTAGTTGGTCTCCGTCGGCCGAGATCAGTGTTTGTAATATTCCCTCTCTTGATCTGTTTAAATCTCTGTTTGTGATCATGCAGGATGGTGGCTTAAGCTTCCTGCCCTGCCTGGAATAACGTCTGCACTGGATGCCAGGTATTGGACCAGTGTGTGGTGGTAACACTCGTACCTGTCATGAGTTCGTAGTTGGTCTCCTCGGCGAGATCAGTGTTTTAATATTTCTTTGATTCTAGCATTAAATCTCTTCGATGCATGGATGGATCGTAACCTTCTGCCTGGCTGGCTGCCTTGAATAACTCGCAGCTGGATGCAGGTTTGGACCATGTGTGTGTACTCATGCATGAGTTCGTAGGTTGTCTCGTCGCAGAGATCAGTGTTTAATATTCCTGCTCTTGCGATTCTGTTAAATCTCGTGTGCTGTGCGGATGATGAAAAGCTGTCCTTCCTGCCTGGCTGGCTGCGGAATAACGTCTTGGTCAGGTATTGGACGTGTGGTGGTAAGCACTGCGTACCTTGTCATGAGGTTCGTAGGTTCGAGTCTCCGTCGGCCAGAGATCAGTGTTTGTGAATATTTCGCCTGCTCTTGCGAATTCCTAGCATATATATATATATATATATATATATATATATATATATATATATATATATATATATATATATATATAAAACGCATTTTCTAAGTAAGGTTACACTAAGAATTTTATAGACTTTCTTAAAAATTTTGAAACAAGAAATTTAATTGTTTTTCCTTAGATGAACTTAAAACTGCAAATAAAAATTCTTCATCATAATGATATTAACATTTCCTATAGCAATTATAATGCCATTAAGACAATTGTTAAAAAAATCAGCAGAAGTGATTTAAGAGCGATCCCAGTTTTAATACTAAGCCTCCATTCAAATTCAAATTCAAATTCAAATTCAAATTCTTTATTTCATGTAATACAAGGTGGGGGGTACTTATAGTTATACATTAAAGTTGATATTACAAGATGGCCAATAATATGCCTAGGTATGCCTAGGCTTTTCAGGCATTGAATACTCTTCTTCTCATACATGAAATATCGTTAAAGAAGATAAATGAACAACAAAAAGCAAGTCACAGTCTTCCACAAATGTTATGTTAGACCGCTCATCTCTTATTAATTTATTCATTTAAGCTGGATGAATTTGGATATGAATTTTTTTTTACTGTCCTGCTGCTGCAGCAAAGGAGATGCAGAGTCATGAGCAAGCTGATAGGTGAAGTCATTGAGCATGGACCAGTAGGTCTATCCTAGTGCTATTTTTGTGAGCACCTGACTTGTTTGTATATTTAAGGGCTTGACTCACGAAATCGTAATGACACGATTACAAACAAACCATATCACGGGTGGGGTTAGAACCCGCGGTCAGAGAGTCTCAAAACTCCAGACCGTCGCGTTAGCCACTGGGCCAGCTGGCTACAATAAAATTCATCCAACTAGGTATATTTCTACACCATAGGAAGGTTAGCATAGGCACTACTGTGTCCACAAATGCATTTTTTTACAGACGAATCTCCCGCTAGCATGGCCGTGACGAACTCTAGCTCAAGTCATGTTGACGGATTTGAGGGGACTAGAGCTAGAGTTCGTCACGGCCATGCTAGCGGGAGATTCGTCTGTAAAAACTTGCATTTGTGGACACAGTGGTGCCTATGCTAACCTTCCTATGGTGTAGAAATATACCTAGTTGGATGAATCTTATTGAAGCTTGCTGGCCCAGTGGCTAACGCGTCGGTCTGGAGTTTTGAGACTCTCAGATTGCGGGTTATAAACCCACCCGTGGTATGGTTTATTTAAGGGCTTCCTCCCAACTAGTTTAGCACCGCTTGAGGCGGGTCTCTAGAAAGACAGAAAATATTGGCACTATTTCTGCACTGCCTTAAGCCTCTTCCTAACTTCAACGTTTAAAACTCATGCCTCCCATTCGTATAAATGGGTAGTATCAGTCTACTCTGGTACATTCACGTGTTTTGCTTCCATAGGCAGACCCTTCCCCCCCCAAAAAAAAAAAAAAAAATCATTCTCTAGTTAGCTTCGAGAAATCCACAAACTACATTTCAAATGAGTCTTATGAAGAGAAATATCCACCCTCATCCTCCACAGTGCAGGCAGTGTATTTTATGCTTCCAGAGCTCGCGTCTCAGCTAACTGGTTATTCCCCTGAATCCATTTGTAAATGTTACGTAGGTGAGGTGAGGGAAGGAAGGGTAAAGGTCGTCTCAGGTAAGGCTGGAGGGAGGGTAGGTAGAATAGGTTTCCAGTGCTAGGAGCTTGAACATTTAAAATGTGAGCACATTAGGAGGGGAGACTAAACGTTTTCAAGACTTGTCATGCTGTTGGAGCAGGATAACATTTATGAAGGGCACCAGGAAAACAGGCAAGCCGGACTTGAGTCCTAGAGTTCGAAAATGCAGTGATTGCACTCAGGAGGGATGTTGCAGTTTGGAGGTCTTCCGACCTGTGATGTTAGCACGCTTCTGGCAACATAGGGATTGAATGAGTGAGGGAGAAAGTGTTTTTTTTTTCTTTTCGAGTCACCCTACCAATCTGGGAGATGGCCGGTGTGTTAAAATTATTATTATTATTATTATTATTATTATTATTATTATTAATATTATTATTATTATTGTTTAAAATGGTAGCACAAATATTGTTCGTAATACAACCATTCTTATGCTAGTCATTATCTTCATTATTTCTATATTACAGACAAAGAGACGTAAAAGCATGACCTCAGCAATAACTAGTTGGGAGTCTAGTCCAAACACAAAAGTAGGAAGGGATAAATCCACGATGCATGTGAGTGAGGGCGATGGGTGCCAAAATCCACATCCTGGGGGTGTAATTTCCCCTTAAACACAGAGAGAACGAGAGGCTGCCGCTCTTGCCTTGATCAGGCAATAAACAGTAACAGTCGTGATGCCAGCAGAAGTCTGGGCTGGAGATTTCGATGCTGATAAAGAAGTTATCTTGTGCAGACATCTCGCCCCACACCCAGTACTCTACAGACCCTATCACACCAGGTGGCATCCCTTCCCCCTCCTCATACCACCAGTTAATTAGATATCGTCCTATTGTTGTTTCTCTTGTGTGTGTGTGTGTGTGTGTGTGTTTGTTTAAGAGAATATACTTGAGTCTCAGCTCCTGGCATATGGGAACTGAAATGACGAGAGGTCAATGACCAGTGAATAGGAAATAAAAACCAGAAGCAAGGTCAAGGCAGAGGGTTGGAAACAAGACAGACAGGGTCAAGACCAGAAGGTGTGGAGACAGGCAGGGTCAAGACCAGAGGGAGGTGTGGAGACAGGCAGGGTCAAGACCAGAGAGAGGTGAGAAGACAGGCAGGGTCAAGACCAGAGGGAGGTGAGAAGACAGGCAGGGTCAAGACCAGAGGGAGGTGTGGAGACAGGCAGGGTCTAGACCAGAGGGAGGTGTAGAGACAGCCAGGGTCAAGATCAGAGGGAGGTGTGGAGACAGGCAGGGTCTAGACCAGATGGAGGTGTAGAGACAGGCAGGGTCAAGATCAGAGGGAGGTGTGGAGACAGGCAGGGTCAAGACCAGAGGGAGGTGAGGAGACAGGCAGGGTCAAGACCAGAGGGAGGTGTGGAGACAGGCAGGGTCAAGATCAGAGGGAGGTGTGGAGACAGGCAGGGTCAAGACCAGAGGAAGGTGAGGAGACAGGCAGGGTCAAGACCAGAGGGAGGTGTGGAGACAGTCAGGGTCAAGACCAGCGGGAGGTGAGGAGACAGGCAGGGTCAAGACCAGAGGGAGGTGTGGAGACAGGCAGGGTAAGACCAGAGGGAGGTGTGGAGACAAGCAGGATCAAGACCAGAGGGAGGTGTGGAGACAAGCAGGATCAAGACCAGAGGGAGGTGAGGAGACAGGCAGGGTCAAGACCAGAGGGAGGTGTGGAGACAGTCAGGGTCAAGACCAGCGGGAGGTGAGGAGACAGGCAGGGTCAAGACCAGAGGGAGGTGTGGAGACAGGCAGGGTAAGACCAGAGGGAGGTGTGAGACAAGCAGGATCAAGACCAGAGGGAGGTGTGGAGACAAGCAGGATCAAGACCAGAGGGAGGTGAGGAGACAGGCAGGGTCAAGACCAGAGGGAGGTGAGGATACAGGCAGACAAACAGGTCTCAAGAGTAGATATTCTACTGAAGTTGATAATGTACTGGAGTTGATAATGTATTGAAGTTGATAATGTATTGGAGTTGATAATGTATTGGTGTTGATAGTGTATTATTGTTGATAATGTATTGGTGTTGATAATGTACTGGAGTTGATAATGTACTGGAGTTAATAATGTACTAGTGTTGATAATGTACTGGAGTTGATAATGTATTGGAGTTGATAATGTACTGGAGTTGATAATGTACTGGAGTTAATAATGTACTAGTGTTGATAATGTATTGGAGTTGATAATGTATTGTAGTTGATAATGTATTGTAGTTGATAATGTACTGGAGTTGATAATGTATTGGAGTTGATAATGTACTGGAATTGATAATGTATTGGAGTTGATAATGTACTGGAGTTGATAATGTATTGGAGTTGATAATGTATTGGAGTTGATAATGTATTGGAGTTGATAATGTATTGGAGTTGATAATGTACTGGAGTTGATAATGTACTGGAGTTGATAATGTACTGGAGTTGATAATGTACTGGAGTTGATAATGTACTGGAGTTGATAATGTACTGGAGTTGATAATGTACTGAAGTTGATAATGTACTGGAGTTGATAATGTACTGGAGTTGATAATGTACTGGAGTTGATAATGTACTGGAGTTGATAATGTACTGGAGTTGATAATGTACTGGAGTTGATAATGTACTGGAGTTGATAATGTACTGGAGTTGATAATGTACTGGAGTTGATATTGTACTGGAGTTGGTATTGTACTGATTTTAGGGTAAGTTTGTTGCGCTGATTCCGAATATTTCATCGGTTTTGCTTTATTGACTCAAGTTTTTGATAAATTTGGTATCCCATTAAAAAAAAAAAAAGATGTGAAAAAATATATTGTTCAGGTGGGGCTAACTTACAAATCGCATTGAAATAATTTTTTAAATTATACAAAAGTCACATCATGTAATACATTCCAGCACTTCATTCTGTATAATAACAGATTAACATAGTAAGATTATTAATTACAGCATGAAAACGGTGTTTGCACGATTTTCTTCTAGGCTGGTCATCAGCATTGTTTTGTTGAGTGAGCAATTGGAAGAGATGCATATTGGTTACTATTGTGCAATAAGACACATTTCAAGCTTCTATTGAAGCTGTCTATAAACAGCCGCCAATCTCCTGGTCCATATTCAAGTCCCATTCGAAGTAGTATACAAGTTCTTCAATTGGCTGAAGTAAAGAAAGAATTCACCCTCTCTTCTCCGATAAGCTGTTATTTTAACTTTTGTTGTAGACAGATCTTTTCTTTTAGTCTGGATGATAAAAGTTCAGATGTTTGCTTTGACAGACTGAGATCACGTACCAGATCATTGAGTTGTTTTTGAGAGAACTGCTGGGCTGTTGAAATGCATACTTTAATTCATTTCCACTGCTGTCACCTGTGTTACATCCTAAGCCCTGAGCTTCTTCAACATCTGGCAAAGGAAGGTCAGATATTGTTGTAAACGTTGGTATGGGAACGTCTTCGCTGTGTGGCACAGGACTCGCTGTGTGGTACAGGACTCGCTGTGTGGCACAGCACTCGCTGTGTGGCACAGGACTCGCTGTGTGGCACAGGACTCGCTGTGTGGCACAGGACTCCCTGCTGACTCCAAGTCAGGATATTCCAACTTGACTTTCTTGTGTCGACTGAAACCTTTCACATTTACCATACATAAATAACAATCGTCGTGGTGGTTTTTTTGGCTCTCCACACCATGGGCACACAGAAGTTTAAACTTTTATTTTGCCTATTTTCCCCAGTCATTAGCATACTACACAGGTTTTGCAAACCATATGTCTTGTTCTCCAAGTGTCACTCCAGGATAACCAAGATAACCTTGTTTTACAAAGTCGGAAATGTTGTTTTCTTTGTTTTTGTAAAGAGTATTCACAAGAAATGTTTAAAAATGAATTGGGAAAAAAGTAACAAAATAAAGGTTACAACATTGTCACGTGGTCGTTGACCACGTGACAATATTAAATAATTTTGAAATGTAATTCCAATCTTTATTAAAACTATCTGTATATACAAGTTGTCACTACCAATACATACACACGCGTTATGGCGTGAATGTAGGTATGCAATATCTCACAAACTAGAGCCAATTTGAAATACCTCCATTTTTTAATTCAAAAACCCCAAAATATCTTAAATACCTTCAAATATCTTTGGCAACGATTTTTTTTGTTGATCAGTGGAAGCTGATAATGTTTTTTTAGTTGATATTGTACTCGAGCCTCCATTTAAACAGCTGAGTTTGACTTGAAGCTTGCGACCTTTGCCTTTTTTTCATTATAGGGTCATTAGTTAAGATACCCTGCCGTTCTACCTGTGGTATGGCAATAACCGATTCTGGGAGTCTTCGCCCTTGTGGTCTTGGCCCAGACAATGTGACCTGAAGTTCATCATGCTTCTTTCCATACCATACCCAAGGATCTATATGATAATGTGAGATGTCAAGAAAGCACTTGGAATTTCGCTATTTTTCACAGTCGTTGTATATATATATATATACACACACACACACACACACACACACACACACACACACACACACACACACACACACACACACACACACACACGTGTGTTACTCCAGTAACACACCTAGCGTGGCTAGGTGCTTGGTGTAGGGGTCGACATGAGAAGGAATGAGGTGAAGGGGTCGTCCCTTGAACGAGTGAGGCGTAAAGGTAGTCCCGGAAACGAATGAAGTGTAGGGGTCGTCCCGGGATGGGACGACCCCTACATCTCATTGCTTCCGAGGTTTTTGAGTGTTATGGGCTTCAGCATCCAGCAAGCTTGTGTGGGTGGGTTGGGTTAGAAGGTATTGAAGACAAATATATTTGTATGCTTGACTTGAAGTTGAAGCGATATAGTGAAGGCTGTTAGGAGAACATGGGACCTGGAGATAGGAAGTACTGTGACTGCACTCTGAATGAGGGATGGAGGTGTTGCTCTTCGAAGAATTATTTGAGTTGCGAAGTCAT
This sequence comes from Cherax destructor, assembly GCA_009830355.1. Taxonomy (NCBI): domain Eukaryota; kingdom Metazoa; phylum Arthropoda; class Malacostraca; order Decapoda; family Parastacidae; genus Cherax; species Cherax destructor. The sequence continues at coordinate 207,719 of WNWK01000764.1, forward strand.
CACGCTTGGGGCAACGCAGCTGTTGAATGAATAATAGAGAATGTATTTTAATTTTAAAAACCTACCTTGGTGGATTGCACCAAAAATATATATATATATATATATATATATATATATATATATATATATATATATATATATATATATATATATATATATATATATATATATATATATATAATTTATTTATTATTAGAACTGTGGACCAGTAGGCTTCATTGAGTTGAATAGCACCTTAATAGATAAGTTGTCACCTCTTCTAAGTGAGGTGTCACCTCAGTGTTTAACATATAATAAGCTTCTCTTGCTCCCTCTTCCTATTCTTCTGACGGTTCGTGTAAAAGCACTTGAAAAAGCTCTGGATATTTTTTCCTATTTTCACCTTGATATTTTCATATATCTGCAATCAGAGAAAACATGGGAAAGGCAAATAACAGAAGTCTCCTCATTTCTGTTTTGATAAAATGTAGCAATGATAGTAAAAGAAAAGTCTCTCTCCCCACTCTACTCTCCCTCTGGCCACTAACAGCATGAAATGGGAGGGGATGGGAAACAAACCATACCGTATTTGAAAGAGATGGCATGAAATTAGTTTGAGAGATTCCATTGGAGGGACGGCTTGGGTTATACACTACCTCTAATGCACAGTACTACAGCTACGGTGGAGGGACGGCGTGGGTTATACACTACCTCTAATGCACAGTACTACAGCTACGGTGGAGGGACGGCGTGGGTTATACACTACCTCTAATGCACAATACTACTGCTACAGTGGAGTGACGGCGGGGGTTATACACTGCCTCCACTGCACAAAACTACTGCTACAGTGGAGGGACGGCGTGGGTTATACACTACCTCCACTGCACAGTACTACTCCTACAGTGGAGGGACGGCGTGGGTTATACACTGCTTCCACTGCACAGTACTACTGCTACAGTGGAGGGACGGCATGGGTTATACACTGCCTCCACTGCACAGTACTACTGCTACAGTGGAGGGACGGCATGGGTTATACACTGCCTCCACTGCACAGTACTACTGCTACAGTGGAGGGACGGCGTGGGTTATACACTGCCTCCACTGCACAAAACTACTGCTACAGTGGAGGGACGGCGTGGGTTATACACTACCTCCACTGCACAGTACTACTCCTACAGTGGAGGGACGGCATGGGTTATACACTGCCTCCACTGCACAGTACTACTGCTACAGTGGAGGGACGGCATGGGTTATACACTGCCTCCACTGCACAGTACTACTGCTACAGTGGCGGGACGGCATGAGTTAAACACTGCCTCCACTGCACAGTACTACTGCTACAGTGGAGGGACGGCATGGGTTATACACTGCCTCCACTGCACAGTACTACTGCTACAATGGAAAGACGGCATGGGTTATACACTGCCTCCACTGCACAGTACTACTGCTACAGTGGAGTGACGGAATGGGTTATACACTGCCTCCACTGCACAGTACTACTGCTACAGTGGAGGGACAGCATGGGTTATACACTACCTCCACTGCACAGTACTACTGCTACAGTGGAGGGACGGCGTGGGTTATACACTGCCTCCACTGCACAGTACTACTGCTACAGTGGATGGACGGCATGGGTTATACACTGCCTCCACTGCACAGTACTACTGCTACAGTGGAGGGACGGCGTGGGTTATACACTGCCTCCACTGCACAGTACTACTGCTACAGTGGAGGGACGGCATGGGTTATACACTGCCTCCACTGCACAGTACTACTGCTACAGTGGAGGGACGGCGTGGATAACACACTACCTCCACTGCACAGTACTACTGCTACAGTGGAGGGACGGCGTGGGTTATACACTGCCTCCACTGCACAGTACTACTGCTACAGTGGAGGGACGGCATGGGTTATACACTGCCTCCACTGCACAGTACTACTGCTACAGTGGAGGGACGGCGTGGGTTATACACTGCCTCCACTGCACAGTACTACTGCTACAGTGGAGGGACGGCGTGGGTTATACACTGCCTCCACTGCACAGTACTACTGCTACAGTAGAGGGACGGCATGGGTTATACACTGCCTCCACTGCACAGTACTACTGCTACAGTGGAGGGACGGCGTGGGTTATACACTGCCTCCACTGCACAGTACTACTGCTACAGTGGAGGGACGGCGTGGGTTATACACTGCCTCCACTGCACAGTACTACTGCTACAGTGAACATAAGAACATAAGAACATAAGAAAGGAGGAACACTGCAGCAGGCCTGTTGGCCTATACTAGGCAGGTCCTTCACAATCCGTCCCACTAACAGAATATTTGCTCAACCCAATTTTCAATGCTACCCAAGAAATAAGCTTTGACAATTCTACCCACTCATGTGCGAGTCCCACTCAAATCCAACCCCTCTCACTCATGAATTTATCCAACCTAAATTTGAAACTACCCAAGGTCCTAGCTTCAATAACCCTACTAGGCAGACTGTTCCACTCATCAACTACCCTATTTCCAAACCAATACTTTCCTATATCCTTTCTAAATCTAAACTTATCTAACTTGAATCCATTATTGCGGGTTCTCTCTTGGAGAGATATCCTCAAGACCTTATTTATATCCCCTTTGTTAATACCCATTTTCCACTTGTATACCTCGATCATGTCTCCCCTCATTCTACGTCTTACAAGTGAATGTAATTTTAGGGTCTTCAATCTTTCTTCGTAAGGAAGATTTCTAATGCTATGTATTAATTTAGTCATTCTACGCTGAATGTTTTCTAACGAATTTATGTCCATTCTGTAATATGGAGACCAGAACTGAGCTGCGTAATCTAGGTGAGGCCTTACTAATGATGTATAAAGCTGTAATATAACCTCTGGACTTCTGTTGCTAACACTTCTTGATATAAATCCCAGTAATCTATTTGCCTTATTACGTACGCTTAGGCATTGCTGTCTTGGTTTAAGGTTGCTGCTTACCATCACCCCAAGTCCTTCTCGCAATCTGTATGGCTAAGTTCTACGTTATTTAACTTATAAGTGCTTGGGTTATGGACACTCCGAGCTTCAGAACCCTGCATTTATCTACATTGAACTGCATCTGCCACTTTTCTGACCACGAATTAAGTTTGTCTAAATCTTCCTGAAGTTCTATGACATCTATGTTTGAATCAATTATCCTACCTATCTTCGTGTCGTCGGCGAATTTGCTCATATCACTAGTAATTCCTCATCAAGGTCATTGATATATATTATAAATAACAATGGGCCTAAGACTGATCCCTGTGGAACACCACTTGTTACAAGTCCCCATTCGGATTTAACCCCATTTATGCACACTCTCTGCTTCCTATTGGTGAGCCATGACTCGATCCATGACAGCACTTTTCCCCAATGCCATGAGCTGCCACTTTCTTTAATAGTCTCTGGTGCGGTACTCTATCAAAAGCCTTACTAAAGTCTAAATAAACAATATCGAATTCTTTATCGTGATCAACAGCCTCAAAAGCTTTACTGAAGAAGGTTAATAAATTAGATAGGCAGGAACGGCCCCTCGTGAATCCATGCTGGGTATCATTAATCAAATTATGGTTATCTAGATGGCTTCTAATAATATCAGCTATAATTGACTCTAGTAATTTGCCTACAATGGAGGGACGGCATGGGTTATACACTGCCTCCACTGCACAGTACTACTGCTACAGTGGAGGGACGGCGTGGGTTATACACTGCCTCCACTGCACAGTACTACTGCTACAGTGGAGGGACGGCATGGTTATACACTGCCTCCACTGCACAGTACTACTGCTACAGTGGAGGGACGGCGTGGGTTATACACTGCCTCCACTGCACAGTACTACTGCTACAGTAGAGGGACGGCGTGGGTTATACACTGCCTCCACTGCACAGTACTACTGCTACAGTGGAGGGACGGCATGGGTTATACACTGCCTCCACTGCACAGTACTACTGCTACAGTGGAGGGACGGCGTGGGTTATACACTGCCTCCACTGCACAGTACTACTGCTACAGTGGAGGGACGGCGTGGGTTATACACTGCCTCCACTGCACAGTACTACTGCTACAGTGGAGGGACGGCATGGGTTATACACTGCCTCCACTGCACAGTACTACTACTGCTGCTAAACATCGTTAGTTTTATTTCTGGATCCTGGTGAGCAGGTGAACGTGAACAAGTGGATATATTGAACAAGTTCGAAGCAAATACAGAACCCTTGCATCTACCGCATGGAGACGACTTTGTCTAGGAGACCTTTGTAAAGTGAACATTTTGGTGGCTCTTGAAAGTCTGAATTAACATCCACAGTTTCCGAGAGAGAGAGAGAGAGAGAGAGAGAGAGAGAGAGAGAGAGAGAGAGAGAGAGAGAGAGAGAGAGAGAGAGAGAGAGAGAGAGAGGGAGAGGGAGACAGAGTGCTCTGTACTAACCCAGGCCAGCGGTGATTCAGACGCAATATATTCCACAAAGATATCATTTGGAAAGTATTATCTTGTCCGAGATAAAAGATTAGAGGTAGAGTTCCCATGTGTCACTTGGGGAGAAGAAAGCAACCCTGGTTGCATAATATGTTTCTGGACGGGTTAATGTTTGTGATAGTGGTGGTGCGTGTGTGTGGTGGTGGTAGTGGTAGTGGTGGTAGATGGTAGTGGTAGTGCGTGTGGGTGGTGGTGGTAGTGGTGGCACCAGTGAATGTAGGTGGTAGTTGTGTGTGCGTGTGTGTATTGTGATGGTGCATTTAGGTGGTTGTATAGTGGTAGTGGACTCGCCAGCGAGTGTGAGTGATAGTGTTGGTGATTGTTGAATAGTGGTGATCGAGTGTAGGGATGGTTGCTGTGGGGTGGAAGTGTGTGTGTTGTGATGGTGGTGGTGGTACGTGTGGATGGTTGTGTGTATGTGATGGTGGTGGTGGTATGGATGGTTGTTGTGTGTATGTGATGGTGGTGGTGATGTGTGTGGATGGTTGTTGTGCGTGTGTGATGGTAGTTGTGGTATGTGTGGATGGTTGTTGTGCGTGTGTGATGTGGTGGTGGTATGTGTGGATGGTTGTTGTGCGTGTGGTGGCGGTACGTGTGTACTCACCTAATTGTGGTTACAGGGTGTGTGTTTGTGTTTGTGTGTGTCTTGTAGTACGTGTGGATGGTTGTTTGTGTGGAGATGGTGCTTGTGGATGGCTGTTGTGTGTATAGTGGTTGTGGTGGTTGTAGTGCATATGGATGGTTACCGTGTATGTGCGTGGTAGTGCTGGTGTTAATTAAATGTGGATGATTGTTGTGTGTGTGGTGATGGTACGTGTGGCTGGGTGTGTGTGTGGGGGTGGTGGTAAGTGGTGGTGGTTGTGTGGTGGTGGTGGTGGTGGTTATACGTGTGGAAGGTTGCATGTGTGGTGGTGGTACGTGTGGCTGGGTGTGTGGGGGTGATGGTTGTGTGGTGGTGGTGGTACGTGTGGCTGGGTGTGTGGGGGTGATGGTTGTGTGGTGGTGGTGGTACGTGTGGCTGGGTGTGTGGGGGTGATGGTTGTGTGGTGGTGGTGGTACGTGTGGCTGGGTGTGTGGGGGTGATGGTTGTGTGGTGGTGGTGGTGGTGGTTATACGTGTGGAAGGTTGCATGTGTGGTGGTGGTGGTAGTACATGTGCATGGTTGGTGTGTGTATGGTAGGGGTGATATTGCGTGTGGATGATTGTTGTCTGGCTGTGCGGTGGTTGATGGTGGTGGTGCGTGTGGGTGATTGTTGTCTGGCTGTGCGGTGGTTGATGGTGGTGGTGCGTGTGGGTGATTGTTGTCTGGGTTGTGATTGAGAGTGATGAAGAATGTGGATGATTGTTGAGTGGATTATGTTTGTGATGGTGCGTGTGTATGTTGACTGGTTGTGATGAGTGTGTTGCTGGTTGTGATGAGTGTTGCTGGTTGTGATGAGTGTGTTGCTGGCTGTAGTGAGTCTGTAGCTGGTTGGTAGTGGGTGTTTGGCTGGTGGGTGGTGCGTGGTTGGTTAGTGGTTAGTGTGGGCGATTGATGTATGGTAGTAGTGGGTGTGTTTTTGGTAGTGATGAAGGTATGGACCCACCTGGCCCACTCGATGACACACTCATCAAGTTGTGCCCAGTTTATGAAAAGGAGAGAGGGAGAGAGGGAGGGGGGAGTAAGGGATACACCAACGTCTTGCCCATTCAACATGAGCTTCCCTGAAGCCTTGCCCTAACTAGGCGAGCTGTGGTTATACCTTTCCCTGAGCAGGAAAGCGTACCCAGAATCATGATTCATTCTCTCCCTCCCTCCTCTCTCTCTCTCTCTCTCTCTCTCTCTCTCTCTCTCTCTCTCTCTCTCTCTCTCTCTCTCTCTCTCTCTCTCTCTCTGTGCCCTCCCTCCGAGTGGATATTATCTTCACTTACGCCCGCATGTTCCAACTTCGTTCATGTTTCTCTCAACATGTCTACTCCTCTCCGTGCATGTCTCCATTTTTCTAATTCATGTCTTCCGTCTCTTTGTCTTTCCATGCATATCTTTGGCAAGTGGCAGTTGTTTCAACGTAACAAGTAGCAAGTAGCAGGTTGCCTCAACGTAACAAGTAGCAAGTAGCAGGTTGCCTCAACGTAACAAGTAGCAAGTATGTTAAGTAAAAGGACACAAGTGCAACTAATGCGACAGTTTATTGTGGCAAAATTTCGCCCTCCTGGAGAGCGAAACGTTGCCACAATAAGATGGCGAATTAGTTGCACTTGTGTCCTTTTACTTAACATATTGTGGGTAATTCTACCAACATTAATACAAGTAACAAGTGTCAGGTTGTTTCAACGTAACAAGCAGCAAATGGCAGGTTGTTTCAACGTAACAAGTAGCAAGTAGCAGGTTGTTTCAACGTAACAAGCAACAAGTGGCAGGCTGTTTCAACGTAACAAGTAGCAAGTGGCAGGTTGTTTCAACGTAACAAGCAACAAGTGGCAGGTTGTTTCAACGTAACAAGCAGCAAGTGGCAGGTTGTTTCAAGGTAAAAAAGGGCGTTCCTTAGAAATGTTTTCTTGTCCCAATCCCAGTCATTACCTAAACGATCATAGTATTAACTTCATAATCTGGGACAACTTGAGATTTGGTAAACACGTCGGGTCTCTGAGTGACTCTGCAAATATTCTGAGGAATTTAGATGGACTGGCACAGTGGTACGAGACCTAGAAAATGATAACCAGTGTAGAAAAATGTAAAATAATATATTAATGATATGCAAGACCGAAGAAGGATTCTTGAAATAGACATTAGAAATGTTCAAAGATAAATTAACCAGACACTAGCAATGAGCAACAAAGCTTGGTTTAATAGCTTTGGAATTTCGGGTACATAATACTTGAAACAAGACTAACACTGTATAATGTAAATTGCGTAAAAGACGAAATCTTGAGTGTGTAGTGAAAGGCAACAAACGAAAATTACCAGAACTCATTCATATATTTAATATATATTAATATATATTAAAAATTGCACTACAAATTACTAGAATTGTAAAGATAGCCATAAAAAGGAATACTTCTAGAACTTATCACTGACTGTTATACCTGGGTATGCTCTGACTAAGTGAGGACAAATATTAGCTAATTTTAATATATGTACAACATTATAAATTAGGGCTCTAATATAGGCTATGTAAACCAGTGAGAATCGTGTATAATTTCGTAAAACAGATGTCTGAAATATTGAGACAACAAGTGTGACACATGTGGGTAATTGTTTGAAGAGTTACTGTCTGAAATCTTTAAGAACCAAATATATAAACACCTTGAAAATCTAGGAGGCTAATTGAGATATTACAGATGTAATATCTAGTTATGACTGACTGGATTCAATGTAGTGAGTGAGTAGATACAGTTCAGAGGTAACATTTTAATATTACTTGTATTAATAATATTAGTAGTAATACAGTAGTTGCTGTTTTCAAATTGATATTTCTTCAGTCATATTTCCTGTTATTTCTTCACATATTCCTACCACCAGACAGTGCGGTCGGAGAGGGTGGAGGGTGAGCAGAGATCCTTCTGCTACGCTACTCATACCTCGACTACCCAGACAGGTAGCCAGGCTGTAATTACTCCCTCTTACCAGATTATATGCGTGCTGATTGTAATGCCTTTTGTTATTTGTCGTTATCACTTACTCCACCCCTGCCCTTCCTTCGCTCCCTCCATAATTCCTTACTTCTTCCCTCCATCCTTCTTTCCACACGTCCCTTCTTCCACACTTCTCTCCCTGCCTGCCTCCTCGACGTATGTCTAGCGGCAGGGATGCTGCTTCATCTGTGGCCAGCATCCATCACTGTCCTCATGAACCTTCAGACTAGCCTCACGATCTCACTCTCATCATACATCCTTGCTTGCTTGTTATTCCCATCCACCCATCCCTCTCCTTCTCCCTCTTGTGATCTCTCCTCCTCCCTCTTGTCCCTCTCCCTCTCCTTGTCCTCCATCCCCCTTTTCTTTCATGCATTGCTTGCCTCTGCCGGGCTCTGCCTGCCGAATGTTGCTTCCCTTCCTGTGTGTAAGCTGTTTTGCTGCATTTCCCATCTCCCAACTCTTTACCTGAATCCCTCACCTCCCTCTCCTCTCCTTCCCTCCCCCCCCTTCCTCCTCCTCCTCCTCCTCCCCCCCTCATCTCTTCCTTATGCTTGGGTCACATTTCCCCGTCACGCCACGTCTATGTGACTCTCCCATTCACTTTTTTCTCAAACCTTATCAATCCCTCCTTCTCTCCTTCCCTTTTCAACCGTTTCCCTTTTTGCCTTGCTTTACCCTTTGCCTGCCTGCCTGCCTGCTTGCATGCTTGCCTGCCTCCCTGTCTCCATCTCTGCTTGCCTACGTACCTGGCTTCGTTCTTATTCTCTTGGTTGTCTGCCTAGCTGCCTGCTTAGTTCTGCTTTCCTGGCTAGCTGCCTGTTTGGTTCTGCCCTCCTGACTAGCTGTCTACGTAGTTCTGCTTTCCTGGCTATCTGTCTGCTTGGTTCTACCTTCCTGATTAACTATCTGCATAGTTCTGCTTGCCTGGCTAGCTGCCTTCTTGGTTCTGCCTGCCTGGCTAGCTGCCTTCTTGGTTCTGCCTGCCTGGCTAGCTGCCTGCTTGGTTCTGCCTGCCTGGCTAGCTGCCTGCTTGTTTCTGCCTGCATAGTTCTGCCTGCCAAACTACATGCACAGTTCTGCCTGTCTAGCTGCCTGCCTGCCTTCCTTTCTTCCTGCCCACCTCTCCTCTCTTATCTGCCCACCTCTCTACCTGCCTGCTCACCCGCCCCAGTGCTTGCCTGCCTTCCTTCTTGCCACTCTCCTTTCTACCCTATTTGCCCTCCTGCTTGTCTGCCTGCGTGCATTCCCGTGGTCTTCCCCCCTCTCATTCCCCCCTGATCTACATGCCAATGTGTTAACCTTTTCATTGCGTGTCTCCTCTCCTTCCTCAGCTCTGCGTCCGTTGCCTTAATTCCCTCATCATTTTTCTGTCGTCATTCAGTTTTGAATTTGTTTTTGTTAGTTTTTGGGCCATTTTTTACCCCCCTGACTGCCTTTGCTGTCTGTCTATTGATTTGTCTGCTGCCCCGTCTCTTGCCCTCAGGCCCTATCTATTGGCCTGTCTATTTCCTGTCTATTGCAATGCCTATTACGCTGTCTATTGTCCTGTCTGTTGCCGTCTACTGGCCTGTGTATTGCTGTCTATTGCTTTATTGTTCTGTCTATTGTCATGTAAATTTTCCCAAACTCGGTCGCTTTCCATACCTATTATTGTATTTACGAGTAACTTTGAGGTTTATATCTCATCACAATAAACCGAGACATTGCACATATATGTGTGTGCATACTCAATATATTCGTATGCATGTAGGTATGTAAATGTATGTTTTAAACCTTATTAATGTATACCGACAAGTGAAGTAAACAGACATATGAGCAAATACTAAGACATGTCTATATTTATTGGAAAACGTGTCTGATTTGGAACCTTGACCATTTCTATAGTTAAAATGGTTCCGTATATAGTTTACCTGGTCCGGAACAGAGTGTACCTGGACATATAAAAAGTTATTTCTTACCGGTTATGCAGAATTAAACTGGCTATTCGAGGCTAAAAAGGCAGAGAAAAATTTCTAGCCACAGCGTATAAGCGCCTGACCATAAATAACCAGCTAACATGAGCAATGTATTGGCAAGCAATCCGTCATAGCGCTTATGCTAAGCTCCCGACACCAGACGTCTCGGCCTGGTGGCGATCACCGTGACTAAACCGCCTACCTTAACAGAATAACATCCCAGGGAAGGAGACGGAGCCTGTGAAAGAGGACCCAGCACCCATGCCACCCCAACAGAATAGCATGCCAAGGAAAGAGTCGGATATCATGAAAGATAATCTTGCATTCATGTAACTCCCAACAGACTTGCATCACCAGGAAAGAGTCTGATCTTGTGAAAGAGGATTCTACAGCTGTGTCATTGTTGTCATCCTGATCTTGCAGTTCGTTCACTTCATAAACGCCGACAATATTGTCACCAGGAGGGAATTTTCCTTGGCAGTGTTTATTCTAAATATTTAAAGATGGTGTGTCGTTGATGGGAGAAACCTTGACGCCAGTGAGGGATTCCTGGTGTGACAAATCGAACTTATCCTTCCTTCCCTTAAATCAAATTTAATTACCTTTCCCCATGCGCTGTATGAACCCAACGAACTCCACTGAATGCAATCATAATAAGGCCAGTGCAAACGTAGCCGGCCCAAGAGTAATGTTACGAGGATGCCTGTTATGTCTCCTAAAAAAATAATTAATAAAAGTTAATAATTAAAAAAAAACATCATATCAAAATTAAAAGGATACAACATTCTCTTGTAGAACATATTCTTTCAACAGAACATAATATACACTCTACTATTCATAGCCTCTTCTTAATCAATTGCTCAAGCTAATTTGTATATGGAATACAGTGGTACCTCTACTTACGAGCAGTTCCCAACTCGAACAATTATGTAAGTGTATTTTTGTAGGTGCTTTTGTAAGTGTAGTTTTGGGGGTCTGAAATGGATTAACCTAATTTTCATTATTTCTTATGGGAACAAATTCCTTCGGTATCGGCACTTGAATAGCCGTCTAGAACGAATTAAGCTACCAGTGTATTTTTGTCTGTTTTATCTCTCACTTTTGATGTTTGTCCTTCACTGCTTCACTGTCCAGATGATCTCTTCGCTTTCTCTTGTCTCATGACTCTAGTCTCTTCCTACTCTGTCTTGATGTTTTCAACAGTCTTGCTTCATCTATCCATTTTAAAGTTGAATGGGTTTTGATATCGTTACTTTCTTCCCTTGTTGTTCATGGCCACCACTTTAATACAATCTTTTTTTTTTCTTTTTCTGTCTATCGTAAGTCTCTGAACAGTGTTATGTTCATTCGCTACTTCTACCGTGTACAATCGGTTAAGACAAGTGTTCTTGCTTCTTTGATCATGTGTTTTCTCTGCATCTTTCAAGCCTAGGTCCTCGAATCTGGTTTTTTGTTTTTTTGCATTTTAATCTCTCGTTTCTGTATATTCTATTTTTCATTAAAAACTGTATCTTCCACTTAAAGTCACTTCGTAAATAAATAATCCTGTAATTCATCTTCCTTATTTTTCAAAACAATGAATTCTAATATACTGACAAATCTATTAAATAATTCATTTTCAAGTAGTCTTGTACCGATTTCTCTTCCTGCCACCGATATTTCAGGCTTTTATTTTATTACCTTCTCTTGATCTCCAAACATTGGTGAAAAAAGCCACTTCCTTTCCGAAAGATTTAAAGATAGCAGAAGTGTTCACCTTACTGACTAAAATAGTTCTTTTCTGTCATGGTAAAGGCTACAGCCTCCTCACAAGCCAGACTGTTGAAAATGCTGTATCTCTCTTATCCAGCCTTCATAGCTGCCGTCATATTTACTGTGTCCTTAAACACAGCTTCGTTAATGGTTGCCTCTTCCACTACGCTGTCAAATGTTTAGATCTTCTGACCGCGCGTAACCTGACCTAATCCTGGCGGCCTCATGTCCCATAACCTAACCTAGTCTTTGGCATTTTCTTCTCCCGTGACCTCACCTGTTCTTGATTATTTACACATATCCTACCACCCTGACCTTGCTTCTGAGCTTTATCTTGTTCTTACTCAAGTGTCTTGATATTGGTCCAGGAATCACCGAAACTTCCTCCAGATTTCATTTCAAAATTTTGTGTTATGTTGTGAGATGTTATTAGTCTGTCATCTTAAACGTCTTGATATTCTGGTTATGAAATTCACCACATTTAACATTATCAGTGTTTACTTTGTGTAGAAAAAGACACATATGCACAGTTCTAGACATTTATTGAGGAAATATTTCGCCAGAAGTTGCTTTTTCGGTCCTATGACTGAAGAAACCAATGGTGGAGAAACTTTCCCTCTATAAATGTCTTGAGCTGTTCATATGTCTTTACGCACTGTCTGCATTATAATATATTTCCAGTCATTTTTATTTATTTATACAAATTAGCATAAATTTACAAATACTTTATCATTGTTGTCTGTACACAACCCTCTTAATTAAATATGCTGCATGAAAATTAATTTAAATAAATTCAGAAGTGTTTTTTTTGTGTATAATTTTCATAACAAAGATACACACAGTATTTACTGTGGTTATTCACATTTTAGTCAGAGTTACAATGTTGGTCTTCTCAGAATGTGTGAACACCTTTAGTTTGTTTCATTCATGTCTGTGCTTCAGATTCTTCACGACTACGGTGTTCTTCACCAACTCCAAGGCTGAGGGAACTGATTATCTTGTTTTTTATATATAGTTTTACTGTCTTCTTTTTATTTCCTTGAATTTATATTGATAAAGCCACTGGATGGCGATACGTCTACAATAAAGATACCCAGATGTTGCAAATGTGTCTAATTCTTCATCTCGTCGGTACTGTCTACCATACATGTACAGTTTGCTCTGTCTTAGCATCTTGCTGTTGAAGTCATGAAATATCTTTCTATATGTATTTAATCAGCTGAATTTCAGTCTTCTCATTCCCTGACCAGTCTTTCAGGTTTCAATTTTTTATTTGAGCACCGCATTCCGCCCCCGGACCTGCAACCAGGCTATGGATTAGTCTTATGAGATTCTGTCACATCCCTCACATTGTCATGCAAATGTCGACCGTGCTTACCATTCTCGTGTGCATTTTAAAGCCTTACTGAAGCGTAAGCCTTTCTATTGTTGCTGAAGTTATTTAAATGGTCTGTCTAATCTATCTTTGTTCCTGCATATAGTCTACAACCTGTTGTTAATAATATATACATTTTTTTTTAAATTGAAGATTACCGGAAGTTGTCTGCCTTTGCCAGTTACAAAGCATACCACGGGTGGGGTTAGAACCCGCGATCAGAGAGTCTCAAAACTCCACCCGTGGTATGGTTTGTTTTCAATCGTGTCATTACGATTTCGTGAGTCAAGTTTGCCAATTACCTTCAAATGCATAAATAATTTTACTGCATGTATCCAAGACTTTGACTTACCTCTTACTATAAATATAGACTGCATATGTTGAAAAACATCCTTCGTTCCTTCAGTGACTCTCCCATTTGGTCACCGGACTCACCTGTATCTCTGGGTCCTGTGACTGGAGCTCGTCTAGGGGTTTCACCAACAATATTATTAGATCCAACACATTCATTTCGTCAGGAACTTGTGTTTATTTTAGATCTCCTTAACTGATGTATTAGACACATGGGCAACATCTTTAATTATTATTTTGAAAATGTTTCGCCAACCAGTGTATTAGGTAATCAGTCCCTCAACGTTAAAAGTATTCAGTCTTGATTGATCTGTGTCTAATTCATCAACTTGTCTGTATTGTATACGACTGATGTAATGATACTTGAGAGTCAAAACAATGATCTTTCAACCCCCCCCCGTCTCACAGTAAGTACCTAGATACAGATGAACAGCTCTTGTTCTAAGGAACTGGACCTAGTCCCCCATTCCGTGGATGGAATTTGATGGCCTCTCATTTCCCAGGCGCTGCATGACCCCTACGGGTTTAGAGTTTACCCTTAATATAATACTAATAATAATAATGTACTTCCGTCGCTGAGCGATCCACGAAAGGTATCCCTGTATTCCATAACCCCAAGCGATTGGAATAGTGCAGAGTGAAGCATAAGTTGATACTGCAGTTAAATATTAGCGTTGAAGATTTTAAGATATTTGTTTCATATGAAAATTAATATCCTAATTTGTTCAATTAAAAAAATGGTAAATTAAGACATATACTGATCAGATCTTTTAGGGGCATCAAAGGGACCAATATTCCAAAATACAAAAACAAATTAGGCTTGAAGTTTCTAAGGTGATGCAGTAATCAACATGGAAGGATTGAAACTGATGAGATGCGATACTTAGACATTTTCACAGCAAAAGCAACATATAAATTTTTCCCAATTTTGTTTCCAAAAATACAAATATGAACCTACACAGGCAAAAATTAATCCAAACTTTACTCAAAGTAAGATTGACCAGCTTTTAAGAGAGTAAGTATTATGTTGTTTTAGTGTACTTAACATATAACTTTAACCGAAACATTCCAAGATGCTAGGAATGGGTTCAGGAACCTCGGTCATAGGATACGTGAACATGCTAGTTGTTGCCAAAATTTGGTCCTCATTACCGTACATAAGAGTTGAAAACTTGAATGCCATTGGATAAGGCGTTCTCCATTTATGATTTATGATTGAAAAGTTGAAGGAAGAAGAAAAAGATAAAAAAAAATAGAAAACAAATCAGGTAACCTACTGGAATTAATAATAATAATAATAATAATAATGAATCGCTAGACCACCAACAGAAGAAGAGAGTGAAAGAGAACGAGAATGGGAGACTTCGAGAGATCTGAGTGAGAATATGTATAATGCAACTGCTTATTGCTTTCTTATGCCCTCTATTTCCACCATTACTAAGCTAGCCTTTGGCTCCCCACCAGAGCAGTCATCTTGATATGGTAGTAACGGGGGATGCAACACATTCTTATTTTGCAGAGAAACTATATAAAATATCGAGACGATGGAAACAGACACACAAATGCGGTATAGTGCGATCATTTATTGGCAACGTTTCGCCCACACGGTGAGCTTTTCTCAAGTATTGACTCTATTTTTACAAGTCAGGTAGTGACTTGCCATTTTCAAGTTTGAAAAATCTTACTGCGTGGGCGAAACGTTGTGACTAGAGGCTCACATTGCACCGTATTTGTGCTTCTGTTTCCACATTCTTCACCTACTGACTCAATTTTTAAACTTGTTGATCAGCGTCAATTTCTTAACGTTTCTGTGGTTTCTCTGAAATGTTATTTTATTAATTTTAGATAAGAATTACATTAGGTTTGATTACAAAAAACTCTTAAAACATGTATTTAATCACAAGCAGTTTCCAAACACCGACAACCATACGTCTGGCAACGCGGTAACAGAGGACAAATAGGGAACGTTCAACTCTGAACGTGTAACTCTGATTTGAGATTAAGCTGAGAAATGAGACATCTTGTGTGAAAAATAAACTAATCGAGAACATCGCTCAGACATGTTTTCCCATGCTGGGTGAATTTCTGAAGCATAGTCAGTTAAATTGGTCCCAAATCTTTGATGTCTTTAGATACTGACACATGACTAAGTCATGTGTGAACGCCTCTACTAGCAGTGTCGACCTTCTCCCCCCTCCCCCTCGACCTCACGTGGATAGTAAGTCTTTCATAGTATTAATGGCATACAGTGCAGACAAGTTGATATATAAGACTTACGTCCATTCATTAGGTATCTTTACTGCTGAAACATTTCTCCTACACAACAGACTTTTTCAGTCGATTACAGAATCGATATACTGAAGACAATGGAAAAAGTGGAGAGGTAATTTTGAGATGTTGAGTCCTTAATTACGTCTCTACTTTTATTTCCAGTATTAAAATCACTTCGGTATTCGACTGAAGAAGCCTGCTGTGCAGGCGAAACGTTTCTGTAATAAAGATACCCAAGTGTTGCAGGTGTGTTTTATTCTTTATACAAACTCCAGTTCTGCTGAACCCATAGTGGTGTGTTTGACCGGTATCGGCGTCTCCCACCTCAGAAGATAGCGTTACCTCATGTATGTGAGGTATGATGACAGGAAAACACTGGTTAACACAATGTAACTATCACATTGAAATAGGTAGCCGGACACTGCGGAGGTTCCCACAATGTAACTATCATATTTATTGGGTAGCCGGACACTGCGGGTGTTCCCATAATGTAAATATCATGAAGAATAGTCAGTCGAACACTGCAGGTGTCCATACAATGGAAATATCCTTTAGAACAGATTAGCCAAACACTGAGGTGTACACAAGTTTGTTAACAAAAAAATAAGCCTCACTTGACTGCGGAAAATCAGTCTTTGTTTAACTATTGAGTGAAACTGTCAGTTTGGACCAGACGATTCCAGAGATGCTGTCAGTCTTGATCACACTAGCGAGACCTGAATTAAGGTCCACGTCCTCATTCTGGTTATAGCAAACATTATTCTGTCTTCGTCGCCTGAGTCATGGACAGAGTTCTTTCCATGACCTCTAATGACCTATACACCACCATCCACACCTCGAGAGAGCAGGATAGCGCTGTCTTTAACGCTAATCTGCTTCAAAGCCTCACGCTCATTCTCATAATATAACGTTCACTTTCTTCAATATTACCCTGCGTCAGTTCCTTACATTTTATCACTATTTTTTTTTTTAATTAGAGATGGACTAAAATTATGTAAGTCTTTATATACGTATATTTAAGAGCCAATAAGCAAAGTACAAAAACGGACGGGACACATCTGGCTGGATGGTAACTCCTTGAAAATATGCGAGTTAAAATCAGCATATTTTTCATGAGTGTTGTGAGTGCAGGTCGCTGCAGGCTAACACTAGAGACTAGATAGCATCCCATCACGGTGCTCCGACATGCCTGACTCGCTCGCGCTGAGGAACTCATGTCCGCTCTTGCAACACCTTGCTAAGTAGTCCTTTGAGGACTATGCAGATGATGCTAACTTAAACTCCACTGCTTGTTTATATTTAAGGCGTGAGGAACATTCAACCTTCCGACTCAGCTCTCTTTCGGAGGTCTATCCCAGGTGACTGCTCTCAAACCACTCTTGCTCAACTCAGTCTCTCTCTCTCTCTCTCTCTCTTCTCTCTCTCTCTCTCTCTCTCTCTCTCTCTCTCTCTCTCTCTTTCTTCTCTCTCTCTCTCTCTCTCTCTCTCTCTCTCTCTCTCTTTTCTCTCTCTCTCTCTCTCTCTCTCTCTCTCTCTCTCTCTCTCTCTCTCTCTCTCTCTCTCTCTCTCTCTCTCTCTCTCTCTCTCTCTCTCTCTCTCTCTCTCTGTGGTTGCAGCTTTTCGCCAATGTTGGTGAAGAGGTCACGATTGCAGAGGGGAACTTCACTGAGACGTTTCGCCCGTGGAACAGTCTTATCTGTTCATAGTTCCAAAGCCGAAACGTCTCAGCAAAGTTCCTAGCTACAACCGTGTCCGTTTCACCACTGGGCACAGTGGTTGTCTGGGGTATCTTACACCGTGCTGCCCCGGGCCATGATGCACCGTGCTGCCCCGGGCCATGATGCACCGTGCTGCCCCGGGCCATGATGCACCGTGCTGCCCCGGGCCATGATGCACCGTGCTGCCCCGGGCCATGATGCACCGTGCTGCCCCGGGTCATGATGCACCGTGCTGCCCCGGGCCATGATGCACCGTGCTGCCCCGGGCCATGATGCACCGTACTGCCCCGGGCCATGATGCACCGTGCTGCCCCGGGCCATGATGCACCGTGCTGCCCCGGGCCATGATGCACCGTGCTGCCCCGGGCCATGATGCACCGTGCTGCCCCGGGCCATGATGCACCGTGCTGCCCCGGGCCATGATGCACCGTGCTGCCCCGGCCATGATGCACCGTGCTGCCCCGGGCCATGATGCACCGTGCTGCCCCGGGCCATGATGCACCGTGCTGCCCCGGGCCATGATGCACCGTGCTGCCCCGGGCCATGATGCACCGTGCTGCCCCGGGCCATGATGCACCGTGCTGCCCCGGCCATGATGCACCGTGCTGCCCCGGGCCATGATGCACCGTGCTGCCCCGGGCCATGATGCACCGTGCTGCCCCGGGCCATGATGCACCGTGCTGCCCCGGGCCATGATGCACCGTGCTGCCCCGGGCCATGATGCACCGTGCTGCCCCGGGCCATGATGCACCGTGCTGCCCGGGCCATGATGCACCGTGCTGCCCCGGGTCATGATGCACCGTGCTGCCCCGGGCCATGATGCACCGTGCTGCCCCGGGCCATGATGCACCGTACTGCCCCGGGCCATGATGCACCGTGCTGCCCCGGGCCATGATGCACCGTACTGCCCCGGGCCATGATGCACCGTGCTGCCCCGGGTCATGATGCACCGTGCTGCCCCGGGTAATCTTGTACCGTGCTGCTCTAGGCTGAGACTAATCCTTTTCTCTAGGATCAAACCTGCTTTGCTTCTCTACCCCCATGGCGGTGCATTGATCCTCAAGAGTTTAGAGCTTTACCACACTATTATTATTATTATTATTATTTTTATTATTATTAGTATTCACACTAAAACAAAAGGCGAACAGATAGATCACAGAACGGGTGGGGATTCAACTCTTGGGAAGGGTGTCCTAAAACTCACAAGCTTGTGAGTTTCAGGACACACTGTGAGTTTCAGGACACACTGTGAGTTTCAGGACACACTGTGAGTTTCAGGACACACTGTGAATTTCAGGACACACTGTGAGTTTCAGGACACACTGTGAGTTTCAGGACACACTGTGAGTTCAGGACACACTGTGAGTTTCAGGACACACTGTGAGTTTCAGGACACACTGTGAGTTTCAGGACACACTGTGAGTTTCAGGACACACTGTGAGTTTCAGGACACACTGTGAGTTTCAGGACACACTGTGAGTTTCAGGACACACTGTGAGTTTCAGGACACACTGTGAGTTTCAGGACACACTCGTCATGGGTTCTGTGATTTGTTTACAATAGTGTTATTGCGATCTCGTGAGTTGTGAATAGAGAAGCAGGACAGAGAGTTGATTCCTAGCGAGTTAGCACAACGAGTGGTAGAGGCTGGATCATACGTCAACACTTTGAGGATATTATTAATAATAATGGTGCTTATTACCCTAATTTTTTAAAGGATGGACCGGTAAGCCAGCGGAAGGCCTCGGTCAGATGACCAGAAGTTCCAGTGGCGGGTCATCATATGACTTAGACACGCATCAGGAAACACTTGTCCTGTTTCCTGACAAATTATACCTAATAATACTGTGTGTATTGTTCAGCAGAAGTGGTGAGGGTTTGATCCCCCGTGTGTCCGCTGCTGGTGATCAGGGACTGAGAGAGGTAAGGCGATGAACGAACGAGCAAGCGAAGGATAGAGGAATGACCATCATAGTTATGGGAAGACTGAGGAGATGAAGTGAAGGATGACTTAAGAGAGGAGAAGAATGAAAGGGCAAGAGGGACGCGGTGATGATGGACAGTTTATGAAGGAAAGGGGGGAGAGGGGAAGAAATATGAGAAGCAAGGGGCGAGAGAAATCAATGAGAGGGACTGGAGCAAGCGAGAGATGATGGCTGAAAAGAAACCCTCAGGACGCACAGATACTAGGATTTGAATTTGAATATAATAAAAGGAGGAATAATAAAAAGAGAAAATGAGAGAATAAAAGACAGGAATTGAACAAACGAAGATTGAAGAGAAATGGCGACTGTAGGAAGGAGAGAGCGAGGACTGTGAGTTAAGAGGCTGAGATGAAAAAAAATACGCCTACACAAGGATAGAGAGAGAGTTAAACAAACAAGGAGAAATATCATGGTCAGGGAGACAATAAGATGAGGTTAAAGTGTAAGATGAAAAATGTCTGGAGATTTTTGGAAGAGAGAAGTGTTCCTTGGTTTCCTTAGCAAGTACTACCATATTATAACATAAAACTGACAGATATTCCTCTTGTGACTGTAGATGACATTGGGATACCGACAACAGTTAGACGCTAAACAATTAGACGCAGCAATTAGACGCTAAATTTAGGAAACGTTTCGCCTGCACAGCATGTGAAGCATTGCCTAAATACCCACGTCTGGAAAACACATGTCCTGTTTCCTAACAAATCAAACCTAACCTAAATGATTTTCAATTACTGCTTTGGTGTCTTTATTGTCTACTACAGCCACTGCTCGCATGGCTGAGCTGCTTTGCAATGTCTGTAAGACGATGTTGTCTTAATCTGTGAGGCTGAAGTGGATTGGACATTTCTGGACGATGAAGCTTTTTCTAGAGATGGAAGTAGCTGTGGTTAAGACGATAATATTATTCTCGAGGGACACAGTAGTTGAAATTATAATGGTAATGAGGGTGTGGGATAAGATTACACCGGTTGTTGTTGAGGTGGAAATTGTGGATATTGGTGGCTGACACAATGACCTCCCAGACGAGAATGGAGAGCATAGCGACCCGACCCATAGCCATTAGTCCACACTCCACACACTCTCCCTACTGGTCGGAATTCACAGGTTTGAACCTACAGCCTTAAACCCATTGACAAAACGGACGATGCATGTCACTCTTTACATCCATGTCAAGCTTCTGGTTTGCAAGTTTTGCCTCAGCTTTTACCTCTCGCTCTCAAGATTGCTAAGTTGATTGAAGTGGCACGGAAAATTGAACAAACGCTTGTAGGGTAATAAATCTAACTTTAATATGCAGTTTCGTCATTTTTATTATGTTTATCATACTTTTATTGTCTTTTTTATATATTCCCTTTAATTTCTTGCCAGTTTCATACAGACTATAAATAACCAGTTCGTTCAATGTCGTTCAATATATGTGAGTATATATATATACATGCATACACACACACACACACACACACACACACACACACACACATATATATATATATATATATATGCTTTACCTATTCGGCACGACATTATATATATAATGTATGTATGTATATATATATATATATATATATATATATATATATATATATATATATATATATATATATATTATATATATATATATATATATATATATATATATATATATATATATATATATATGCAAGACAACCACTATGAATTCCAAGCGCTTTCGTGACTACTCACATTATCAAGGAACTATAAAACAAAACATAACAAGAAGGCTTATAAAGGGCAAGACTACACCTCACAGTCACATCATACTAACAAAGACCACACCTCACAGTAGCGTAACATCGCCCGATGTATATATATATATATATATATATATATATATATATATATATATATATATATATATATATATATATATATATATATATATACATATACATACATACATTATATATATAATGTCGTGCCGAATAGGTAAAGCTTGCGATTTTAACTTAAATAGCAACGCTCTTCTTGCCGAATAAGGCAAGGGAAAATTTGTATATGCAATAATTTCGCAAAAATCATTCTGAGCCTAACGAAAAAAATATATTTCATTGTGTTTGTTTATTATTAAATTATTGTAAACTTATCTAAAATATATTTAGTTGGATTAGGCTAAATTAAATTGCGCTGGTTATAATAAGGTTAGGTAAGTTTTCTAAGGTCCTTTGGGTACAAAATTATTATTTTTTACATTAACATAAATGATCAATACCACTTGTTCGTGGTCACAATAATATAAAATATTGCTCGTTGATGCTAGTACACCAAAAGGGAAGGAGAATAAAATTAACTTAGAAGCACCCACACCACCGTATGTCCTCGGACCAAGGGTAACACACATAGCTTTACTGGGTGGTTGGTTCTTGTAGGATTGCGTGGTTCTGTGGGTTAGAGCGTCATGGGTTTTCGTTCACCATGAGACGGGCCAAAGCAGCATGGGTTCGAATCCTTGGCTAGTCGCAGTGTTGTTATTGATTAATACCACCTGTTCGTGGTCACAATAATAAATAAATAAATAAATATATATATATATATATATATATATATATATATATATATATATATATATATATATATATATATATATATATTAATCAGAGTATCTGAATGTGTACTTCAGTTGCAAGGAAAATAATTGCATTCAGACTTCACTTGCCTGAACCTTCTAGCTAAGACCTGTGTAAAAATGTTGCAACTGTTAATTACGGA
This sequence comes from Cherax destructor, assembly GCA_009830355.1. Lineage (NCBI taxonomy): Eukaryota > Metazoa > Arthropoda > Malacostraca > Decapoda > Parastacidae > Cherax > Cherax destructor. The sequence continues at coordinate 229,951 of WNWK01000764.1, forward strand.
TATTTTGGATTTATAGAATTTATAGACGACAGTGGGGCAGGAGCTAGACTTCGGCCACTGGCTGAGCGGTGTTAGGAGTTGTTTTTAAAAACTTGCATTGCCTCGTAGATGGTGGCTATGCTAACCTTTCAGAGTTTACAGTCGGTGGTTTGATTCAGATCACATTTTTCTAACCACCTGGTCTAGTGATGAGAGAGGATAGAGCAAATTACGTTTGCCGAGGTTCGATCCCCAGCCAAAACTCTCAAAAAATTTATAACTATTTATAACAGTTGTCAGATTCACATGCGCGAACGAACGCACACAGGCACACACGCACTAACACGCACACATGCTGAGTCTCGACCCCTGCAACCACAATTAGGTGAGTACATACACATGCACACATACACATGCACACATACACATGCACACATACAAGCACACAGACGCGCACGCACACACACACACACACACACACACACACACACACACACACACACACAGACTGACACTGTACGTCAGGCCCATATTGGAGTATGCAGCACCAGTTTGGACCCTACACCTGGCCAAGAGCGTCAAGAAATTAGAGAAACTTCGAAGATTTGTAACAAGACTAGTCCCGGAGCTAAGGGGCATGTTCTACGAGGAGAGGTTAAGGGAAAGCAACCTGATGACACTGGAAGACAGGAGGGACATGATAAAGACATTTAACAAACTGAGAGGAATAGACAAGGTGGACAGGGACAGGGTGTTCCAGAGATGGGACAAAGCAACAAGGGGTCACAATTGTAAGTTGAAGACTCAGATCAGTCACAGGGATGTTAGGAAATATTTCTTCAGTCATAGAGTTGTCAGGAAGTGGAATAGTCTAGAGAGTGATGTAGTAGATGTAGGATCCATACATAGCTTTAAGAGGAGGTATGATAAAGCTCATGGAGCAGTTAGAGTGTAGGCCTAGTAGTGACCAATGAAGAGGTGAGGCCCAAGAGCTATGCCTCGACCTCTGCAATCACAATTAGGTGAATTAGGTGAGTATAAACACACACACACTAACGATGATAACAAAATCTTAAAAACAAAATCCTTTATCAATCGCCCACTTTAATATTTTAGGAAAAAGGACACATGTGCCACTAATGTGACATTTTTATTGTGGCAACGTTTCGCTCTCCAGCCGTTACCGGCTTCACAAAGCTCCTAGCCACTACTAGCCAGTACTAGCCATTTTATTAAACATTTCCCCTGCATTTTTTTTTTATAAATTTTATAAACGTGATAAAGCAATGTTGACGTTGAAACTTGTTCTGATGAAACTCTCTCAACTAAATGCCTCCTTCATTTCTAGTTAGTCCTATCATTTACATTCCTAGTTAGACCTATCTTTTACAGTCCTAGTTAGTCCTATCATTTACATTCCTGGTTACTCCTATCATTTACATTCTTGGTTAGTCCTATCATTTACATTCCTAGTTATTTCTATCTTTTACATTCCTAGTTATTTCTATCTTTTACATTCCTAGTTATTATTGTATTTTACATTCCTAGTTACTTCTGTCTTTTACATTCCTAGTTATTACTGTATTTTACATTCCTAGTCACTTCTGTCTTTTACATTCCTAGTTATTTCTGTCTTTTACATTCCTAGTTAATACTGTATTTTACATTCCTAATTATTCCTCTTTCTTTTACATACGTAGTTATTACTGTATTTTACATTACTAGATTTTACTGAATATTACATTCTTAGTTATTCCTATATATTACAGACCTAGTTATTTCTGTCTTTTACATTCTTAGTTATTCCTGTCTTTTACATTTCTAGTTATTCCTGTCTTTTACATTCCTAGTTATTCCCTTTTTTACATAACTAGTTATTCCTGTCTTTTACATTCCTAGTTATTCCTGTCTTTTACTTTCCTTGTTATTTCTGTCTTTTACATTCCTAGATATGTCTATCTTTTAATTCCTCGTTATTTCTGTCTTTTATATTCTTAGTTCTTCCCATCTTTTACAGTTCTAGTTTTTCCTAAAATAACTAACCATTAGTAATTATTAAGCCAGTTACGGTGCTTATTTTGTCCACCAAATCAATAATATTCTCAACACTACGACACGAAACTTTGCCTACAATTTCGCTCAATATATCTACGATCCACTTCGATAATTTGTATGCAACTGAATCACTGGAACTAATTATAGTCCAGTAGATATATTGAAACCAAATATAGGCAAAATTTTCAGTTGTAGTGTTAAGAATAATATTGATTTGGTGGATAAATTCAGTATTACAACTGGTTTAAATGACAGTATTTCTCTTATATCAGTATTTATTAGACTACCAATTGATGCCTGTGTCTAGAGTCACTGAGCTTATGAAACTTTCTATTGTTGATACAAAAGTTTATGTTCCATGATTAATTTTACACTAAAAAAATGGAATAGCAATGGGAAATTCTCTTTTACAAGTTGTTAATTGCCTGTACATGGAATTTTTTGAAGCCAAATTGCTAAATTGAATTTTTCCTGATAAGGCTAAATGGTACAGATATGTTGATATTCATATGATTAATGCAAAAAGACTTAGATTTAAACAAGTTCCTACATGAGCTAAATAGTCTGGCTCCATCCATAAAGTTTACTGTTGAATTTTAACATAACTTATTGTCATTTTTAAATATTTTAATTCTTAAAAGGAACCAAGAATTTAAATTGAAAATATATAGAAAACCAATAAATTCTTGAAATTATGTACTCTGTTATTCATCACAGAATGACAGTTAAATGATCAGTGTTCTCCTCTATGTTTTGGAGAACGCTGTGTGTTCTTAGATGAACAAATAATGAAGATATATAAAATTGCATTTAATCAGAAATATCCAAAAAGTTTTACTGGAAAATCTTTAAAAATTTCAAAAAATCTTTAACCACTACATTTAAAAAAGAGCAAGGAGCCATACACATCCTAGAATATGCTGTAATCTTCCTTAAAATTCTGTTCTTAATATTAAAATCAAAGTTGTATTTAAATAATCTTAATATCATATAATCTATTTGATTACGAATTCCCCCAAAAATGCTGATGGCTGCGTCTAAAAATTTCCTGTACAAAGTGTGTTAAAATTTATTTATGAACACTAGAAAACTATTGAACACAGATTACATCAATATATCATAAAAACTGAACAAGCGTCTATTGCTCTGCTTGTTCATGCGAGAGATTTTAGTCACCCCATTGGTTGGCTAAACACCGAAAAAGATGTAACAAGCAAATAAGTGAGAACATAAAAGAATAAGAATTTTACTATTTCTTGATATCGTGCGAGATCACTAAACTCTTCAAGCACTTCTACTTTTCACTCTGGTTACGTTACTTAATAAAATATCACCTGCTGCTTGTGATTTTATTGCGTATATGTTGATAAGTGAGACAAACGCAATAGTTTCATATCTTTATCCCAAAACGCTTCGCCTACGAAGCAGGCTTCGTCAGTTGAATACACAGGTTGCAAATATAGAGACAGCAGAAGCAGTGCAGAGGTAAAGATGACGTGATTGATCCATATATATATATATATATATATATATATATATATATATATATATATATATATATATATATATATATATATATATATATATATATATATATATGCAAAACAGTGGAAATTATTTACAAACATTGTTTCTACATTTTAAAATGTCTTTATTCTCTTTCTCTTCATTGAGGTGTTTAAGAGGCTGAAGAGCTCTTCATCCAAGGAACTGGAGCTTCCATATATTAAGAATAAATCCCATTACCTCCGATTCCTCAGGCGATTTAAAATCCATTTCGGCTTTCAGCGTTTCCCACGAATATAACAATAATAATAATAATAATAATAATAATAATAATAATAATAATAATAATAATAATAATAATAATAATAATAATAATAATAATAAAATAAAATAATAATAATAAAATAATAATAAAATAAAAATTAGTAATAAAAATAATTAAAAAAAAAAAAATAATAATAATAATTGTTTAATGAAATCATTGCAGACGGCCATGTTAAGGTAAACTTCTTCACATCTGCACAAAAATATTACTGCAATTGTTTCATAAATATCTGGAAAGAAATGTTAACCTAACAAATGTTTTGGTAAATTAAACGGAAGTGACTCTTGCTATGTTACGTCGTGAAGAACAAGTTGCAAGTTGCAATACCTTCATGGAGGACAAGTTGCAATACCGTCGTGGAGAACAAGTTGCAATACCGTCGTGGATAACTAGTTGCAATTCCGTTGTGGCAATCAAGTTGTAATACCTTCGTGACGAACAAGTTGCAATACCGTCGTGACGAACAAGTTGCAATACCGTCGTGAAAAGCAAGTTGTAATACCGTCATGAAGAACAAGTAACAGTACTACCGTGAAGAACAAGTTAAAATACAGTGGTGGAGAATAAGTAACAATACTGTCTTGCAGAGCAACAATATCGTCGTCAAGAACAAGTCAGGGAACTGTGTTCCAGTTCCCTGACGTGAGTCTGGATGCCTTCCCTCCCATACGGATTTAGCGGTCCCCATAATAATAATAATAATAATAATAATAATAATAATAATAATAATAATAATAATAATAATATCACCCAAACAATTCTCAGTCCACATTACCCAGGTTACAAAAAAATTCTCACGTAACCTTCAATGCTGTGGCTGGTGCAATTCCCAACTACCTCACAAATACCAGATAAACTAAACCACGTTTCGGTTCATCCTGGACCAATATCAGGAAAAAACATAAAAAAAAGGTCGTCTAGTTTAATCTCCAATTTGTGGGTTAGCTGTAAAATGTTTTGTCATGTTTCTTGGCCATCAGCAACTACGCAACCGTAACAGCCAGGGGCTTACAGTCAATTAAATACATATCAATAAAAAAAGTTTGCCCCTTGGCTTATAATTTAAGCAACTCGTTGGAGACGATGGAGTTTAAATCACGCAACGAACAACAGCGAATGACTACGATTAGTATTAATACGGACGCTGACTCACGAAATCGTAATGACACGATTACATACAAATCACAGAACGGGTGGGGCAGAGAATCCCATCAATATAACGTTTCGCCAAAGGCCAGGCATTATCATCAACGTTATATTAAAAGGATTCACTGCTAACAGTGTCTTTTTTTCCACATGTTGGCTTGTGCCATTGTGTACCGGCTTACGTCAGTCCGCAGGGCATTGTTTACATTGGTTCGCTGCGTAAGTTGACTAGCAGAGTGAATGAGACAAGGAAGGACGCGACTGGAGGAAGTTGAACACGCACGATTAACCTGCTTCATCTGGAATTGGACTGTAAACAGTGGGCAGATGACTGGAGATACGTATAGAGATATAGAAAAACATAAGGATGAATGCAGAAATGGAGATAGGAATGAAGGGACCGATGGAGAAATGGATAGATAATGAGATAAATGTGTGAGGGATGCAGAGTGGATGCTTGGATGGAGGGATGCGTGGAGGAATCAGTGATTGTATAGAATCGATAGGATAAATTCATGAATAGTTGAAGGAGTGAAATGATAAATGTATGAAGGAATGAAGAAAGCTAGCTAGATGGATTTATGGAAATATAAGACTAGAGGAGAGCAGGTGGCATGAACCCCTCCTCATCTACGTGCTCCTCACGCACACAACTACTTCTTGTTCTCCTGTTCTATCCGCCTCAGTTCCTTCTCTCTCTCTCCCTCTGTTTTTTTTATGCCAACTATTCTCCGTTCGTGATTAGAGTGAAGGAGGTTTTTACCGAGAGTCAGCCCGGGGGATGTTACTGTGCTTTATATCCTCAGGCTGAGATACGAAGTTCTCACAAGGATGGTGTCTCGGTCACTCAGACCTAACACACACACACTGTGCTAGTACACACTGTTATGTTGTGCTAGTACACAGGTGTTCATGCCGTGCTAGTACACACTGTTGTTCATGCCGTGCTAGTACACACTGTTGTTCATGCCGTGCTAGTACACACTGTTGTTCATGCCGTGCTAGTACACACTGTTGTTCATGCCGTGCTAGTACACACTGTTGTTCATGCCGTGCTAGTACACACTGTTGTTCATGCCATGCTAGTACACACTGTTGTTCATGCCGTGCTAGTACACACTGTTGTTCATGCCGTGCTAGTACACACTGTTGTTCATGCCGTGCTAGTACACACTGTTGTTCATGCCGTGCTAGTACACACTGTTGTTCATGCCGTGCTAGTACACACTGTTGTTCATGCTGTGCTAGTACACACTGTTGTTCATGCCGTGCTAGTACACACTGTTGTTCATGCCGTGCTAGTACACACTGTTGTTCATGCCGTGCTAGTACACACTGTTGTTCATGCCGTGCTAGTACACAGTGTTGTTCATGCCGTGCTAGTACACTGTTGTTCATACCGTGCTAGTACACACTGTTGTTCATGCCGTGCTAGGACACACTGTTGTTCATGTCGTGCTAGTACACAGTGTTGTTCATGCTGCACTAGCCTCAACACTACTGGCACCTTGGCTGCAGGTGCAACTTTATTTATAAAATTGCTTAAAGCAATATTTTAAGAGCAATGTGCACTTAATGGAATGAGCGTCATGCAGTTGCTGAGCCTGTGAAGAGTATGTCATGAAGCCTCCATATCTCTAGTGATGATTATTTGAAAATATATATAATAGTAACCCAAATTCAACAGTAGGAAACAAAGGGAAATATTTTCTGTCTAGACTTGAAGGGTCTCTAGCTAGATCGAGCATATTTGCCTTATTTTCCTACTATTAATTTTTTTTACTACGAGTATAAATTACAAATGCTGTCAGTGCAAGAGTCATTCTATTACAAGTATATATATATATATATATATATATATATATATATATATATATATATATATATATATATATATACCCCCTATCAACTCAAAGTCATGTAGTTATACAACTAGTATAACTGTGAAGCTGATGGGTAGAGTGGTATACACCATTCTATGAATTTCGTAAATAGCACTACGCACACACACACACACACACTTGTATTAAAATGCACCAAAGTGGTTATGCCACTTGCCTTTTTACCCCACCTCCCCTCCCCCTTACCCATCCTTCTTCCTTCCCCATCTTACCAAAGCTCTGGTCATAACTCAACCCAACTCATATATATGTATATATGAGCTGACATGTAGACTGAAATAGGAAAATATAGTTTCCTGTATTTCTCAAGGTATATTATTTTGTGTAATCATCTAATATAGGATACAACTGAGACAAAAGGCATGCATTGTAGAATTATGATATATAGAATCCACGTGTATTCATGGTTAAAGCACTGATTAGGAGAGTCCATTATAATAGGAAATAACCGTCTTTGTGGTATATATACACTGATTATTGGCGACTACACTGACTACAGGGTCCCTGTTAAAAATGAAATGCATTTTTCATTTTTGTTTTCAGGAACCGAAGTGGGGGATAAGGGTGGGCGACATTTACACCGACAACAAACGCCCGTGAAAGCAAAATACATCTTCAACAGGAAGGGGAGTGGTGGGGTATTTACACTGACGCACATAGACATTGGAGGCACCACATGTGAACATTTACACTGGCATGTACAAACGCCCCAGTGATAATAGCACACACACAGCTACGAGGGTAAATATTTAAAACGTTCCACTAAGGTCAATACTACGACAGTGAGCATCGAGTGTGAGGCTGCCCGGTGTCTCTCTCTCTCCACACACACACACACACACACACACACACACACACACACACACACACACACACACACACACACACACACACACACACACACACACACACACGTGCGCGCGCGCGCGAACTCACATTTATAGATTCCTCCTCCACAAGTAACCCCTTCTATCATAGCCTGTACCATATTTGAACTACTTTAACGCCACCATCCTTCCCACAAACACCCCTCCCACTAGCAATACCCTACCATCTTACATACCATCGTTCCCACAAACACCCCTCCCACTAGCAATACCCTACCATCTTACATACCATCGTTCCCATAAACACCCCTTCCACTAGCAGTACCCTACTATCTAACACATCAACATTCCCACAAACACCCCTCCCACTAGCAGTACCCTACCATTTAACCTCATACGGATCAGCATTAACCCTATAATACCCACTAACTCTTCACCCTATTTCTCCCATACAAACATTTTTCTTGTGCAGATCAGTCTTGCCATCACCGACACTGGCCAGATGTGCCCACTTGCGCTCGCACCACACTCACTACTGGCGTCACTACCTTCGCAACAGCTGTCACTGCCAGGTCTACAACTCCGACAGTTATTGTACCTTTAGGACTGCTGCTGTTGTTACTGCTGCTGCTGCTGCTGCCGACGTTAAATGCTACTGCTGCCGTCGCCACCGCCACTGCTGCTTCTGCCGCCGACGTCACCGCTGCTTCTGCCTCCGGCGCCGTCGCCGCCGCCGCCGCCGCCACAAACACCACCACCACCACCACCCCGTGACTAATACTACTGCTACCACCACCACTACTATTACTACTGCTACTACTACTAAAACTACTACTATTGCTACTGCTACTAAAACTACAACTACTACTACTACTACTACTAAAACTACTACTACAGCTACTACTACTAAAACTACTACTACTGCTACTACTCATTACACAAGCGCTGTATGATACACCAGCTAAAAGTACTCAAAGGGAATATAATAATAATAATAATAATAATAATTATAATAATAATAATAATTCTCAAATATTTAATTCCCTCTTCTTTTAATTCTGGTCAGTGAGATCTTCTAGTCTGGCGTCAACACATGATCGTCTAGTATTTAGTACTTGTTATTTACAGAGTTAACTTTCTTACATTAAAACCATTCAAAAATAGTTTTATATGTCCTTCAGTGAGTTCCTTGTAGTGATTACCTGATTTTCTTCTTCCTCTTCAGTTTTCGTATTTAACTTAAGAACTCCGAATGTAATGGGTTTTAAATTTTAAACTCTGGTTTACTGAAACTAGGGAAAGATTCTTGCAAATGCTGGCATGTGTAGGTGACATTGAGTCATTTTTATGTAAAATATTCCCGATTTGTGTTGCATTGCAATAACTTGAGAAAGCCTCTTCTGATCGGCTTCAAACATTCAGCACTGATGTGCCCTCTATGATAGAAGGTTGAAATTGTTACTGGAGTGTGTAGCTACCAACTCTTTATTTTTATTATTATAATGGTGTTTTTTTTTTTAAGTGAAATACCTTAAATCTTATTCTAAGTGGCTTCAGTCTTTAATGGATTATGCGTCTTATGGGGACTACAGGTTATGGCATTTTATTGTGAAGACGTTTCGTATATCAGAGGCGAAACATCTAGGCAATAAAATGTCATAACCCTTATTGTGTGTTTTTACATAATATCATCATCGTCTACCATTGTACATATTTACTAATGTAAATACAGTAATGTGTTTACTAGCCTTTCATATGTAGGGTTATTAAATTAAAGTTTGCCAATTTGGTTAGTCAATAAATATGGAATCACTGGATCTGGAGCAGTGACAGGAGAGGCCTTTCCTGACTAGCGTAAATTTTTCAACGATAATGTGACTTATACCGTATTTCGCGGATTATTAGACGCATTTTTTTTCCATAAAATGTCTCCAAAAACCACCCTGCGTCCTATAAACTGAAGGTCAGTGACGGGAGCTATAAGTTTGGGGTGTGGGGTGGGCTGTAGCTCTCCCAGTTACGTCCGATGCCGAGCCATTGAAACTGAAGCAAGTATTATAAGCCGCGTCTTATAAGCCGCGAAATACGATACATAGCACAGTGTTGATTTACTCATACAGAGTTTTGCGTTGATTTTGGATTTTGTAAGGTTTAATTTTCCAATTTTATTAAATTGGTTTCGATGCAATAACGGGAGAATTCCCCTAAATGTGGGTGTAACTTAATTACGTAAAATTCTGAAATGATCTTGGTCTGTGTAAGTGCTAATGTTATTGTGCTAGTGTTATTGAAGAAATTGTGAAAATTTAAAATGCTCTCCTATTTGTTAGTGTGACTTTGTAAATGGTCCAAGTCGGACCGAAACGTCGTCGTAAGCTCCTCTCTTCTATGTGCGGGTTATTTATGTATTGTTCCAGTCACGGTATAGTGCGTTTTATTGTTACATGTAATAATTTGTGAATGCCTCATCCAATTGGCTTCAAACCTTTAAAAAAATAATGTATTTTACTTATAGGATGCTCTGCATTATTAATGGACTGAATAGGTGCCAGTTTGATGTTTTCTGTCTGTTAGCTCAACGAAGTTTTGCAAAATTCCAGTTTATTAACAAAAACCAATTACTTTTTTATTGCAATATAGAGAATTTGAAATAGAAAATAACTTTAGAAAATAAAACTGTAAAATAGTATAAACTTGCGTTTTATGGCGTTTTTATATTTCACGAGCTTAGTAAACCTTTAAGCATCATATTTTAGTATGGCTTTACTCCTGAGCTGGTCATATACTCCAAGGTGTTTTCCTATATAACTTGAAAACCTCATTCGATCGTCTTTCTTTCTCCTCTTTCTCTCCCTCTCTCTCTCTTTTAACACAGGGCTTGACAAGGTTAGGTTAAGGATCCCTAGCTTTATTGACAAGCTATTTACAAGTTAAGGGTTCCTAACTTTATTGACAAGCTAAGAGCTGTTACCTACATCAGCCCATTTGAAAGCATTTTTATTGTTTTGAGACATACAAGTAGGGAAAGTGTTCCAGACTCGAGTCATCCTGGGAATAAATGATCTAAGATGAAGTGATTTTCTGGAGAAGGGTACAGCCAGAGTGAAGTTGCTGCTTTCTGCCCGTCTTGTGGTATAGAAGCTTGCTTCTCGCTGTCCTCGAAGTGGAGCCAAGTGTGGTACTTTGACAATGTTGGCCTTGTACTTAACAGTAAGGCCGCAAACATCCCTCCTGTGTTGAAGGCTCTGCTGAAATGACAGATCTATCCAGGATGGATCCAGGCGAGAGTTGAGACGTCTTGCTCTGTTCTCTACTCTGTCAATCAGTCGCAGATGAGATGGGAGGCAGGCAAACCAAGAACGTGGAGCATACTCAAGGTGTGAGCGTACTTGTGCCTCATACAGAATCTTGCAACCCCTACTGTCAAGCAGATGCGAAATACGGCGAAGTGCTGTAAGGTTCCTAGCTACCTTGTTTGCAAGATTTACAACGTGGTTCTTCATGGTCAGTTTGGAGTCAAATTTCACCCAAGCTGATATAGCTCTTAGCTGGTAATTGATGTAGCTTAAAGCAGCTGGCATTTCTTCTCTTGGATAAGTGAATGTCAGAGTACAGTCGTCTGCATATGCATGGGATTCTGCATATGCATGGGATTCTGCATATGCATGGGATTCTGCATATGCATGGGATTCTGCATATGCATGGGATTCTGCATATGCATGGGATTCTCTCTCTCTCTCTCTCTCCTTCCCTTTCTCTCTTTCCCCTCTCTTTCTCTCTCTCTCTCTCTCTCTCTCTCTCTCTCTCTCTCCCTTTCCCTCTCCTTCACCTCTCTCTCTCTCTCTCTCTCTCTCTCTCTCTCTCTCTCTCTCTCTCTCTCTCTCTCTCTCTCTCTCTCTCTCTCTCTCTCTCTCTCTCTCTCGCTCTTCCCTCCCCGTCCTCTCCCTCACACACACCCTTCACAACCCTTGACCTTCCCAACTTCTTGTTTGCCTCTTTGGCTTCCCTCCAACTTTCTTTTTCTTCTTTCACCTCAAATATTACTACTTCTCTACACCTCTCATTATTTTATTCACACTTGTCTTATCTTCTACACTCCTCGAAATGTGAGAAATGTAATTGTTTGAATTCTTATGCTTGTGTTTTTGTCTGCCTCTCTCCCTCTCTTTGTTATTATGTCTGTTTGTCTAGTGATTAATTTCTTTATTTGTTTTATTGCGCTTATTTATTTACCCTCCTTTTAAGCTCCTTTCTTCGTCTCTTTGTTATGTCTGTTTATCTGTTTCTTCATTTGTTTTATTGCATATTGCTTTATTTAACTTTCCTCAAACTTTATTTATTTAACGTAATCGTCTATGTATTTGTATTTTTTTGGCATAATTATTACCATTAAAATCATTTAATTTTTTTCTTCGATTTTATTCAGTTGTTAATTTATTACTTTGCCCTTATTTTTATTGTTTTCTCGCGTGGTTTGTAAAGCCATTAGAGGTCATTTTATTTTCTCCTGACATTGTAATCCTTTTTTTATTTTTTTCCTCTGAATATTTCTTCATCTATTTTTATAAGAAAATAATCCTGGGTTGTAAAAATAGAAGGGATTTTATTCCACGACTTTCACCTTGTTTACCCAAGATTTTGTCTCTTGCTTTATTTCCTGTTGCCTGCCGATGCTATTTTCTTCCTATCGCTTTATTGATATGTCTATTTTTTTTCTTTAGCGATTTTTTTTTATATGTTCGAGTGTGTGTGTTCCCAAAGCTATGACTAAATCAGTGCCGAAACAGAGCAAGACTTTATTGGAGAACGTTTCGCTGTATTTAAGACATATTTTGGTACCAAGAGAGTTTTATTGAGATAATATTCGGCACAGAGAGAGCTTTATTAAGCCTTTATTAACACACTGTTTCTCTCAAGTAGAGCTTTATCAAGTTTTAATTCTGAAAATGTTTCGATCACGGAGAGCTTTATTCAGTCACTATTAGGACAGCTTTACATTCAAAGAGAGCTTTATTAATAATTTATCAAGACAATGTTTCGCTTAAGGAGAGCTTAATCATAACTTTATTAAAACACGGTTTCTCTTTATTAAGCCTTTATTTAGACAATGTTTCCCTCAGAGCTTTATTAGGTTTTTATTATCACAGTGTTTCGTTTAATGTGAACTTTATTCAATCTTTATTAAAATATGTTTTGCTTAGAATTATTTTAACATATTTCGCTCAGGGAGAGTTTTATTAGGTCTTGATAAAGCTCTCCTTGATCGAAACGTTGTCTTAATAAAGTCGTACTTTACTCTGAGCGTCTTATTATTACCTATCAATCTTTCCCACTAAGTTCTTCCGTTAATCTCCACCGTTTCTCTGTTTCTTTCTTCCGTTCTCATCTCCAGCTTCCTCTCTCAAATCATCCCCTCAGCTTATAAAGGATATTTACTTATATAAATCGAAAGATGTATATTTTGGTCTATATACATAGGAAAGTGTGTGTATGTATTTGAAGAGGTGTATATATTTATTTAAACATCAAGAAGCGTTTATGTGTATATGCTTCTAGTGTATATCTTTATATATACATTAAAAGGTCTTTTATGTTTTTATATATCCAGAAGTATTTACCTCTATGTATATATGCAGTTAGAGATTATTATAATCCCTGTATTAGGGGTTAAAGTAATCCCGATATTAATGTCTATGTGAAGAGCATCTTTAATGACCCTCGTGTACTGGTTTATCATATAACCTAATTAACTTCCCCGTATTGTTCCGATTTTCCCTTCCCTCCCTCCCCCATGAAATTCATATCCCCCTGGCTCTCTCTTCCCCCACCTGCACATCTCCCCCAGCATGCATTTCCCCCCACCTGCACTTCTACCTTTCCCTCCCCTCAGACTAACTGTTTAAGCACCATCGACCGGCCAATACGTGTGGCGGTGTTAAGGATTTAGGAATTTCCAGCCAGCCAGCTTTATGGGCGCCTTGGTACTGGTGAAGAACCTTCATTCAAGGCAACGAAGCTATACTTCCTCGGTTCAAATCTGATAAATAACAATACAACAAGCCAAAAAAATCTAATTCTAATGTTATTTGTTCTCTTTACCAAGGGCCTGGAGCAAACACTCCGGCAGGCAGGTCAAATACGTCTGGTTACCGACGTTCCAACAGCTTAGACAATCGTCGTTGACCAAGTTCAACAGTAGTTTCCTGTCGTAAAATAAATCGCAACTACAGTTATGTACCCTAGAAGCAAGTAACACTAAAATTTCTTGCTTAGAGCTAAGAACATGTAACATTCATTGTCGTTAAGCCAAGCTCGTCTAATATTCATTGTCGTTGAGCGGGTATTTTTGCCTGAAGCTATTTTCTCTACTTCCGAGACTATATATATATATATATATATATATATATATATATATATATATATATATATATATATATATATATATATATATATATATATATATATATATATACATATACAGTGGTCCCTCGGTTTTCGCCGAAAATTCGTTCCAGATTGCTGCTCAAGTGCAATTACTGAACGAATTTACTTCCTTAAGAAATAATGTCACGTATTTTAGTCTATTTCAGATCCCCAAAAATACACTTTCAGCAGCACTTACGAAAATACACTTACATAAATGTTCGAGTTTGGAGATGCACGAAAACCGAGGGACCACTGTATATATATATATATATCGTGCCGATTAGGTAAAACTGGTCAATTAGCAAGAACTCATCTAAAATTAAGTCCTTTCTAAAATTTTCTCTTATACGTTTAAAGATATATTTTTTTCATTTATGTTAATGTAAGAATTTATAATTTTGTACCAAGAGAAACTTTGAAAACCTACATAGCCTTATTACAACAAGTGCAATTTAATTTAGCCTAACCCAACTAAATATATTTTAGATACGTTAACATTAATTTAATAATAAACAAACACAATGAAATATATTTTTTTCGTTATGTTCAAAATGATTTTGGCGAAATTATTGCATACACAAATTTTCGCTTGTCTTATATGGCAAGAAGAGCGTTGCTATTTAAGCCAAAATCGCACGTTTTACCTAATCGGCACGACATATATATATATATATATATATATATATATATATATATATATATATATATATATATATATATGCAGTATCTCTGAGTATGAACACTGACAGTTTATTCCCAATTATATTGGTATGTATTCTTGATGTTAGTGGTGGTGAATTGCGGCTTTGCTGACCCATAGGTAGACTCTAAGCCTAATTAACTAGCACATACAAGTCAAGCTAAACCTAACAAACTAACACATACGAGATTAAGATAAGCGTAATTTCATGTTATAGTTGGTTTTATTCCAAAGACAGTGAAAGTTAGACGATCTTGGCTCAACGACAATGAATGTTAGACGAGCTTAGTTCGTCTAACATTCATTGTCGTTGAGCCAAGCTCGTCTAACATTCATTGTCGTTGAGCCAAGATCGTCTAACATTCACTGTCGTTGAGCCAAGATCGTCTAACATTCACTGTCGTTGAGCCAAGATCGTCTAACATTCTCTGTCTTTGGAATAAGACCAACTATAACATGAAATTAGGCTTAGCCTAACTCGTATGCGTTAGTTTGTTAGGCTTAGCTTGACATGTATGTGCTAGTTAATTAGGCTTAGCGTCTACCTATGGGTCAGCAAAGTCGCAATTCACCACCACTAACATCAAGAATACTTACCAATATAATTGGGAATAAACTGTCAGTGTTCATACTCAGAGATACTCATCTCTCAGTGTATGCATATGTATGTGTATGTATATATATATATATATATATATATATATATATATATATATATATATATATATATATATATATATATATATATATATATATATATATATATATACATATATATACATATATACGTATATATATAAGTCATAATGATCCATAGTCTCGGAAGTAAAGAAAAATATCTTCAGGCAAAAATACTCTCTCCTACCTCCCAAATTTTTTATTGGAACAAAATGTATATATTAGATCAATATTTTTGAGCAGCTTAAGAATGGCCTGCAGCACCTCGGGAGCAACACGGCAACCAAGAATGTAATTTAACCACGGAGGATGGTAATTAAATTTCAAGCGGTTGGAATTTAATTACTGTTCACTGTCATTAAATTGTACATTAGATATCACATGTTTCTTGTGTTTTTGTTATATATATATATATATATATATATATATATATATATATATAATAAGATCACAGTAAACTGGTGATATCCTGTGAAACATAGGGAAATTCCATACGCTTTCGTGATTTATCACATTATCAAGGAACGGTTCCAACATAATGTGAGAAATTACGAAAGCTCTTTGAGTTTCACTATTTTTCACAGTGGCTGTTCTGCATATGTGTGTGTGTGTGTGTGCGTGTATAAGTGAGCGAGTGAGTAGTGTGAGTAAGTGAGATATATATATATATATATATATATATATATATATATATATATATATATATATATATAGAGAGAGAGAGAGAGAGAGAGAGAGAGAGAGATAGAGAGAGAGAGAGAGAGAGAGAGAGAGTAAATACAAATGTAAAAATAATGAGCACAACAGATTCATGTGAGTACTTTCGTGTCTTTGAACACAGCTTCGGAGGAACAAACACGAATCAAGATAAAAACACAATTTGAAGGTAGGAAAGTTGTATTGAAGTGAGATGCCGAAGTACATGTTATAGAGATTGTCGTTATCTCATAAGTATGAAGTTATACATGTTTGGTGCATATAAACAACAACAACCACTTAGGGTAGACCAAGTTAGATTAGGCTAGGCCAGGTTATATTAAATTTAGTTAGACTATGCTTTATTTGGCTAGTCTAGGCTATGTTATATTTGGCTAGTTTTGGCTAGGCTTGCTTAGGTTATTTTAGGTTACTTTAAGTTAGACTATGCTAGAATAACAAGTTTAAGTTAAACTAGGTTAGGTTAGTGTATTCCTGGTTAGGTTATCGGAATAATTTTAATACCGAAAGTTTCAAAAATTTGCTCGGGCTTTACTAGTTTTAGAAGCGCTAAAACCGCACGAAACATTTTTACACCATGAACATACATACTAATATACTTAACCAGGTGTGTAAAGGATGTCTTAACAGGTATGTGAAGGGAATGTCTTAACCAGGTGAGTAAAGGGGAAGTCTTAACCAGGTGTGTGAAGGGAAAGTCTTACCCAGGTGAGTAAAGGGAAAGTCATAACCATGTGTTTGAAAGGAAAGTCTTAACCAGGTGTGTGAAGGGAAAGTCTTAACCAGGTGTGTGAAGGGAAATTCTTAAACCAGGTGTGTGAAGGGAAATTCTTAACAAGGTGTGTGAAGGGAATGTCTTAACCAGGTGAGTAAAGGGAATGTCTTAACCAGGTGAGTAAAGGGAAAGTCTTAACCAGGTGTGTGAAGGGAAAGTCTTAACCAGGTGTATAATGGAAGTTTTTACCAGGTGTGTGAAGGGAAATTCTTAACCAGGTGTGTTAAGGGAAAGCCTTAACCAGGTGTATGAAGGGAAAGTCTTAACAGGTGTGTGAAGGGAATATCTTAACCAGGTGTGTGAAGGGAAAGTCTTAACCAGGTGTCTGAAGGGAAAATCTTAAGCAGGTGTCTGAAGGGAAATTCTTACTTTATGGAAAGAATAATGGATAGAAATTTCTCGTGATTCCTGGAGAATAAGTCACGAAGTGACCTGTGTTGTAGTGCCAGCCCTCCCACCGCGCCCACACATAGCCCACATCCAGCCCACCACACCCACAACGCGTTTCTCCCTATGTATATACATTATAAACACCGAGAGATGTGTATCTCAATGTATATGTAACGAGAGAAGAGTATCTCAATGTATATATGTCGTGCCGAATAGGTAAAACTTGATATTTTGGCTTAAATAGCAACGCTCGTCTTGCCGAATAAGGCAAGTGAAAATTTGTGTATGTAATAATTTCGCAAAATTTATTCTGAACCTAACGAAAAATATATATTTCATTGTGTTTGTTTATTATTAAATTATTGTAAACTTATCTAAAATATATTTAGTTGGATTAAGCCAAATTAAATTGCGCTTGTTACCTAACCTTATTAATAAGGTTAGGTAAGTTTTCTAAGGTTCTTCTGGTAAAAATGATTAATTTTTACATTAACATAAATTAAAAAAATATATCTCTAAACGTATAAGAGAAAATTTTAGAATGGATTTAATTTTAAATGAGTTCTTGCTAATTGACCAGTTTTACCTATTCGGCACGACATATACACCATTATTTGTGTACCTCTGCGTATAATTATACAACACGAAGAGTCTCTGTGTATTTGCAAATTAGTTATGTATACCTCAGTAAATATACACCCAACTGATATATACACCGTCTATTTTTGACCTGTTTAGAAATTTTGTGGGAAAACTGCAAGTTGTAAATTCTACAACTTGTAAAAAAAAAAAATACTGAAAAAGTCGTCTCTGAGGCTGGTGAAGGGCTCGTGATCCAGAGAGTTGGAGCTGCATTTTTCTTTCTTGCATCAGTCCTAATTAACCTCTCATGACCCATGGGAGTTTGACGTTTCTCTCTTTATTATAATTATAATGTGAAGAATGACCTATTTTGCGAATTATTAAGAAAGATCCGATTTTGGTGAGGTTATTAGCACATAAATGTTTATGTCTAATACATGTTATCTAAACACACACGAACACACGGACAAACGCAACCAAAATTGATCAAGTACATACAAACATATTGACGAATCCCCAAAACACACATGGATACATACACAAACACATGCACACACTATAACACACAAGGACACAGATTCAAACACACACGCACACGAAAATCCACACGAATCAACACAGAAACAGAGATGTCCTGGTGGGAGATGTCCTGGTGGGAGATGTCACAAGCGGGGTGCCACAAGCGGGGTGACACAAGGATCCATACTTGCCACAACATTGTAATTTATATAAATGACTTAACAGAAAACATGAACAAAAATATAAATATGTTTGTGATTTAAAAAAAAATCTTAGATAAAGTAAATAATTATAAATCTCTACATAATGACTTGTATTAAATGAGCAAATTGAGTGATAGATGGATGGTGGAATTTAATGCAGATTAATGCCATTTAATGGAAACTGGATAACGTAACTTCATTCCATATAATGAAAACAGACTGTGACAAAATATTGAAAATATTAGAGAGAGACCTAGGAGTTGTTATTAACAACAAAAATGTCACGGATGGTCATATAAGCGAAATTCTGGGAAATGCATATGCTGATCCGGCGTATTATAAAATAGGTTTCAATATATAAATGGACAGAGGAAAACTTATTTCTTCTTTTTCGGGTCACCTGCCTCGGTGGGAGACGGCAGATGTGTTAAATATATATATATATATATATATATATATATATATATATATATATATATATATATATATATATATATATATATATATATATATATATATATATATATATATGGACAATTGTTAAAAATGCTGTTTTCAACGTATATTAGGTCAAAGCTATGTGGTGAGTACTCCTTAAGCAAACACATCGATACGTAATAAATGGTAGAAGCAAAGAGCTACAAAATGGCTTCCAGGTTGAAAAGCATAAATTATGATGCAAGGCTGAAAACACTGAAGATAAATGAGACCAGAATACAAAAGTGTCTTATTTACCAACTCGTCTGTTTTCTCAATCATTTATTCAAACACTATTGACGCCCACGCATGGCTGATAGCAAGAAACCAAGAGACATGATAAATGCAAGTCATAAAAGGACATGAAAGACAAGAAGATTTCTTAATATCTGCAACGGGAATAATAAGAGGCCAGAGCTGGTAAATGAGGAACTGATGCAAGAAAACATTTCTTCAGAGTGGTAGACCAATGGATTGATTTAAATGATTAGAGAGTAAATGTTACAAAGCAACCACTGGAAATTTTATTCTATGATGAACAAATTACTGAAGACGGGACATCACTAGCACAGCCTTGCTCTTGTAGCTACACATAGCTAACTACGTTCAAAACAACCACTATGAAAAAAAATTAGTGAAATTCCAAGCGCTTTCTTGATTTTTCAAATTATCAAGGTCCTTAAAAATGGAAAAAATCACGAAAGCGCTTGGAATTTCACTATTTTTTCACAGTGGCTGTTTTTCATATTGTGATCTTGTGATCTTGTTGCTTTATATGTGACTACAAACATAATTATTTTCACACTCAGATATTCACACACACACGGATATAAACGCAAACATATACGGATATATATATATACACACACACACTGTGTACACAAACGCACGTAGATAGAGTCATAAACACTCGCGGATATGAACACAAACACATTTGGGTATTCATAAATACACATAGAGACGCACAAAAACACATACTAATGAACACAAACAATACCAATTATATAAATACATAAACTCAGACACACTCACACAAAAACATAAGCAGGCATATACACCAACACACACGCGACCGCCACCTTAATTCTTTTCTGATGTTTGGTCTCCTAAATATAATATTTTTGCGCCATTTTTATTTAGAACTCTGGGTGGATGTTATTGTCATGTAGAGCTCTGAGTGGGTGTTATAGTCCTGTAGTGCTCTGGGTGGCGGTTATTGTCCTGTAGAGCTTTGGGTGGGTGTTATTGTGCTGTAAAGCTCTGGGCGGATGTTGTTGCCCTCAGAAGCTCTGGGTGGGTGTTGCTGTCCAGTACAGCTCTTGGTAGGTGTTGTTGCCCTCTAGAGCTCTAGATAGTATTAAAAATTCTTTAGAGATCTAGATGTGGGTTCGAGCACAATAGAGCTTCAGCTGTTAAAGAATCATCACTGGGAAGTTTTATCTTCGTTTGCTATTGATTTCTCCTCTGTTATTCCCTTCACTATTTTCTTGCTCATTCGTGCCTTTAACTTAAGTGGTTTGTGATGAGCTTTTATCGACGTTCCTCCAGTGGATGTTTTTTTTCACTCGAGGAAGGGGAGGCGGAGGGGAGGACGTGGTTATCGTCTCTGGGGAATTCGTTTAATGTCATAATGACTGATGTTGCTAGAGACTTGGTGCCCCCGGAGGCTCGACGAGACAGACAGTGCAAAACATTAGCAGGGTTTGCCATGCTCTGCTGCCTGCTGGGACCTCGTTAACTTTTTTCAGGAAGTGAGTGAATCTGGCGATAGCCTGAGAGGTGCCTATCTCTCTCTCTCTCTCTCTCTCTCTCTCTCTCTCTCTCTCTCTCTCTCTATCTATCTATCTATCTATATATCTATCTCTCTCTATCTCTAAGCGCTTTCGTGATTTCTCACATAATCACATATCCTTGATAATGTGAGAAATCACGAAAGAGCCTAGAGTCCTCTTCAACTGATACCAAGTGAGAGGCAAGAACGTGTTTACACAGGGCGAGTGTGTCCCTCAGGAGGAGACAGTGACATGTTCTCCCTCAGGAAGAGACAGTGACATGTTGTCCCTCAGGAGGAGACAGTGACATGTTGTCCCTCAGGAGGCGACAATGACATGTTGTCCCTCAGGAGGAGACAGTGACATGTTGATCCTCAGGTTAGGAGAGCAGGTGAATGTGTTGCGTCAGGTTAGGAGAGCAGGTGAATGTGTTATGTCAGGTTAGGAGAGCAGGTGAATGCGGTGCGTCAGGTTAGGAGAGCAGGTGAATGTGTTACGTCAGGTTAGGAGAGCAGGTGAATGTGGTGCGTCAGGTTAGGAGAGCAGGTGAATGCGGTGCGTAAGGTTTGGAGAGCAGGTGAATGTGTTACGTCAGGTTAGGAGAGCAGGTGAGTGTGAAGCGTCAGGTTAGGAGAGCAGGTGAATGTTGTGCGTCAGGTTAGGCGAACAGGCGAGTGTGGTGCGTCAGGTTTGGAGAGGAGGTGAATGTGGTGCGTCAGGTTAAAAGAGCAGGTGAATCTGGTGCGTCAGGTTAAGAGAGCAGGTAAATGTGGTGCATTAGGTCATGGAGCAGGTGAGTGGAACCGACTCAAACAAGGGTCAATAGGTCTTCTTCGATGCCCATCTGTATAATTCCAATGCTAATGCCATCACTCTGGTTTATATTGGGTGCTGGTAGATACGTTTTAAGGGCGAAATTTGGAACATCTTGTTTCCATTGTCCTTATGAGATATTGTAGTTACGGGTAGTGGCGATGAGAACTAATTTTACGATTTTTTGTTTGTAGATGTAGTTAGAATTGTAGTTAGAATATTCCTATTGTGTTCAGTGATGCCGTCTAATAACGTTTTATCAGTCTTCTCGATCTATACCTCATTGCAATTCTTATATATATTCAGATAGACTCCTGGTGTAATTTGTGTAACCTGTGACTTTGTAAATGATCCAAGTCTGACCGAAACGTCGTGATAAGCTCCCCAGTTTATTAAGATAGAAGGAGATTATGTTAGTCACTTTGTTGAGTCAATTGATTGTTCCTTGATGGAAGTTGACAATGAGTTGTAGCTTGCTGGAGTGTATTTATGTATGTGTGTAATATATATATATATATATATATATATATATATATATATATATATATATATATATATATATATATATATATATATATATATATATATATATATATATATATATATATATATATATATATATATATATATATATATATATATATATATATATATATATATATTGTGTGTGTGTGTGTGTGTGTGTGTGTGTGTGTGTGTGTGTGTGTGTGTGTGTGTGTGTGTGTGTGTGTGTGTGTGTGTGTGTAACAAGATCTCAATACAAAATAACCACAGCGAAAAGTTCCAAGTGTTTTCGTGATTTCTTAGTAAAACTCTTGAAAAATAATGCGTGTGTGTATGTACTCATTTCGTTGTTGTTGCAGGGGTCGAGTTCTGGCCCCGTCTCTTCGCTGGTCGCTACTAGGTCCACTCTCTTCCTGCTCCAAGAGCTTTATCGAACCTCTTCTTAAAGTTGTGTATGGATCCTGCCTCCACTACATCACTCTCCAAATTGTTCCAATTCCTGACAACTCTTTGACTAACAGAAGGGTGGATGGGGGACTCGAACCGCGGTTCGTAAATTGACAGTCTGACGCTCTACCTTGTAGGCTAACCAAGGCTTTCAATCAGTGTCATGCTGTGTTAGTTACCATTTTGTCCTAGGCACATGTCGATTAGACACTAGGCCTGTTGTATATATATATGTGTGTGTGTGTGTGTGTGTGTGTGTGTAAGGAAACACTTCGAAATGTTTCGGCCCCGCCGGGAATTGAACCCGGGCCCTCCGTGCGTGAAGCAAGAGCGCTAGCCACCATGCCACCATGTGTGTGTGTGTGTGTGTGTGTGTGTGTGTGTGTGTAGATCTGATGTACCTTCAACATTGTCTCAATAACTTGTTTTAAATATACCTGACATGGTCCTTCGTGTAAATTTAGCTTATAATCAGCGCTGCTCTTAATTTTTATTAAATTTTATTTACCATTGCATTTGTATACTTTAAATTCAGTAAAGTAATTAAGGTATTTCATGTTAAGCCCTAAACCCATATGGGTCATTCAGTGCAAGACGGGGTGGAGACTCTATCCTTCCCTTGGTGAACGCCAGACAGACGCGCTTCTTATCTGTACTCACATGTATGTCCGTATGTCCATATAAATCCAGCGAGTTTCACAGGTGCTAGCTAGGGTGTGAGCAGCTAGGGTGTGAGCAAGGTAGCAAGTGTGAAAGGCTTCAGGAAAGCCAGTTAATCGGTGCTAAGTTCTCGAGGCTGGGAATACAGTGGCTGCACTCTGAAGCACGGGTGAGGATGTTGCACTCTGACGGGTACTTGAGCAGTAGTCCTGATAGGTAGCAGGTTCAGCGCTGTGCCATTGAGCAACAAGGTTTCCAGTAAAATGGCTTCCCAGACAGCACACGTCTATAACATGTCTTAGTCTGCCGCTGCACTATAGAATCAGACTAGAACATAATAAAGAAAAGACATGCTAGAAGAAAAAGTTTTATTGGGAAAAGTTTCACTCTGTGTAGAACTTTAATGACATGATAAAGTTCTACACAGAATGAAACGTTGTTACCATAAAAGTTGATTCTGCGATGTTTTTCATCCTTCAATTCGCTTATTTCATAGTCTTATTTTTTTTCTTTAATATATACTGTAGTTTGATTTTTATAAATATTAAAAGATTTGGGTCTGCCTTGTTTCTGGCTACTGACTTTTATGCAGTTCTTTCCTTATTGTGGGCACTGTTTGCATGTCCACCGTAATGTCTATGTCTTTAAAATTGAGCTCACGAGAAAGTGATAATTCGACTTTTGCATAAACAAATCTTTAATCCTAGGGGGCGCCGTGCCCTCCTTCACAAAGATCCGCCCCTCAAAAACAACAGCAATGTGAACTGTTAAGGAATTCAGCGGATAGTAAACACAAACTTATGTTGTTGTCTTTATTTCACCGATCCAGCTTTATTTTTATTATCACCATTTACTTTCAGCATCTCCGTCAAATTTTCAGCCATTACTACCTTTACTTCCACTTTTATTCTTCAAGGGATAAGTTGTGCGTCGCTCTTGGCGAAGAGCTTTTGATCTAGATATTGAAGCTATCCTCTAGTATCAAAACTTATTTCCTCCCATTACCCAGATGCTGTTTGACCCATACGAGTTTAACGCTTCTCCGTGAATAAATCAATAATGAATATTGAGACATTTGTTTAACATTTGAGAATAAAAAAAAATTATCAAATGTTTCACAAGTGTCTCATTCTACAACTTGTCATTTTTCTAAACAATTTACATCATATCAATACTATTTTGCTTTCTTAGGTCTTTGCAAGTTTCCTTCACACTTAGGTTTCACTCTTCATTCATTCTAATAGCTCTCATTTCCTTCACAATTACTTTTCATTCTTCATTCACTCGAACAACTCTCCGTACACGTCCTAAATTTCTTCCTCTGATTCTTTATTTACATTCAGAAATTTGTACAAAAATTACTCCCTCTCTAGCACCTCCACCTCCTTTTTTTTAAACCTGATGATAAAAAGTAAAGCTGGCAAGTTTATTTTACAAATCAGTCGATGATGAATAAAGCTGGTAAATTTATTTTATTTATTAGAAAACGTTTCGGTCCTTGGACCTAGATCACTTCTGAAGTGATCAAGGCCCCAGGACCGAAACGTTTTCTAATATAGTTTATTTTATAAACCAGTCGATGATAAGTAAAGCCGGTAAGTTCATTTTATAAACCAGTCGATGGTAAGTAAAGATAATGAAATTGATGTTTTTTTTTTAAACCAGCCGATGATAAGTTGATAAATTTACCATGAAAATTAATAGAAGTTATTAAGATTAGTCTAATACATTACTTCTTGCACTCATAAATTTTTTAGTGTTTACTACAGAATTTTCCATCTCGTATACAGTTTTGCTTAGGCTCCTGTCTACAGTACTTACTGTAGACAACACGCTTAAGCAACTGTCTACAGTACTTACTCTAGACAACACGCTTATGGAACTGTCTACAGTACTTACTGTAGACGCTTAAGCAACTGTCTACAGTACTTACTCTAGACAACACGCTTATGGAACTGTCTACATTACGTACTGTAGACGCTTAAGCAACTGTCTACAGTACTTACTCTAGACAACACGCTTATGGAACTGTCTACATTACTTACTGTAGACAAGAAGCTTAACCAATTATATGCAGTACTTACTCTAGACAAGAAGCTTAACCAATTGTATGCAGTACTTACTGTAGACAAGAAGCTAAACTGTCTACAGTCTACCTCTTCACTTCCTTATTAATAATTTCAGGAGCGTACTTCGATACCGGCGAGGGGCTTTTGACCCAAGGAATTGGAGATTTCTTCCCTTTCGTCATTTCACATCTTCTTACTCCCCCCTTCTAATCTATGTTAGGATTTAGCGCAGTTTTTACCCATTAAATGGAGTTTAAATCAAGTGTGATTTGAAATTGTGATGTTAAATTGTTTCCACACAGCACCAGTTTTTTTATTAACATATCGGCCGTTTCCCGTCAAAACACTACACTACAGTTCAAAATCTGGGACATTGTAACCTGTACATTGTAACTAAAATTGCCAATATGACGACCACTACGGAACTATCACTTCCCTGGTAATGTAGTAATTTTACAGTCTACCTGCTGTAGCCAGCAGGAAGAGCTCCTTGGAGCTCAACCAGCAGGAGCTTACCTGGGAGAGCGTTACCCTCGGTCTTCCCGCTGCTTATTAAGATAATAACGCCACACATGCATATAAATTGTCCGCCGTGTATATTTATGGTATATTCAGCAGTGGGTCTGGGCCAAGTTATTGAGAGGTAACGTCACCCTCAGCCCTTGCACGCACACTTATATCCATAATTAAAAGCAGCTACAGTGGCTCAGCATGTTTAGCAATTACCGTCTCAGGCTGCAGCCTAGAATAGTTATTTATGTATGGTGTGACTTTATGGTGAGGATCGTATTGTCTTGGAGTGTGCGCGCGCTCGCACACACACATGCATATATTGTATATATATACATGTATATATATATATATATATATATATATATATATATATATATATATATATATATATATATATATATATATATATATATATATATATATATATATATATATATATATGTATATATATATATATATATATATATATATATATATATATATATATATATATATATATATATATATATATATATATATATATACATCAATAACAACACTGCACTAGCCAGGGTCGAACCCATGATGCTTTGGCCCGCCTCATGATAAGCGAAAACACATGACACTCTAGTCCACTGATCAGTACCACTCGTTCGTGGTTACAATAATATATATATATATATATATATATATATATATATATATATATATATATATATATATATATATATATATATATATATATATATATATTCATCAACAGGCCATATTCCACTGAGGCAGGGTGACCTTAAAAGAAAACGGAAAGTTTCTCTTTTTAAATTTAGTAATGTATTTAGTAATGTATATGCATGAAAAATGATACATTGATGTTCATTACACTCTGCCGTTTGCTTGTGCATTTCTTGTGGTGTCTGAGGGCAGGTAGCCATGAGATTGATGATGAAGAGCAGGGGAAGGGTGGGATAGATAGGAAAAGTGGTACAGAGAAGTTATGTGTATGCTTGGGGGATGTTGGCTCTTGGTGTTGGTGGTCTGGGCATGGGGTATGGTGTGTATGGTGGTTAGTGGGGGGAGGGTGCTATGGTATGTGTTTGTAAGGGTTGGGTTTCCAAGTCTTGGATATCTCTCTCCATGCCTCCTCTCATTAATGGCATCTGGTAATTTTTTCAGAGTTTCTCATTTTTTTTTTTTTTTGTCTTCCGATAAGTTATGATCCATTTGAATAAAATCCAATCATTCTTTGAGATGCCCTTTCCCTCCAGCACTGTTTTTTTTTTTTTTGTCTGGGTATAAAGACACAATACATAGAACAAGCTTAATCACGTCAGGACTTGATAAAGCTCAACCCTGAGCGAAACGTGCTTTCATTGAAAGCTTGTTCACCATTTTGTCTCTAACTATACCTATCTGACTCCTGCTTCTACATCCAGATCATTTCTCATCCATCCCTCCTGGAAAACACTCTTAAATAATCAGCCATTGAGGATGTCTTATTTTCCAGACCTAAAGTAGGTCTAAAATATGTTATGCTTCCTTCTAACCTAGACCTTTCAGTACGCCTTGTGTGTTTTTCGTGTCTTTCCCTATTCTATCCTGCTTGTCCAAAACACGAATAAAGTGATGTAAGTGTATTTGCATTTCCCTGCTTTTCGATATTTCGCCTTCCAAACATCCTATCCATTTATGCTCCCAATTACTCTCTACAGTCTTAGTACGATACCGATTCTGGTTCTCAATATTTTTTTTTCACTAATTCGACAGCCTGTTTAAAGCTTGCTTCGCTAATGACAGCGTAAGTCTCTCCTAAATTTTCCTAAAGCTCTATTTGAATTTGGTTAGCGCCCTTTAAAGCAACTCATTAATGAAAGTTTTTCTTCTTAATTGCTTACAATTGCGTTTATATTATCTTCCTTGCAACTTGTTCACAGTATTTATGTTGCTGGCTTCTTCTCCCTCCCTGGTCATTTCCCCACACTTCTCGCACTACCTCGTTGTGCTTCTTGTTGCTTTCATTCGTCTTCTGTTACATCTTGTCATAATTTAAATATCATTTCTCTTCTGCATTACAGTACCACACCGGTCTCAGAATCATCAGACGCCCCAGGTAAAAAATGGCTCATTAGCACCTTAACCGTAGCTAGGAATTTCTGTATTCAGTGACTGCTAGCTTTTGAGTGTTGCCGTCGTCCTGCTAGATTACTGGGTCATTCGCTCTTCTTACCAAGGGATTATGACGCTGATCGTTTCCTGCGTCCATTCTTGCATACAACACTCTGTGTACTCCTAACTGCATTTCAGTACTACGCTTTTCTCATTCACTGACTCCTGTCTCATTAGTTTAAGGTAAAAATCCCTGTAGCAATACAGAGCACTTAGGAGAGAATCTTTCCACCCCATTGCTTAACTGTGTGTGTACTCACCTAGTTGTGGTTGCAGGGGTCGAGTCATAGCTTCTGGCCCCGCCTCTTCACTGGTCGCTACTGGGTCACTCTCCCTGCGCCATGAGCTTTATCATACCTCTTCTTAAAGCTATGTATGGATCCTGCCTCCACTACATCACTTCCCAAACTATTCCACTTACCGACCACTCTATGACCGACGAAATACTTCCTAACATCCCTGTGATTCATCTGAGTCTTCAGCTTCCAACTGTGTCCCCTTGTTGCTGTGTCCCATCTCTGGAACATTCTGTCTCTGTCAACCTTGCCAATTCCTCACAGTATTTTATATGTCGTTATCATGTCCCCCCTATATCTCCTGTCCTCCAGTGTCGTCAGGTAGATTTCCCTTAACCTCTCCTCGTAGGACATACCCCTTAGACCGAGACTAGTCGTGTTGCAAACCTTTGCACTTTCTCTAGTTTCTTTACATGCTTGGCTAGGTGTGGGTTCCAAACTGGTGCTGCATACTCGAATATGGGCCTAACGTACACAGTGTGTGTGTGTGAGTATGTACTCACCTATTTGTACTCACCTATTTGTGGTTTCATAGGTCGATTCATAGCTCCTGGCCCCGCCTCTTCACTGTGTGTGTGTGTGTGTGTGTGAGGGAGTCGGCTTCATCACACGTGGCTCGCCAAATAGCCAGCAATAAACCAGTCTGATGATTTCACAACTCCATGTCATTGTCATAGTTACATTTGCATACACATATGATATTTTTTTAAACTACCTTCTTTTTTCCAAAGCTTTCATTTATTACACTCATGAAGACGAAGACACGGTGCAAGAACTCATTTAAAATTAAGCCTTTTCTAAAATTTTCTCTTATACGTTTAAAGATATATTGTTTTAATTTATGTTAATGTAAAAATTAATGGTTTTGTACGAAAAGAACTTTAGAAAACTTACCTAACCTTATTATAACAAGCGCAATTTAATTTAGCCTAATCCAACTAAATATATTTTAGATAAGTTTACAATAATTTAATAAAAAACAAATATAATAAAACATATTTTTCTCGTTAGGTTCAGAACGATTTTAGCGAAATTATTGCATACACAAATTTCCCCTTGCCTTATTCGGCAAGAAAAGCGTTGATATTTAAGCCAAAATCGCAAGTTTTACCTATATGGCACAACACACACACACACACACACACACACACACAAGTGTTTACAGTGTAGCATATATGTGAACAGTATTTAGATAAAGGTAGAGAAGTTTTTATTGCATTTATGGATTTAGAAAAGGCATATGATAGAGTGGATAGGGGAGCAATGTGGCAAATGTTGCAAGTGTATGGAATAGGTAGTAAGTTACTGAAGGCTGTAAAGAGTTTTTATGAGGATAGTGAGGCTCAGGTTAGGGTGTGTAGGAGAGAGGGAGAATACTTCCCGGTAAAAGTAGGTCTTAGACAGGGATGTGTAATGTGACCATGGTTGTTTAATATATTTATAGATGGGGTTGTAAAAGAAGTAAATGCTAGGGTGTTGGGGAGAGGGGTGGGATTAAATTATGGAGAATTAAATGCAAAATGGGAGTTGACACAGTTACTTTTTGCTGATGATACTGTGCTTATGGGAGATTCTAAAGAAAAGTTGCAAGGTTAGTGGACGAGTTTGGGAGAGTGTGAAAGGTAGAAAGTTGAAAGTGAACATAGATAAGAGTAAGGTGATGAGGGTATCAAACGATTTAAATAAAGAAAAATTGGATATCACATTGGAGAGAGGGATTATGGAAGAAGTAAATGTTTTCAGATATTTGGGAGTTGACGTGTCAGCGGATGGGTTTATGAAGGATGAGGTTAACCATAGAATTGATGAAGGAAAAAGGTGAGTGGTGCGTTGAGGTATCTGTGGAGACAAAAAACGTTATACATGGAGGCAAAGAAGGGAATGTACGAAAGTATAGTGGTACCAACACTCTTATATGGGTGTGAAGCATGGGTTGCAAATGCTGCAGCGAGGAGGAGGCTGGAGGCAGTGGAGATGTCCTGTCTAAGGGCAATGTGTGTGTAAATATTATGCAGAAAATTCGGAATGTGGAAATTAGGAGAAGGTGTGGAGTTACTAAAGTATTTGTCAGAGGGCTGAAGAGGGGTTGTTGAGGTGGTTTGGTCATTTGAGAGAATGGATCAAAGTAGAATGACTTGGAGAGCGTATAAATCTGTAGGGGAAGGAAGGCGGGGTAGGGGTCGTCCTAGAAAAGGTTGGAGGAAGGGGTAAAGGAGGTTTTGTGGGCGAGGGCTTGGACTTCCAGCAAGCATGTGTGAGCGTGTTAGATAGGAGTGAATGGAGACGAATGGTTTTGGGACATGACGATCTGTTGGAGTGTGAGCAGGGTAACATTTTGTGAAGGGATTCAGGGAAACCAGTTAATTGATTTAGTTGGACTTGAGTCCTGGAAATGGGAAGTACAATGCCTGCACTTTAAAGGAGGGATCTGAGATAGTGACAGCTGGGAGGGACTTTTCTCAGCTGTCGTATCTGAGCTCCTCTGCAAAGACAGTGATTATGTATGAGTGTGGTGAAAGTGTTGAATGATGATGAAAGTATTTTCTTTTTGGGGATTTTCTTTCTTTTTGGGTCACCCTGCCTCGGTGGAAGACGGCCGACTTGTTGAAAAAAAAAAAAAAAATATATATATATATATATATATATATATATATATATATATATATATATATATATATATATATATATATATATATATATATATATATATATATATTTAGGAGTCGCAGCAATTTTGAGTTATTTGCATATGATATAATAGGGATTGACAGTTATTAAATTTATTTTTATTACATGTTTAAGTCATCCTCAATGTCTTTATATATAGCTTATTTATTCTAGCAAATCTTTGTTGATCTTGACTCGTACTGGTTCTGGCAGAACTTTACTGCTTATTTATTCTGGCAAATCGTTTTTTTTTAATCGAGATCAATACTAGTTCTAGCAGAGCTCCCCAGGAGACCTCATTTAAGACCATCTTTCTTATCACTGGCCCTTTTTTTCTTGTAAACAAAAAAAAATTCATCAAGTGTATTAGTATTTTTTTTGTCGCTCATTCTGGAGGAGTAATGATGGTGATGAAAGGGCTCTTAATTAACGGAACTGGAGAAGCCCTTTCCTTCCTCCAGAGTGCCTTGTATTTCCCAGCTGTGTGAGCCTTACATCTTAGTTGGGGTGATCTTCAGTGAGATCGAGAGTTACATTAAACGCTGTTAGGAAGAGTCAGGAAACATTGTTTCCTGACGAACAAAACACTACCAAAACATTGTCTTACCATTTTGCACCCAAAAAGAAGCACTGTAGAAACAATGTAGAACATCCACCATCCCACCCCTAGCATCCACCATCCCATCCCCAGCATCCACCATCCCATCCCCAGCATCCACCATCCCATCCCCAGCATCCACCATCCCATCCCCAGCATCCACCATCCCATCCCCAGCATCCACCACCCCATCCCATCTTGAGTGATGCTTCAATGTTATTAATGGGCTCCAGATACGAGAAAATGGGGTTATCTTTCATTTCCTCGGATGAAACCTGATTTTCTCCCACCCCTCCTATTCCTTGTAAGACCCATGAGGGTGTAGCGTTTCCCATTTAATACATTAATAATGCTGATAGTATAAAAATGACTACGAAGACAATACCAACATCAGAAACAATAAAAAAATTAATAACAATAATAATAATAATAAGAGATACTGAAAATAAACGATATACATTGTAGCACAGGATGATCATATGTAATCATTAAATGGTCATAGAAGAGATCGAGTCATAGCTCCTGGACCCGTCTGTGTAAGATGTAAAGAAAATTATTACTCTGTTTCTCTCTGTCTCTATCACACACACATCATTTTACTCTGTTTCTCTCTGTCTCTCTCTCTCTCTCTCTCTCTCTCTCTCTCACACACATACACACACACACACACACACACACACACACACACACACACACACACAAGCTTGACATCTGGTCTAGCAACTGGCTTCTCGAATTCAATCCCACCAAATGCAAAGTCATGAAGATCGGAGAAGGACAAAGAAGACCGCTGACAGAGTACAGGCTAGGTGGACAAGGGCTACAAACCTCGGCAAAGGATAAAGACCTTGGGGTGAGTATAACGCCAAGTACATCTCCGGAGGCACACATCAACCAGATAACTGCGGCAGCATATGGGCGACTGGCAAACCTAAGATTAGCGTTCCGTTACCTAAACAAGGAATCGTTCAAGACACTGTACACCGTGTACGTCAGGCCCATACTAGAATATGCAGCACCAGTCTGGAGCCCACACCTGGTCAAGCACGTAAAGAAACTAGAGAAAGTGCAAAGGTTTGCGACAAGGCTAGTTCCACAACTCAGGGGTCTGTCCTATGAAGAAAGGTTGAGAGAAATAGGACTAACAACACTGGAGGAAAGAAGGGTCAGAGGAGACATGATAACGACATACAAAATACTGCGGGGAATCGACAAGGTAGACAGGGACAGGATGTTCCAGAGAGGGAACACAGAAACAAGGGGACACAACTGGAAGCTGAAGACTCAGATGAGTCAAAGGGATGTTAGGAAGCATTTCTTCAGCCACAGAGTAGTCAGGAAGTGGAATAGTCTAGAGAAAGATATAGTGGAGGCAGGAACCATACATAGTTTTAAGACGAGGTATGATAGAACTCATGGAGCAGGGAGAGCAGAGACCCAGTAGCGGACAGCGAAGAGGTGGGGCCAGGAGCTGAGTCTCGACCCCTGCAACCACAATTAGGTGAGTACAATTAGGTGAGTACACACACACACACACACACACACACACACCATCATCATCATCAACATCATCCTCTTCCTTCTGGCTTCCCTTTCCTCTTGAATCCACTTTCATTCTTTTTTTTCTATTCTCCATATTTCCTTCACTTGTTCTCTGCCTTCTTCTTACCCACATACCTCTCAACTTATCTTTCCTTCCTCCTTTCCTCTACGTATTCCTTCATCATTCCTTCTTACTTCCTCATCCTTCGCCTCGTGTTCTCACTACCTCCCTGTCTCCCTGCTTCTTTTCCTTCCTTCAGTCTCCCTCCCTCCTTCCCTCCCTCCTTCCCTCCCTCCTTCCCTCCCTCCTTCCCTCCCTCCTTCCCTCCCTCCTTCCCTCCCTCCTTCCCTCCCTCCTTCCCTCCCTCCTTCCCTCCCAGCATCACGCAGCTGCCTGGGGCTCCACTCTGCATCAGACACTAAGCGTCTTTACAGATTTATTCAGCAATTACTTTGTGGCCGTGGTGATTGTTGTTTAACTCTTTTGCTCTCTCTCTCTCTCTCTCTCTCCTCTCTCTCTCTCTCTCTCTCTCTCTCTCTCTCTCTCTCTCTTCTCTCTCTCTCTTTTTTATCTCTCAAATGTTGTAAAAAATTGATGTTTGGAAAATAAATCCATGCATGAACGGCTCGCTTAATGTTTACTTTTGAAAATTCAGAAGGTAGAAGTAATAAAAGACAAACATTAAGGCGGAATAAAAAGAGAAAATATTCGAACAGAAATATTCAGTGTAATGAGATGAGACATGTGACCAGCGAGGTGGTGGTGGGTGTCTGGAGGCTGTGAGGATGTACACCAGCTGCGCAACCACCTGTTACTCGCACAACGTTTCGCTCTGTGTGGGGCTTTTATCACGTCTTGTTTTACTGTGTAGAGATGTATCATGTCATGTTTCATTGTGTAGAGATGTATCATGTCATGTTTCACTGTGTAGAGATGTATCATGTCATGTTTCACTGTGTAGAGATGTATCATGTCGTGTTTCAATGTGAAGAGCTGTATCATGTCATGTTTGACTGTGTAGAATGTATCATGTCATGTTTCACTGTGTAGAGATGTATCATATCATGTTTCACTGTGAAGAGATGTATCATGTCATGTTTCACTGTGTAGAGATGTATCATGCCATGTTTAACTTTGTAGAGATGTATCATGTCATGTTTCACTGTGAAGAGATATATAATGTCATGTTTCACTGTGTAGAGATGTATCATGTCATGTTTCACTGTGAAGATATGTATCATGTCATGCTTTAATGTGTAGAGATGTATCATGTCATGTTTCATTGTGTAGAGTTGTATCATGTCATGTTTCACTGTGTAGAGCTGTATCATGTCATGTTTCATTATGTATAGCTTTATCACATCATCTTTCACTTGTGTGGAAATCTACCAGGTCATGTTTCCTCCTGTGTAGATTGTTATTATGTCATGTTTCCTCCTGTGTACAGTTTTATTATGTCATGTTTCCTTCAGTGTAGAGTTTTATCATGTCATGGTAAAGCTTTACACTGCGCAAAACGTCGTTGCTCTAAAAGCTTGACCGGCCTATTGTGTCCTTGTCTTTATAATTGTAGGCAAAGTTAAACTTTATTTCGTCAATGGTTGACGTTAATAAAACGTCAATGGTTGATGTTTTATTATGCTTTTATATTGTCATTGGTTGGCGTTTTATTATGTCAGTAATTGGCATTTTACTACGTCAGTGACTGACGTTTTACTAAGTCAGTGACTGACGTTTTGTTCAACTTAAACCTATTCGCGTTTTTTATTTTTCTCCATATTTTTTCTTTATTTTTAATTAGATTTAGTTTAGGTTAAGTCAGGTTACACATACTTATTAACACATTTGTTTAGCCACAAGGATAGAAAATCTGGGAACGACGCGGTCGAGGATTATTACTTATATTATGATTTGTATTATTTATATATTATGATTTGTATTATTTATATATTATGATTTGTATTATTTATATATTATAATTATTATTATTTATATATTATTATAATTATTATTTATTTTATTATTATAATTATTATGATTTATATATTATTATAATTATTATTAATATATATTATAATAATTATTATTATTATTATTATTAATTATATTATTATTATTATTATAAATTATATATATTATTATTATTATTATTAATTATATATTATTATTATTATTATTATTATTAATTATATATTATTATTATTAATTATATATTATGTATTTATATTATTATTATTATTGTTATTATTATTTAATTTAGGGGGAGCGCTCATACAAGACCAAGAGAGAATGGGAAGCATTCACATTCGATCCAGGGAAGAGGAAGGCAAGTCCAATTCCTTGGATCAGGAGCCCCAAGCCGGTGTCAAGGGACTTCTTATGATGGAAATAACTGACTGAGGTTTATCACTCTTGACACGAGGATGGGCTGCGTCACTTCCCGAAAGTACTTTTATTCTAAGTAAATTAATCGAAATCAATAATAAACATCCAGAGGCTTTAATCTGCAAAGGAAGCAATAATTCTATGCATAATAATAAACATGGCTTCAGATCCCTATAAAGTTATTCAAATAACTGAAACGGAGCGGAAAGTTGATGGAGAAAGTGGCTAAGTACCACTTAATCGGAATGGGAGAGAGCTAAGAGAGAGTGCAAGAAGATTATAGGTTGTGTGTTAGACACTTGTAAACATGAAACAGAGAGAGAGTCTTCTTAGAGAAATTAAATGAATTTTTTCCCACCCGAAGACGATATAAAAGCAGTAGTCAAAAAATCGTATGGAATTCGAAAAATATATATATAGATTCTGAAATGCAAAACAATATCACAGTTTGCAATAATCAGATGCAGTTGTAATATAGTCAATAAAGTGAAGATCGGACATAAGGTAATTGATTCTCAGAGTAAGTCATGATGATTTAGGAAGAGCTGTAAACACTGAGCATGTTGTCGCTGGAAGACTAAATGAAAAGAGGAGATATGGTAATGACATATATGATCATGCAAGGTTACGAAAAACACTGAAGAATTTTAGTGGGCCTTTAACACTAACAACAATAAACAACAAATGCACACTAAGGAAAAAAAGGATGTCCGAAGAGGACTTGCATTACATCAGCCGTGAATACAAAGTTGATTAGTAGATGAACATATTTCATAAATCTCAACAAGGAATCCTTGAGCATAATCGACTTTGTATACTTGAGAAAAAACTGGAATACATAGAGCCAGATGAAACCCTTCATCTCCTTACTAAATAAGCAAGTATTATAATGTAGTTTGATATATCACCTTGCTACTTCACTCTAACATCACAACAATGAAAAAAATTAAGAGATGATATGGTCACAGCTTTCAAGATTCTCAGAAATATTAACAAGGTGGATAAAAACAAATTGACTGAGATGTGTGGAAACAGAAAGAGGAAACACAGGTGTAAATTAAATAGATAACTTGCTGAAGAGAAACATATCCAGCAAGAGGGCACTTAATGGAACTCACAAGACGAAAAGGTGATGGAGCCAAGCATAGTATAAAGTGCCAGCTGGCACGATCCAGCCCTTGACACTAAAGATGTGCAGTTGATAAACATTAAGAAGAAGGACCAAGCAACACTATGAGCATTGATACACACACACACACACACACATACACACACACACACACACACACACATAACACACACACACACACACACACACACACACATATATAATGACTTGTCAAAGGAAATTCAATCATATATATCACTGTTTGCTGATGTGAAATTAATGAGGAACATAACAAGCAGAGAAGACACAGAGAGGTGTTATTAGGACCCTAGAGGCTGTAAGCATGATAAAGAAAGTGGCTTCTTGATTTCGATCTTGATAACTGCAAAGTAATGAAAATAAGAGAGGAAGAGAGAAGACCTGAATGTACGTGTGAAGAGAGATTGCTACAGACATCGTTCAGTGAGAGAGATTTGGGAGTGAGCACCGCACCAAGCATATCATCTAAAAAGACATATATCATAAAACTTCAGCGGCATATGCAACACTAACCTCAGAATGCTTAAAGAAGCCTCAACGACAATTAATTTAAGACATTACACACAAAGTACGTTAGGTCCATATTGTAGTATTCGACGCCAGCTTGAATCCTGCAACTGATGAAACATATGTAGCGTTATAGTGAGAATAACACCGGAATTGAGGGAAAGGAGCTACAAGGAGAGACCTAAGAAACCCAAACAAACCACGGTAGAAGAGATGACAAGGGTATGTGTAATCATAACATGATCATGACATGATCATGACCTGGAGTCTAGGAGATATGACTCGATCCCCTACAACACAAGTAGGAAAGTAAAACTAGTTAACGTTATTGCAGTTGGACAGAGGAACAGACAACATCAGCTAAGCATAACAACCAAGGGCTGATTTACTTGTATTGATATATTCATGAATAAGCTCTAAACTCATAGGGGATCATACAATGCTTGAGGAACGGGAGGTAATCAGGTACCAGTACACCCCAATGAAGGGCGTAAGAGTGCATACCTCAGCGACCATCTGGCTGGAGGCGAACACTCAGTTCATCACACCAAGGTGTTAGCCATGCTGGCAGACGTAACTCAACATATGTCAGGTCAATTAAAGAGTATGCAGGTCAAGCGTGGAGCCACATATGATCAAACATCAGAAGCTGGAGAATGCCCAGATGTTCGTAGTCAGAATAGTTCCAGAGATGAGGAAACACTAAAGCAATTGAAGTAAATGTATTTAGAAAAAGGAAGGAGCTAATGTAAATATGAACACATCACACAAGACGCGCATTTACTGGGTGAAAATAACCTCGTCGTTGAAGCACCTTAAGCAAGAACGAAGAACAACGAAGTAAATGAACGAACTTTTTGGCAATAATGATCAAGAATTAAGAAACCTTAATGGAAGCCGAAAACTCAGACGAATCACCGTGATGTTATTAAATATGTAGTGAATTGGATTAGGAAGTGGTGAATGCACACTTCATACACCGGTGCAAGATAATACTGCAGACACCACCATGACCACTCTTGTGTAGATGACGAAGCGAGGTCTAGGACCTGAGAGTCGACCCCCGCAAGCACACGTCAGCCGGTCAACTCAGTAAGCAAGAAGGCAAGAAGGGTGTGAGCGAAAAGCTCTCCTCAATAATTATCATGCCAGCGTGATCTCCAGCATGCATCCCCTCCACCACCACTACACCACCCCTACCCCTCCTCAACCTCTACAATTACAACCATCCTCCCCCGTCCCCCGTCGACCACCACACCTCTAATTCCACCATCCTTTTAGCTCCACCACAACCCCTTGTAATTCCACCATCCCTCCATCGCCACTACACCTCCTTATCCACCATCACTGCCACCATTATCACCACTACCATCAGCCCCACCATCACCATCATAATAATCACCACCATTGCCACTACAGTCTCCAAGCACAGTCCTCACTATCAACACCACCATCACTACCACCACTGCTTAAACATCAACACCTAATCACCATCCCTATAACCACAATACAAAACGACCACCGTATCATTAACGTCAACACTACCATCACTTCCAGCAACAACACCATCACCACTATAACCACTTCCGGCAAACGCCATCATGTGACACCATAGTAATCATAACCAACACCACCAAAACACTCAACACCACCATCAATCTCTAGCAAAAAAAGCGAAGGTCACCAAGACAGTCACCACTACAAACATTACATCCCGACTTCTGCACATTCACAGCCTCCCTATATGTAGGTACTAGTAAAGCATTGTCTTATTACCACACACATACATCACCGTCATCACACATTGTTAACATCTCTAAAATTAGGATAGATATAGTATATATAATTCGTGCTAAACGCAAGCCGTGGCGGAGGCTTAAGTTAGGCAAGATTCATCATGAAACAGGACAAATGGCACTGTATTAGCCCTCGTAGATGAGTGGCATCTAACGAGGACACAGTAAATCTTCAAGCAGAATTAAACAAAGACTTCCAGTGGGCTATACACAACAAGATGTTGAACGAGGACAGACTTCAATACCTTAGTTTGAAAAATATGAAGTACAAATTAATAGAGATCAAAACGTATTCAAACACTATAGAACAGAGGAGAAATGTACAAAATGAGAGTAACCACGTCTGATTATTTTACGTTAAAGTATAAGAGTATTGTTGCGTCATAAATGCATGCATTAAAATTATGATCAGAATAACAAAAACTCTGCGGTCAAGAGTTGGAGATCTATTGTTGACTGCATGGCAGTCTATCCTACAGTAGATTATTGCTATATGCTATCGTTCAGTGCGGCACCTTGATGCTAATGATGGACTATTTAATATTCGGAATTGGAGTTATTCTGTATGATCCCTATGAGTTTATAGCTTCTCCAGGAGCATTGTACTACTACTACGACTACTACTAATACTGCTACTTCTACTACTAATACTACTACTTCTACTACTACTAATATTAATACTGGTACTGCTACTTCTGCTGCTGTTGCTGTCGCCTCTGCTGCTGCTGAATAATAGTAATAATAATATCCAGTTTTATAGTGAAATAACTCTTTACAAAGTAGAAGTCTGGGAAACTGATAATCTGGAATGTAATAAGTACACAGCAAACTAATAAGCATAATATTATCAAAGTTGTTCCACCATTACTTCACATATAAAGATAACTAGTTTTATACCTTTACCTAACTTACTTTCAAGAAAACAAAGCTAGATTCCTGAATGGGGTTCATTATAAGCGATGATATGGTGTTCTGTGGTTCCCGCATCTGAGATTCCAGGAGGTCTGGTCAGCTCTGTGGTGCCTGTATCTGAGATTCCAGGAGGTCTGGTCAGCTCTGTGGTGCCTGTATCTGAGATTCCAGGAGGTCTGGTCAGCTCTGTGGTGCCTGTATCTGAGATTCCAGGAGGTCTGGTCAGCTCTGTGGTGCCTGTATCTGAGAGACGAAAAGGTCTGGTCTGAGACCGGGGCACTGGGGCGATATCCTCGGATCTATCATTTAGTAGACAATAACATATATCTCACTGCAATTTCTTCTAAGAACATCTCCGCTATTTTCCTTATACCTACAACCCTAAACACCATAAAACCACCACCATCACCATCACCACTTTCACAAAATAGCACTTCCAAAGTCACTGCCGTCACCATCGCCTCCTCCGACAGTGGCATTACCATCACCACACTTTTCCCCAGAATCATCTTTGTTTTGTTTCCCTTTTTTAACCAAAATTACCTACATAATCCTTAATACTACCACCACTGTCCCGCTCACTGATATTAACACCACTTGTTCCAGTTCTGGCACCACAAACTCTATTTCTAACACGACCAACACTATTCCAGCATAACTAATGTCATCTCTAGCACCAGCAGAGCTCTGGCTCAGACACCTGTGGCTGAAGATGAGATTTTCTGCTACTGCTTCCCACTCTCACTGCCAACACTATTTTTGTCACCATCACTATCACCATTTCCACCTTATAGGTGGAAATGGTCTCTGACCAGAGAAGGACAATTAGACGTCAGGTGTAAGGAAAACTAGGAAGATGGTAAAGAGAGTTATGCAGATATTATCCCACCAATCCTTAAGCAAAATGAGAGGAAAGTTTCAGTGACTGACTTTTTGTATGGTTAAAAGGGATGACAGTAATCTAGTTAAGACAAGCACAAAATAAAACCAGTGAAGAATGTATTGATAAATATAATAATGGGAGTGCTACGGATAATGAAAAATATTCATGAAGCAAAATAAAGAGAAACAAGTATGGAGTACGGAAAAGGAATGGAAGATGAACAGAGAGTCCAGATATACACAAACAAACGAATGGCTTCAGGGTAGAAACCGAGAGAAAGGAGACCACTTCAGTCCACCAACCAGTCTGAACCACAATCTCAGACAGGACAAAGAACTAATAAACCTCATCCTCATATCAAAATCTTCTCCCTCCCTAGATACAACGCACAACCTTCAACCCTTCAGCACTCATACTATCTGCAACCTCCCCATCCATACCCCCTCAGCACTCTTACTATCTGCAACCTCCCCATCCATACCGCCTCAGCACTCTTACTATCTGCAACCTTCCCATCCATACCCCCTCAGCACTCTTACTATCTGCAACCTCCCCATCCATACCACCTCAGCACACTTGCTATCGGCAACCTCCCCATCCTTACCCCCTCAGCACTCTTACTATCTGCAACCTCCCCATCCGTACCCCCTCAGCACTCTTACTATCTGCAACCTCCTCATCCATTCCCCCTCAGCACTCTTACAATCTGCAACCTCCCCATCCGTACCCCCTCAGCACTCTTACTATCTGCAACCTCCCCATCCATTCCCCCTCAGCACTCTTACTATCTGCAACCTCCCCATCCGTACCCCGTCAGCACTCTTACTATCTGCAACTTCCCCATCCATACCCCCTCAGCACTCTTACTATCTGCAACCTCCCCATCCATACCTAGGATAACCCTTTTACCCTCTTTTCCCAACATGCCCAACTGCCCACATCCTCGAAATCACAAGCAACAAGCAGATGAACCAGGAACCCAGCACCTGAAAACATCCACCCATACAAGGAGGAGGTATTATACCACCACCACAGGAAAAAAAAGAGAGTCCAAAATCCTATAATATCCCTCACACCTGGTCAGACTTTCTTCTTCCTTTCACCTCCCCAGATATAAGGAAAGAACAAGATGCACATGACATTGACAAATGAAACATTAAAAGTCTCGTACACAAAGACTGATGAAATAGCAAATAGAAGCTGCAAGTTGAAGTTCAGAAAAACAGAGCCAAAGCTATTTATGTAAACTATAACAGAAATGAAGTGCAAGCGCAAAAAGAGACATGATATCACATAGTAAGGAGAGAGAGGGGGGAGGGGGGGAGGGGGGTTGAATGAGAGGACGAAGGCAAGAAATATATACATAATTTCAAGACTAGGGATAATCGGACGCTGGAGGCAAGAATCAGTAGAACCGGTTGATAAGAGTTAAGCACAAGCGTGAGCAAGTGTAACTAGATGAGTGTATACACAATACACACACACACACACACACACACACACACACACACACACACACACACACAATGTACATATATCGCAAGGGTGTTGGCCAAGTCTCCCAGTGTCTTCATCAATCGAACAAACTTGCCACAAAGACACTGGATTAAATTATAGCAGCAGGGTCGCCCACTTACATACACTGTCACTTCTGTGGCTGTATATAACTTCTTTATGCAAATTACTCATATTTTGTGACAAATATACCTGTCATAATACATAATCTTGCCAATTATGCTATTTCCTTAGCGACGTATGTGCCTCCATATGCATAAATAAACCTGCCGCCGAATAAATATGCTAACAATGTATTTCCAGTTTTCTGCTCCGTCTGTAGATTTATTGCCTATGTTGTTTATCATCACGACATCAATTATAAATATACCACATAAACCATAACTCTCACTCCCGTGCAGTCCTGGGTGAGGCACCAGAGCCAGTTTTTGTGAGGCTGTATGAGGAGTGGTTGTTATTCTCCCTCCCTCTTTCCTTCCCTTTCTCCCTCTGTCTGTCTGTATTTCTCTCTCTCTCTTTTACTCAATTCTTCACTCTTTATTTTGCTCCTTCTCTCTCCCTCCATACATCTTTCTTACCACCTCCCCAGGTCCCACTTTCTCTCCTTCCATCCTTTCTTTTCCTCTCCTTCCACCCTCCCTCTCCCACTTATTACCTCCCTACTTATCTCTCTCTCTCTTTCTCTTCCTACGTCCCTCCCTCCCCTGCCAGGTAAACAGAGGTGGCGTTGCGGTTCTTTGCCTATAAAACTCCTCCCCTTCACCATCAGTAATATCACCTCCTCCACTGGTAGCGCCCCCGCATACAAAGTGTAAATCTTGTGTTGGTAAAGGTGTGCCAAAAGGAGCCGGGCGAGTATACGCACACAGCAGGAGAGAGCCGGATAGGTTGATTGCATCTTCCTTGACTGTAGCAAAGCATCTCACACAGCACCACATGTGAAGCTGCTATGTATACTATATGAGCAGGCAGGAGTTTTGAAGGTGCTCAAGTGAATACAGGAGTAACTGAAGAATAAAAGATAGAGGGGAATAGTATGAAATATCGTAACTAATGCGATATTTCATTGAGGCAACGTTTCGCTCTCCATGAGCTGTGTCAAGCCGTTACCAATAAAATGTCGCATTAGCTGTCCATGTGACGTTTTACTTAACTTATTGTCGGTAATTGTACCAACATTATTACAGTATGAAAGGTGTTGGGAGGGACCGGTGTAAGGTCTCGCGTTCTTACTGATTTTATTTTTATTTTTCTAACAAACCGGGTAATAAAAAAAAAAGATGAAAAACATTAACCATCATTTACTTAATAGGTACACACACACACACACACACACACACACACACACACACACACACACACACACACACACACACACACACACACACACACACACACACACACACACACACACACACACACACACACACGCCCCGATGGCATGGTAGCTAGCGCTCTTGCTTCACGCACGGAGGGCCCGGGTTCAATTCCCGGCGGGGCCGAAACATTTCGAAGTGTTTCCTTACACACACACACACACACATATACAACAGGCCTAGTGTCTAATTGACATGTGCCTAGGACAAAAATGGTAACTAACACACACACACACATACACACACATACACACACACACACACATACACACACACATACACACACATAAACACACACATACACACACATACACACACACACACACACAGTGACAGGATGTTCCAGAGAGGGAACACAGAAACAAGGGGACACAACTGGAAGCTGAAGACTCAGATGAGTCAAAGGGATGTTAGGAAGCCTTTCTTCAGCCACAGAGTAGTCAGGAAGTGGAATAGTCTTGAGAAAGATATAGTGGAGGCAGGAACCATACACAGTTTTAAGACGAGGTATGATAAAGCTCATGGAGCAGGGAGAGCAGAGACCCAGTAGCGGACAGCGAAGAGGCGGGGCCAGGAGCTGAGTCTCGATCCCTGCAACCACAATTAGGTGAGTACAATTAGGTGAGTACACACACACACATATCTGGACAGGCTACAGGCCTGGTCCGGCAAATGGCTTCTGGAGTTCAACCCCGCCAAGTACAAAGTCATGAAGATCGGGGAAGGGCAAATAAGACCGCAGACACAGTACAGTCTAAGGGGCTAAAAACTACAAACCTCACTCAAGGAAAAGGATCTTGGGGTGAGTATAACACCGAACACATCTCTTGAGATGCACATCAACCAAATAATTGTTGTAGCATACAAGCAACTAGCGAACATCTCAGTAAGGAGTAGCTCAAGACTCTGTACACCATGCACATTAGGCCCATATTGGAGTATGTAGCACCAGTCTGGAACCCTCATCTGGCCAAGCACGTCAGGAAACTAGATAAAATGCAAAGAT
Source organism: Cherax destructor (assembly GCA_009830355.1). Taxonomy (NCBI): domain Eukaryota; kingdom Metazoa; phylum Arthropoda; class Malacostraca; order Decapoda; family Parastacidae; genus Cherax; species Cherax destructor. The sequence continues at coordinate 274,708 of WNWK01000764.1, forward strand.
TTGCAACGAGACTAGTCCCGGAGCTAAGGGGCATGTTCTACGAGTAGAGGTTAAGGGAACTCGACCTGACGACACTGGAGGACAGGGGGGGGACATGATAACGACATATAAAATACTGAGACGAATCGACAATGTGGACAGAGACAGGATGTTTCAGAGATGGGACACAGCAACAAGGTAACACAATTGGAAGTTGAACACTCAGATGAGTCACAGGGATGTTAGGAAGTATTTCTTCAGTCACAGAGTTGTCAGGAAGTGGAGTAGACTGGTGAGTGATGCAGGATCCATATATAGCTTTAAGAAGAGGCATGGTAAAGCTCATGAAGCAGGGAGTAGACCTAGGAGCGACCAATGAAGAGGCAGGACCAGGAGCTATGACTCGACCCCTGCAACCACAATTAGGTGAGTATAGTTAGGTGAGCACACACAAAAACCATGACTCACGAAATCGTAATGACATGATTGCAAAAAAAAAAAAAAACACAGTACGGGCGGGGATTGAAGTCGCGGCAAGTGAGTGGTAATACTCCAGGTCAGTGCGTAAGCCACTGACTAACACCAGTGGGGAAAGAGTGTGATTCCCAGATTATCTAAATTTGTTGAGTACACAGCAAGTAAAGTAACTAATACAGTCTTTGAGACGAAGCATTACAATAAAAATATAAAGAGCTGGGAGTAAACATTGCTCATAGTATATCACCAGAAAATATATCAGTTGCAGAACGTCAACAAGCTAACCCTAAGGACCATTTTGAAGTAAGCGGTGCCAGAACCAATGGAACTGGACTACAAGAAGAGAGTTCAGGAAATCAACTACTAGCACTGGAAGAGCCATGGGAGATGTAATAATGACATCAGAATATTGTGTGGAATAGAGAGAGTGGATAAGGACAGGGTGTTTGTGATGCGAGTAGAGGGAGCCAGGGGACTTATATCGTAGCTTAAGATCAAGATGAAGAACATACATGAAATAGCAGACTTTATTTTAACTTCATTTTGCTCATGGAGTTTTATTCTATCTTGATAAAGGTTTACTTGAGCGAACCTTTGGTATAAGAAACGGTTTACCTTTTGGCGCATGTGTTTGGCATCTACTGGTCGGCTTGCCATAGGGATGTTAGGAAGTGTTTTTTCAGTCTTAGGGCAATACGAGACACATACACCAGATGAAAGAGGCGGAGGAGGCAAACGCAATACACAGTTTCAAGACTAGTTATAATCGGTCCTTGAAGGTCATATCAGTAAAACAGGTCCGTAAGAGTTGAGAGGCGCGGCCAGGAGCTAAAACTGAACATCTACAACCACACAATGAATGCAGACACAGGCGTGCTGGCGCGCGCCGCACTATTGTCTAGTGGCATCATCTCAGAAGCAAGACCAACCAGCTGTCCTCCTGTGGCGTCACGGTGAAACGAGTGTTTTTGTTTTTTGTTAAGTTTATGGCCAATCAACGCATCCTCATAACCACTGTGTCGAGAGTTACATAGTGAGGTGTGCACCTGTTTCTGAAGCCTTTGTGCTACACCCTCGCACCTCTGTTTATACAGATGTTGAACGTGTTTTTGCTTCTTATTTTTTATCATGGATTTGGCACCTGCGTCTGTTTTTAATCCTTTTGAGGTATTTACGGGTATGGGTCGTGAAATAGAATTATATTAAATTTTACATTCACTTCAATGATTGTTACTTTATATGTTACTCAGTATCAACAGTAAATTATTATATTTTATTATTTAACACCACTGGGCGCAGCATACCCGGGTATAACGTATAAAGACTACTTCTAGAAGTAGGAATAATTTTTTTCAGAAGAACATATTATGTGACCAGTGCCGATAAGAGGCTTGTCGACTGCCACGAGGAGCATAAAAATCTCAGTCATTTTAGTTTAATCTTTACATTATTGATGAAAATATAATTTTTTGTATATGCCTTGGGGACAATTAAACAATTTATATTCACAATTCTCTAATAATCCACATTTTGCAAAAGAACTTCACATGACATTTCGGTGAATTCCAGACTATTAGCATGTCTCATATATCTAAACAATTTCTATTTGATTCAGAAAACATACATGGATACAATTGCACCTTTTCTCTTAGCTGGCAGAGAGAGCCGTCGGGCTATTTTAATTTCTGCAATATCTACAATCGATATTATAATTTAATTTGTTTTACCTTAAGAACATAGCGCTAATATTTCTTTTGGGTCCAGATTTTTAGGGCAATACGTATAACTGCCAACCTAATTACAATAACTGATGTATATATACGTTTGCCACTCAGCTTTAAATGCATTAAGACGAAAATATATGATATATAAGACACACACACACACACACACACACACACACACACAATATATATATATATATATATATATATATATATATATATATATATATATATATATATATATATATATATATATATATATATATATATATATAATCATGGCTAAGAGGGAATCAGGAACGCAGTAATCCAGTCACACGACTCTGAATAAAAGACTATGTACTCCCCATAATTTAAGTCAGTTTTTGTACCAGGGCAGGGAGGTTTATTCGCATTTTTTAGGAAGCTGATGGTGATCCAGAGTGACTAGGTCATCACATGTAGAAAAAAGGAGAAATAAAGAAAATATTTGAAATAATTTTGATGTAACATCTTTCATCCTTATGTCTGGTATCTTTTCACACACACACGTCCTGAAAAAAGTTAGTATAGTATGTATGTGCATTTACCTATATCAGTAAGTGGTTATGCTGGCCTCCAGCTCTTGGTCTGCTTCAGTGAGTTGGTGCGATCCACTTCACTCGTATTCACTTTTAAAATGAAAGATTTGCTTAATCTACATAGTTACCGTCTTCATTCCAGTCCTTCACTCAACAAATCCTAATCATGATCTTCATAACACCTCTTGTTAACCTGAGTGTTCACTCTGAGTCCCCAGGTCCACCTTCTCTAAGCCCTGGAATATTTTCTGTGCTTAATAATGTTTCTGATTTTCGTTCTTCCAGGCTAGTAAGAGTTGTGATGACTAGTGAGGGTGGTGGTGGTCGTTCTCATGGGTGGTGATGACTGGTGAGGGTGGTGGTGGTCGTTCTCATGGGTGGTGATGACTGGTGAGGGTGGTGGTGGTCGTTCTCATGGGTGATGACTGGCAAGGGGGGGAGGGTTGTCTGGCATAGGAGAGGTGGTGGTGGCTAACAAGAGGAATATTGTTGGCTGGCTAGGATGTGTTGGTTTTGGGCAAGGGTGGCTGTGGTGGTATCTGGCAAGATGGGTGGTGGTAGCTGCAAGGTCTGTGGTGGTAGCTGGCATAGGAGTAGTGGTAGCTGGCAATAGGGTTGGTGGTGGCTGGCAAGGGTGGTGATGGTAGCTGGTAGCTGGCATGGGGGTGGTGGTAGTTGGCCAATGGGTGGTGGTGGCTGGGAAAAGTTGGTGGTGGTAACTGGGAAGGGTGGTGGTGGAGGCTGGCCAATGAAAGGGGGTAGCTGGCAAGGGTGGTGGAGGCTGGCAAGGTGGTTGGTGACTGGCAAGGGTAGTGGTGGCTGGCAAGTGGGGTGGTGGCTGGCAAAGGGGAAGGGGTAGTGTCACTTGGTGCCATTCATCAACATTCATCAATACAGTCATCAAATAAATACGAGGCGAGCATAACACATGGATTTCAAAATGATTGACCCAATTTCATTGCAACCTTTGTGATATGTTAAGAATTCATATTAGTGAAAATTAGTGGTGGCCTGCAAAGGAGTGGTTGTGGTGACTGGCAAGGGTGGTGGAGGCTGGCAAGGGTGATGGTGACTGAGGAGGTGGTGGCTAGTAAGAGGGGTGGGGGTGGTGTCTAGCGTGGGTGGTGGTGTCTTGCAAGGGTGATGGTGGCTGGCAAGGGTGGTAGTGACTGGCAAGGGAAGTGGTGTCTGGCAAGGGTGGTAGAGGCTGGCCGGGGATGGGGTGTCTTGCAATAGTGGTGGGGGCTGGCATGGGTGGTGTTATTTGGCAAGGGTGGTGGTGTCTTGCAAGGGTGGTAGTGGCTGGCAAGGGTGGTGTAGGCTGGCCGGGATGGTATCTAGGAAGGGGGGTGTCTTGAAAGGGTGGTGGAGGCCGGTGGAGAGGGTGGTGGTGTCTTGCAATGGTGGTCGTGGCTGGAAAGGGTGGTGATGGCTGAGAAGGTGGTGTCTAGTAAGAGGGGTGGGGTGGTGTCTAGCGTAGGTGGTGGTGTCATGCAAGGGTGATGGTGGCTGGCAAGGATGGTAGTGGCTGGCAATAGTGGTGGTTCTTGGCAAGTAGGGTGGTGGCTGGCAAGGGTTGCGTGGCCTGTAAGGGGGTGGGGGTGCCGTCTGGCTAGGGTGGTGGAGGCTGGCCAGGGGGGGGGTGGCTAGCAAGGGGGATGGGGTGGTGTCTTGCAAGGGTGATGGTGGCTGGCATGGGTGGTGGTGGCTCGCAAGAGTGGTGGTGGCTGGCAATGGTGGTGATGGCTGGCAAGGGTGGTGGTGGTGGCTGGCAAGGGTGGTGGTGGTGGCTGGCAAGGGTGGTGGTGGTGGTGGCTGGCAAGGATGTTGGTGGCTGGCAAGGGTGGTGGTGGGTAGCTGACAAGGGTGGTTGGTGGTGGTTGCAGGCTAGGGGGTGGTGGTGAATGACATTATGTGAATTGATGATGAACGAGGGTAGTGACGGGCCTGTCAGAGGAACGTTGTTGTGTTGTGATGACAAAGAATAGAAGATGAGGGATGAACGGACGACCAACACACTGATACACTGGCTTGACAGCTTTATAAATATTCAGCTGCCGTAGCTTCACTTTCAGTTCTGTCTCTAGTAAGTAAGCTGTACTTACGTCACACTCCACTGGAACTGCTATCATGACAATAAATGTGTTGGGCGCTGGATAGAAGTGGTAACGAACCAACAAGTCGGTGGCAATGACATACAAAACAGTATAAGCCTTCGTGATAAATCTTTCCTTGAGCGAGCCATTGTTATAATAGTGATTTACGTTGTTGCATGTGTGTTTTGTCATTAGTGTTGGACCCACTTAGAGAATAACATATTTTAATTAACGGTAGTAATTCTACTCTCTTCACAGCATCCATGGATTTAACTGTAGTCTCACTCACTTGAGACCGTCTCTATTAAATAGAACAGCATTAAGTTTGGGGCTGTTTTGATAGGAGTAACTTCTACACTATCGTCGAAGCTCATCTACGTGTCACTTTCAGATTGCCACCATGGGGCTATGACACCATGACTTTCTAGATTTCTCTCAGGAGGTTATTGCTCTAGATAAAGCATCAATGCTGGTCTTCTTAGTCTAGTAAGATCATCTTGCATCGCTCACTGACAGTATGACCTTCCAGTCAGCTCAAGAAAATGATACTCCGTACACGTCTTCTACACTTCCACTCCCATACCCCTCTTTCATTCCACTCCCCTTTCCCTTGTTCCTTCCCCATTTTATCTTATCTTCCCCGCTATCTCTCCCCATCTACTTCTCTTCCCCTTGTGCCTCTTTCCTCTCCATTCTACCACTTCCCTACCTATATATCATTATCCTTGCTCTTAATATTTGGGTACCACTGAACTAACACAATAATTTGTGAATGGCCAATAGCTTTCACTCAATAATACAACGTGAATGAAGGAGTTCGGTATTTTCCTCACCTGATCGTTTATTTGGGCAACTTAAGCTGCGCATTTTGCATGACTGTTAAACTTCTCTTGTATATTTTAATGCGAAAATGAATTGAGAAATCTACTTTTTTTTCCATTCATTTATATGTATATGAACGCGCACACGCACGAATTTGATCCTGAAGTGAAAGTTATGGAAACAAAGTATTGAGTGTATCAGAGTGCGTGTCGGGGCGGACAGAGGGCGACGCCCCGACGATCTTGTCAACACCTAACCTTGGCTCCAATGAAGCTATCACACGCGAGGTGTTTGCTTAATTCCCCAACACCGCCATTTGCTGCGAGACATACAAAACATGGCTGGTTCAGCCAGTACTGGAGGAATATATTTTCCGGGATCGCCTAACAGTTATGTCTAGGTGCCATGTGCTGAGTTGCTGATACAGAAGTCTCTCCCAGCTGCGATCATCCGGTCTTGTTGACATTGACCTTTTGACGGTCTGTGACTAGCGTCTAGATTACCTAGATGACACCTGACGCCCCGCTGGCTGCTGAAGGCTCTCGTCGGTGAGGTCTGGGGATCAAACCCCCAGTGAGTATAGAAACGTGTTTGTCTTGCCATTTATGGAAGGAGGGTCAGGCTTCCAACGTTTCAAGTAATTACAGCAAGTACCGTGTTGGCAGTAGAAAGTGAAAGCAGACTATAGGTGACTCAAGGACATATAAACAGAATAAGCTTTTTATTTAACGAAGATTTGCCAGCAAGAAAGACACTTGACAGTCCCACAGCGTGAATAACGTAAACGACTTTATTTGTGTCTTTGATTCAATAAGAATTCTGTTTTCCAGGGTATAATCTTTTTTATTGAACGTTTTCATTTATTGTAATTTACATATAAATGAAATCTTCCCCCTTGCTCCTGCTTCACACTGACATTGATGAGTCATGGGGACCTTAGGAAAATTTTCCTTAGCAATAGGATGGTAAAAAGAGGAACGGAAGGAGAGGTATACGGGTTGCCTACCTGTTGCCAAGTCCGTTGGCCATCTTCCCCGTGGCCAGCTTCCAGACCCGGCCAGCTTCCAGACCCGGCCAGCTTCCAGACCCGGCCAGCTTCCAGACCCGGCCCCCAGTTTCTTGCCAGGCTGTTTATTTTATCAGGACGCTGTCCAACATAGGCAAGCAAGACAGGCTGGCTGATCAGGAACTGACTCGAGACAAGAGGCATATAGTTGAAAATTAAGTTTTTCTTAGTATGCTTGTTGAACCGTCTGTTGAGCTTCTTGCTCTCGTAGCGAGTAATTACAGTAATTTCAGCCAGTTCTTTTAAATAATTTCAGGTATAGATAGTGATGTATTTTTCTCGCTTACTTTCCAGGAAGTTCAGTTTAATGACCTTAAGGAGTTCCCAATAATTTTGGTGTTTGTATTAATTTTGCAATGAAGATTCCGTGTGAACTGAGGGGCAACGAACAAATAATTATTTGAATAGAATCAGTAATGTACATTAAAAGTCAACAAAAAAAATCCATTTAGCTTGAATGTCAATTAAATTGTTCATATCCAAAGCCGCCTTATATTCATGAAAAACTTTAAATTTAATAAAAACAGGAGAAAAATAGTAGGCCTGCAAGTTTATTCTAAGGTTTGGACTGGATGTGTATCGACCAGTCAGATCTTTCGTGCAGACTAACCTATAACTATCTTATGAACAGTGTTCAATCTTTTAAAATGTGTTGCTCGTGATTTTTCTTTCCTGTAATTCAGAGGATTTTTTGTTCACTGTTGTATTGTTCATAAGCGTAGTCATGCGATTATCATGATTATTTCACAACATCGGCAGTCCTCTTCCAAGGTAGGCTGCCTCTTCCCCTAAAAGAAACGCATTCTCCATCATTCATTAAAAAGGTGTCATGCCTGATGTGTAAGGCAGTCACAGTTCAAATGGTCTTCTGATCTGTAACATCTTCACCCCTCCTTCAGAGTGCAGGCACTGTTCTTCCCACCTCCAGTATTCAAGTCTGGCTAACCTGTTTTCTCTGAATCCCTTCACAAATATTACCCTGCTCCGATTTAATATAATCACACAAGCCTGCTAAAAGCTCAAGCCCCTACCTACAACTTCAGGCCTCTCTTATACCCTCCTGCTCCCTTTAACCCTTCCTGGGATGACCCGATCCCTTCTTCCCTCCACCTCGGATTTATACTCTCCATTTGCTCTACTCTCCTCCTTTCTCTGTAAATGGCCAAACCATTTCAGCAACCCCTCCTGAGACCCCATTACCGTCATCTAATTTTTGCACTCCTAATTCTCTGCATAATATTCACACTACGCATTACTCTCAAACATGACGTCTCTATAGTGTCTCCAGCCTCCTCTTCTCCGCAATGGTCATCACCATACCTCACACCCAGATAACAGTGTTGGCACGACTACACTCTGGTATATTATCATATATGTTTCCATAGATAAGATTTCTTCTGTCCACAATGGCTTTAACGTGCCATGTATCTTCTGCGCCTCGTCTGTGTTTTGCTTCACTTCTTTCCCTACCACAATGATCATAGCTTTCAGACATAGTAACATCACAGTGACTTGTTGCAAAAATTTTCCATTGAAGATCACCGTGCCCGGTTTGTATATCGTAAGGCCTTCAACTGAAAGGAAATCAGTTCGAGCCCCTGTTCACTTTTTTGTTTATTCATCAACATTCGTTCATTATGACTTTTTATTATATATATATATATATATATATATATATATATATATATATATATATATATATATATATATATATATATATATATATATATATATATGTGTGTGTGTGTGTCGAGCTGAATAGGTCAAACTGGTCAATTAGCAAGAACTCATTTAAAATTAAGTACTTTCTAAAATTTTCTCTTATACGTTTAAAGATACATTTTTTTCATTTATGTTAATGTAAAAATCAATAATTTTGTTCCAAAAGAACCTTAGAAAACTTACCTAACCTTATTACAGCAAGCGCAATTTAATTTAGCCTTATCCAAATTAATATATTTTAGATAAATTTACAATAATTTAATAATACAAAACACAATGAAATATATTTTTTTCGTTAGGTTCAGAATGATTTTTGCGAAATTTTTGCATACACAAATTTTCGCTTTCCTTATTCGGCAAGAAGAGCGTTGCTATTTAAGCCAAAATCGCAAGTTTTAGCTATTCGGCACACGATATATATATATATATATATATATATATATATATATATATATATATATATATATATATATATATAAAATAATGTGTGTGTGCATATTAAACATAATAGCTTTCAAAGACAAAATTCAAGAGTATTCCCCAGCTGTGTATTCTATCATACGAGTGGACGAGGTAATAAATGAGTCGCTGTCTATCAACATGGCTAAAGCCGACATCGTGGACAAGACTGGGGAAGAAAATATTACTGCAAAATTTGTCATCTTTATCTGCCTGTCACGACACCAACCTTGGTAATGAGAAGGAGACGTCGGACATCTTACTCATTGTTTACGTCCAAGAGCTATAGCTCTTGTATAGGTGTAGCTCTAGTGCGGGTAATGAGATGATGTAGAATGTATAACACTCACTTCAAAATAATGTTGCTTTATTTACGGGTAATGTACATAAGACGACGTGTGTAATTATTATTACTTGCTGTTGTTCTTGCGTAGGTAGTGAGCAGATTCTGAAATCTATATCATTACCCACTTCCAGGTACAGCTCCTGTATGGATAATAATTTCGAACTAAGAATGATGATTTTTAACAGTGTTCCACGGCATCTTATCCTTCAAATTCGTTTCCCACAAATAGTTGATTATATACGTCGCATCTGCGACGCAGGATCTTACCTCAGCTACTCAGTGACCCTCCCTGGTTTACCACCTCGTCTCCGCTACTCAGTGACCCTCCCTGGTTTACCACCTCGTCTCAGCTACTCAGTGACCCTCCCTGGTTTACCACCTCGTCTCCGCTACTCAGTGACCCTCCCTGGTTTACCACCTCGTCTCAGCTACTCAGTGACCCTCCCTGGTTTACCACCTCGTCTCCGCTACTCAGTGACCCTCCCTGGTTTACCACCTCGTCTCAGCTACTCAGTGACCCTCCCTGGTTTACCACCTCGTCTCCGCTACTCAGTGACCTTCCCTGGTTTACCACCTCGTCTCCGCTACTCAGTGACCCTCCCTGGTTTACCACCTCGTCTCAGCTACTCAGTGACCCTCTCTGGTTTACCACCTCGTCTCAGCTACTCAGTGACCCTCCCTGGTTTACCACCTCGTCTCCGCTACTCAGTGACCCTCCCTGGTTTACCACCTCGTCTCAGCTACTCAGTGACCCTCCCTGGTTTACCACCTCGTCTCAGCTACTCAGTGACCCTCCCTGGTTTACCACCTCGTCTCAGCTACTCAGTGACCCTCCCTGGTTTACCACCTCGTCTCCGCTACTCAGTGACCCTCCCTGGTTTACCACCTCGTCTCAGCTACTCAGTGACCCTCCCTGGTTTACCACCTCGTCTCAGCTACTCAGTGACCCTCCCTGGTTTACCACCTCGTCTCAGCTACTCAGTGACCCTCCCTGGTTTACCACCTCGCCTCAGCTACTCAGTGACCCTCCCTGGTTTACCACCTCGCCTCAGCTACTCAGTGACCCTCCCTGGTTTACCAACTATTCTAATAGAAAAATACAACCATAACGTGCATAAACAGTGAGTATAATTTTTGAACACAAATGTGAAGGAAAGTGGTTTAGTGAGGTTTAAATATCGCAGAGATTCGTTCAGTTATATCACTCTGGTTATACGCTGACTTTTCTAAGAGATTCGTTCAGTTATATCACTCTGGTTCTACGCTGACTTTTCTAAGAGATTCGTTCAGTTATATCACTCTGGTTCTACGCTGACTATTCTAAGAGATTCATTCAGTTATATCACTCTGGTTCTACGCTGACTTTTCTAAGAGATTCGTTCAGTTATATCACTCTGGTTCTACGCTGACTATTCTAAGAGATTCGTTCAGTTATATCACTCTGGTTCTACGCTGACTATTCTAAGAGATTCGTTCAGTTATATCACTCTGGTTCTACGCTGACTATTCTAAGAGATTCATTCAGTTATATCACTCTGGTTCTACGCTGAATATTCTAAGAGATTCGTTCAGTTATATCACTCTGGTTCTACACTCCTATTCTAAGAGAACAAACATGAACTGTGGAAAAAAAAATATCAGCGATGATAAGTGAATATTTTTGGTTGATAAAATCTAGTTGATCATGGTTCCTGAAGATGCTGAAGTTGATCATTTTGTGTTCCAGAAGATGCTGAAGTTGATCATTTTGTGTTCCTGAAGATGCTGAAGTTGATCATTTTGTGTTCCAGAAGATGCTCAAGTTGATCATTTTGTGTTCCTGAAGATGCTGAAGTTGATTATTTTGTGTTCCTGAAGATGCTGAAGTTGATCATTTTGTGTTCCTGAAGATGCTGAAGTTGATCATTTTGTGTTCCTGAAGATGCTGAAGTTGATTATTTTGTGGTCCTGAAGATGCTGAAGTTGATCATTTTGTGTTTCTGAAGATGCTGAAGTTGATCATTTTGTGTTTCTGAAGATGCTGAAGTTGATCATTTTGTGTTAATGAAGATGCTGAAGTTGATCCTCTTTTTACTACTGAAAATGCTGAAGTTGATCCTGAAGTTGTATTGAAGATGCTGACGTTGATCTTGTAGTATTACTGGAGATGCTGAAGTTGATCACGTAGTACTACTGAAGATGTTGAAGTTGATAACTTACTGCTACTGAAGTTAATCCTGAAGTGCAACTGAAAATGCTGAAGTTGTTCACGTAGTGCTTCTAAGGATGGTGAAGTTGATCAGTAGTGCTACTGAGGATGCTGAAGTTGATCAGTAGTGTTACTGAGGATGCTGAAGTTGATCAGTAGTGTTACTGAGGATGCTGAAGTTGATCAGTAGTGCTACTGAGGATGCTGAAGTTGATCAGTAGTGCTACTGAGGATGTTGAAGTTCATCACGTAGTGCTACTGAGGATGCTGAAGTTGATTAGTAATGCTACTGAGGATGCTGAAGTTGATCAGTAGTACTACTGAGGATGCTGAAATTTGTCACGTAGTGCTACTGAGGTTGCTTAAGTACGTACTTATAAGCCAGAGGACTTAAGAAAAAGCCTGAGTGAGGTTAGTGAATAAGTTAAAGGAATTAGGAAGATGAGTAATGTAAGCTATCTGTTAACTTAGATCCAGAGAAAGACTAATACAATCACGGTGCCTGTGAGCCTAACAGTTCCTGTGAGCCTAACAGTGCCTGTGAGCCTAACAGTGCCTGTGAGACTAACAGTGCATGTAAGCCTAACAGTGCCCGTGAGCCTAACAGCGCCTGTGAGACTAACAGTGCCTGTGATCCTAACAGTGCCTGTGAGACTAACAGTGCCTGTGAGACTAACAGTGCCTGTGAAACTAACAGTGCCTGTGAGCCCAGCAGTATTTGTGCTGATTCGATGGTCAAAATCAGAATACAAGAACTGAACCTTTGCCTCATATACTCAGATAAACTAATAAATGCGATCACATCTAACAATCAAATAAAACATCCTTATATCAAGAGGCAGCAGCTGGACAAGAACACCCGGATGTCCGTGTGTTACAACACACTCCAGTATACCCTAGACACGGCTGGGTTTTGAAATGAGCCGAAGTGGATAATAGCTCTTAGTCTGTAAAATTGGTTTGTGTAAAATATGAAAAATGGCCTGATTACAGTGTCGGTACACTTAGTGAAGCCTTATTTGCGTGACCTAGCTAGTCTTCCCACTTCTACTTACGTGAACTAACATCATTTACGTCTGGAAAGGTGCAAGAGTACACGTAAGGAACAAGAAAGTGAGTCAGCTGGTTAAAGTGGAGTGTGTATGTATATTTGTTCTCAGTTAATTGTATGCATCTTGTGTTGTTACGGAGGTGTGATTCCTAGCCCTGGCTAGTAATTATTCTTTCTTCCTAGCTACTCTCAGACTTCCTGTGGTTCATTGGCGTTTTTATTTTGTCATCTATATATTTTTTGGCCTTTTCATACATTTTTTTTTCTTATTGCGTCATGTTTGCATTTTGTAAGTTATTATTCTCTCCATTAATATTATAAGGTTTAGTTCCATTAGTTTTTTTCATACATCGTTACTCTCACCTTCGGGACAAATCTGAAAGAGAATCTCTAAACATATTGTTATTTTCTGCATATGTGTTCAAGTGAGGGGCTCCATGGTGGTGCACAGTACCCCAGGATGGAAGGACATATGTCTTATTCCAAGTCTTGAAAACCATTTTTGCAGAAGTATCTAAAATCAATTTTTAAGCTTGCCAGGCGCATATATAGACTGACAGCGGATATTCATACATGTGCATGATGCCTTTAGCACAGGTGTTTCTCCTCTCTCAAGTGTGTAGTCTCTGTCTTTACTGTCAGTATTCCGTATACGGTCTACTTTCTCCTTCCTCGTTTTTCATGACCTTGCGCTTATAGGGGTTGAAGTCCAATAGCCACCGGTCCAACCAGTCCAGCAGTCGTTCCAGTTCTTGTAGCCTTTCCCTGTCCCCTTCGTAATTTACTCTCTTAATTAGTTTCTATTTATCAAATTTGGAGGTTTCTCTCTCTCTCTCTCTCTCTCTCTCTCTCTCTCTCTCTCTTATATATATATATATATATATATATATATATATATATATATATATATATATATATATATATATATATATATATATATATATATATATATATATATATTCTCTCTTCTCTCTCTCTCTTTCTCTCTCTCTCTCAAACGAGGCCAGACTGCTCAATATAAAAAAAGGAATCTTCTCTTGATAAAAATTACAGGTGTAAAGCGTAAGAGCTTGGACATGATGCGGCCATATGATTAAAGGCCTTACTCCATTACACCGCAAGAGTCATTTCCAACTAGCCCCGTCCAAGGTGAAAACTGCATCTCTAAATTACTACTCTAGGTTGTATATGCAATAAAAAAATAAAGCATTTCTTGAAGTATTTATGATAGGGTGGTAAATGCAAGCATGATGAGAAATGTAAGTTGTGAATTATCACTTGTGGCAATGTTAGTGGCCTAGTGTTCTGTCTGTCTCTGTCTCTCTCTGTATCTCTGTCTCTCTTTCTCAGGTACAATTTTGCAGATACACACACACACACACACACATACACAATATGGAGAGTGATGTAGTGGAGGAAGAGATACTACAATGACAGAAACAAAAGAGTACTGAGAAAATCACTCTCTCACACACACATCACAGAAGATATATTCGATGGTCGGTCCCAACAGCGTTCTGTTTCAGTGAAGAGTTGAGTGACGACACCTGTGACGCAGCGCCCACCCATCCTCCCGGAGACGACATGCACAGAGTGAAACACCACCTTGACGAACATCATGGCAGGTCAGATATGTGGCTACTGGATATGTAACGTAAGATAACCTAAAAGAAAAAGTCATGGAATGGAGTACAGACACGGGGCGAGAATAATGCTGAGTATTTCGCAGTGTATACGGCCAGAGGCGCACATCAACTGAATAAATTCTGCAGCAAATGTTCAGCTGGAGAACCTGAGATTAACTATCAGGAACATAAAAAAAGTCACTTCTTGAACCTAAACACTAGATGCGTCGGGGCTGTCATGGGTCACTAACAGCCTCGGGTCCTGCAAGGTCATCACTACCCTCTTGACTACACGCCAAAAATCTTCACGCTAAATTAAATTACAAGCAATAGTCTAATCAACCGACAAAAGTAAACTACCTAATGAGAAACATATCCTTGTCTTAAGTAGTGTTAATAAACAAGCTCACGGTATCGTTTTAATGAAGACTGTGCGTATTTTCACCTTAAGATGTGAAAATCATTACTACAGACCAGAGGATGTTAATACATAAGTTGCCCAAAATTATACGTAAAATTGAACAACCCTTCAAAATTTTATATAAAGAAAACTAATGCATGGTAAACAAAGCTTATTTCTTAGAGTGAGAGAGAGAGAGAGAGAGAGAGAGAGAGAGAGAGAGAGAGAGAGAGAGAGAGAGAGAGAGAGAGAGAGAGAGAGAGAGAGAGAGAGAGAGAGAGAGAGAGAGAGAGACGATTTAAAAGATGAAAAACAACAGGGGATATAGAGATACATGACAATGGAAAATGATGAACCCGTTTTTCCCCCAGCTGGGTCAAACCCACAGCATCCAGTACTGGAAAAAAAGGGATATGTACAGCAAGTGTCATATAACCAGATGACACAGCACCAGAAATACTAACAAAGTACAACAACCTAAACATCTCAAGTGTTACATCCTCCTCTTTTTTTTTTTGCTAACATTCAAAGTTTATAAGCAATTATAATAAAATTAATTATATAACTGAAGTCTTCACAGAAGAAAATAAAATGTTTGGAGAGTTCACAGGAAACACCTGCAAGAGATGTTTTGGTCATGTACTTTTTACCCAGGTAGATCTGGTTGTGACCTGATAAAACCCACCGTGTGGGCGAAACGTAGTAAAGAATCGCATTATAATGCATTTGTGTATTTTTCCTTCACTGAGAGAAATTGGACTCAGTGGAAAAAAATACATTTAGTTACACAAAAAGTGTTTCAGACGTCAAATAATGAAAGTAAAAGAACTTGCTATTAAAGTAGAGAATAAAAATCTGCAACGGCAGAGGAACTCTCAGTAAAGATGAGGACCATTTGGAAATCCTTCACCAATTATCCTCCTCGGAGATTTCTATTTTCCAGCTGCTAAAATGGAATATGGCAAACAATGGATTTCTACCAGATATAGTACCTGGAAGCAGCTTAGCCCAACAGAAACATACCAGAGAATTTGCTGTGAACATAGAAAATAGAATACGCTGGATTTGATCTTCACGAACAGTGAATAACTGTTTATAGACATAACAGTTTCAAACAGAACATACTTCCATCACCTCACTGAAGCAGACACGAACATAAATTCACGCATAGAGAACCTAATAGCTAAAATGAATGAATGTTCGGTAAATTAAACTTAAACAATCAGAGAATTGACTGAAGCAAAATTAACAAAGATCTATTAGACATTTCTTAGGAACTATCTTGAGCACCCTCAACCCGCACCAGTGCATGAAAAAGCTGAATACAGACCCAAACCAGGTCTGTATAAAATATGTTCTGCTGAGATTAAACGTTAAAATAACGTAGATGAAAAGGGATTACGGTATTGCTTAAAAACAAGCATATCTCAACATAGGAAATGTAATCACAGAACGGGCAGGGCTTGAACCCATGGCAGGCAAGTTCTAAAACAACTTCAATAATAGGTCCGATAGGACCCACTTGGCCAGGTGAGAGTGAGTCTGGCCACAGCAGCTAAGAATTGGAGATAAAAATCACTTTACAAAAAGCGTCCTAACTTAAAAAAATTAGATAAAAACGAATACAGTATAGTGTCATAAGGAGAGAAATATTTGTATAAAAAAATGCATAGCAGTATGAGTAAATCGCAATCTGTCTGTATAAATTCATAAAAAGTAAAGAAATTGTTTAAATTCATAGAGTCGTGGAACTGAAGCTATTCTCTCCTTCCTTTTATTAATAAAAATGATTACCTCCTATTCGTTAAGCACTGTATGACCCTTACGGGTCTAATGCTTTTTCGTGAATACGGTATACATAAATAATTAAAACTTAAAAGAAAAAATGCAGAGATGGAAATCTGAAAAATATTTCCTAATCTGGAGAAATGCAGGAACTATTACAAAACTTATACTGTAGTCACTGAAAAAAATCTTTACGTAAGCCAGAAGTTGATATGTAACACTGAAATGTAAGTCTCCCTTGTGGTACCTAGGAAGGAAGAGAAGAAATTACTACTTTATAAAGATAACAGCAGGGCATCTGAACTAGTGAGAAGTCTTCTGGATTTCTAATGAATGTTATAAGCGAAGTTTAAGGCCATCTGTTTAAAGTAAACGTGAACGGAAATTATTGACTTATATTTATACCCTCAGTCAGATTTCAGTAACTGGAAAGAGCTAGAGCAAGGAGGGAAATATTGGTTGTTAATGTTCAGGAGCAATCTCTTACTCATTCTACTATACATTTTTTATACAAATTCTTCTCTCCTTATGACAGTATACTGTATTTGTTTTTATCTAATTTTTTTACGTGTTTGTGAGTTAGGACGCTTTTTGTATAGTGTTTTTTATCTCCTGAAGGCAGACTGATTTATGTTTTGGGTTATTGAAGAGAAGGTCACGCATTTATGCCTGCTTAGCTGTTAGGTGTAACCTTCCCAGAAGACTTTCTCTTAGGTATAGATTTTGTCACATTCTTTTCTTCTTTCATGTGGAAAGAGAAAAAGATTCTGTTCTCTAAGATTATGTGACATATTCCAAATAATATTTTTAGAAATTTCCTCAGTAGTAGCTTGTGAGTTCCATCAAAGTCCTTTTTCAAGACCATATTGTCCAGAACCTCTTTCTCAGTCTCAGTGTGTGGAATTAATTCACTGCACCAACAGTTGCGTCCACCTTAAGACTTTCGTGAGAGGGAGGACGAGGTGAAACTAAGAAATTTCGTGCTAGTAACTGGAGAGCTAAACATATTATTTTTGCTTCATAATTTATCTCAGGTCTCTAAGAAAACACACAAGTATCTTTCTTCCAGTAATTAATCTGACTAGTAAGTCCTTAAAACTGTAAAGTGATGATAAATTGACACAGGCAGATATAATTTCGAATTTTCCCTCTGCTTCTCAGTGTGGTGCTCTTCATTGTTGACCCCTAGTTACTGCGGTAGCTACTGCCACTTCTTTCCTGGAAATATGTATGGATGAGAAGCAATCAGTGGATTAATATAAATCACATGGCAGTTTCCGAGAGGGAAGCAATTAAGGATGCCTTAATGAAGTTTCCAATGCTGTTCTTACCAGATGATGCACATCTACGTTTCTTTCCTCACAGTAAGTAGAAAATATCCATAGATCATAGTTTACCCGGCCAGACCTATCAATGGAGACTTCCAGAGAATAGTAAGAGGGTAATTACGGAGGAGTATAAAGTAATGAAGCCAGGGTCCAGCTGTTTTTATAATGCTAGCTTTATCGTCAGCTGTTACAGGAACGCTCAACCCAGTATACGTTTTTCTCCTCTGCAATTAAGAAACTCACTGTAGGATGAGTTTGAGTTTTCAGAACTGGAAAATTCTTTCCAGAATGCTGTTTGAGTGCCGTTACCAAACGAATTTATTCCCATAAGGATAAATGTAAATTTGATTAGGCATTTCAGACCCCCAAAAGTACACTTACAAAAGCACTTACGAAAATACATTTACATAATTGTTCGAGTTTGGAGGTGCACGAAAACCGAGGGTCCACTGTATATCAGTTTTGTTTCTGCATTATTAGGAATATAATTACGAAAATTGCAGACTCTTCATCCGCACACAAATAGGTCAGTACACGAATTCAAACTTAAAATTCACTGGTTCTCTTAATAGGTATCCCCGGAATACTCTGAATTGTAATGGACTATTTGGTGAGAGAAGAAACCATTAATAATATTAAGGAAAACAAAAAGCAATGAAAATGTATTTTACAAAATAAAAGACTTATCACCTTGCAGGTGTTGGTAAAGCGCTTTTAATCCAAAGAACTGAGTCTTCCCTCTCCTAATCACTATCAGATCTAATTACGTCCTACTCCTCTGGCGGCGAATGCCTCTCATAAGACTTAGCGTTTTTCAATGAACATAAAAAACAATAGGCCAAACTAGAATATGCGGTTGTGGAATGGTGCCAACTTTTTAAAAAATTCACTATAAAAACTTCATTATAAAGTTGATAAGTTAGCCAAAGAAAATATCCAAAAGGAAAATGAAGAATATAACTTTGGTATTTCTATATCTATCATTAGGAATAATCTTTGGAGATAAGTAAAAAAATAAAACGATGTTATAGGAATGCATTAAGATACCTGAGTAGATCTATCACTCACTATAACATAAACATAGATAAGTACGTTTACGGAGCAACTTGCAATGTGAACAAGCTGCTTGATGTTGTAGCAGCCAGGCTAAGGCTTGGTTGCAAGTACTTCTGACAGTTTGGGAGACATAGAGATGATGACCTATACTAAGTATGTAGAATGTGGTCAGCCATATGGCTACTGTCTTGAACAGTGCTTAAATCCACTTGTTAAGGAACATAGAGATAATATTTCTATGTGATATGTCACGCTATATTATTAATGAAAATAACATATCAGGTATATTAAGGAAATTTCCTAAATTTTCTTGCGACAGATAAGTCAACAGAAGATGTAGATCCAATTCTACTATTAACCATTGTTGGGGCCTAGTTCCTAGGCCTTTTGTGTATCATATACTCTTGCCCTACCCTCCTCAGGATGGATATGGGGTGCACAATAAACTAGCCGCCTCAGCTGCAAAATTTATATTCAATCACGGAGACGCAAAGCCTTTCTCGTTTCCAGTCCATAAAGCATAAAAATATCCTCATCTGTAGAAGCATTTCATGGAAAATAATACTATTTATTCTTCTTTAGGTGTGGTTGGTGGGTAGGAGGAAGGAAGGAAGCCCTTTGATAACAAATTTGACACATCAGCTGTGTCCTACAGCCTTATTCTATTTGACACATCAGCTGTGTCCTACAACCTTATTCTATTTGACACATCAGCTGTGTCCTACAACCTTATTATATTTGACACATCAGCTGTGTCCTTCATCCTTATTCTATTTGATAGCTGTGATGTAAATGATTCGATGAAAATAGTTTAGAAGACTGATAAGTTTTAGATACTTTTGCAACATTTAGGAATCGTTACTCTATTTATTCCCCTGTCATATTCTCAGATAAAGTCTTGAAATCTGTCAGTCTGAGTTGGGAAACTTCAACAAGGAAAGGAAGCTGCGCAGGGAGAGGGACGGAGAAAATTGAAAGCCAGTTTTTAAACAAAATTGGATACATCAGCAGTGTGCTGCTGTCTATTCTTTATGATAATTACACAGTGGGAATAAAAGCTAGCTAGATTTCTCAGTCACATTACATCACACAGGATGGTGTTCATGCAAGTTGTTTAAATCTGTCGGCCTAAGCTGGGAGACTTCAGTGTGGCATTGAGGATATCACAAACACACACACACACACACACACACACACACACACACACAATATATATATATATATATATATATATATATATATATATATATATATATATATATATATATATATATATATATATATATATATATCAAGTATCTTCACCGGGTGCCAGATCAACCAGGCTGTGATGGATATGTGGGGCAGCGGGCCTCCAGAAGCAACAGCCTGGTTGACCAGGCAAGCACCAGACTAGCCTGGCCCGACTCAGAGAGTAGATAAACTCTCGAAACTCTTCAAAGGTATTCAAAGGTATACACTCATATACACATACACAGGCTGTAAATTTTGAGGTAGGTACAAAGAGGCCGTGTAGAGAGACCAAGGGAAGGAGAGGGGAAGGAGGAGGGAGTGGAGAGAAGAATGGAGCTTTCGGGGGAGAAGAGCGGAGACTCTGAAACTGAAGAGAGGGGAAGCTCTGAAAGGAAAGAAGAGAGGGAGTTCTGAAAGGGAAGGAGAGAGAGGAAGGTCTGAAAGGGAAGGAGAGAATAAGGTTTGAAAGGATAGGGTGGATAAGTAAGGAGGAGGCATCTGACAGAGAAGGAAGGAACGAAATTTTAGAGGTGGAGGAAGGTAGAACGAAGGTATTCAAGAAATGGAGGAGATGAGTGAGAAAGGAAGGAAGGAAAGGGAGAGAGAGAGAGTGAGGGAGGGAAGGATAGAGGGAGGGAGGGAGGACGAAAGGTTATCATTAGTTTGCTTTATGTGGATATTTTGCTGTAGGTGTTGGGTGGCTGGCACGAAAAGCCAGCTAATCACCAAGCCAGCCAGCCAGTGAGACGGCCAGCCAGTCTGTGAGACGGCCAGCCAGTCTGTGAGATGGTCAGCCAGTCTGTGAGACGGCCAGCCAGTCTGTGAGACAGCCAGCCAGTCTGTGAGACGGCCAACCAGTCTGTGAGACGGCCAGCCAGTCTGCGAGACGGCCAGCCAGTCTGTGAGACAGCCAGCCAGTCTGTGAGACGGCCAGCCAGTCTGTGAGACGGCCAGCCAGTCTGCGAGTCGGCAAGCCAGTCTGTGAGACGGCAAGCCAGTCTGTGAGATGGCCAGCCAGCCAGCCTGTCTGACAGCCTGTGAGGCGGCCAGCCAGTCTGAGAGACGGCCAGCCAGTCTGTGAGACGGCTGGCCAGCCAGCCTGCCTGACAGCCTGTGAGACGGCCACCCAGCCTGTCTCCTCACCTCATTCCAACCTTATTCCACACCATCCCACTCATCATCCATACCTCACAACTCATCATCAACCTTCACACCTCATCATCCATACCTTCACACCTCATCATCAACCCTCTCACTCATCCATACCCTCACAACTCATCATCTACCCTCACACCTCATTATCAACCGTCACAACTCATCAACAATTCTCACACTTCATCAACCCTCACACCTCATCATCCAACCTCACACCTCATTATCAACCCTCACAGCTCATCAACGGTTCTCACACATCATCAGGTGAGGGTAACGATGGTGTTGAGGAACGCCTCACAACTCATTCTTAGACAAAACAACAAATGTGACTCCTAACTTGGAGACGGAATAAAGAATTTTCCTCAGAGAATAGTGATAAATTGTTGACTGTTGAAGGGTGTGTGGTGGTGCAGGTGTGTGTTCGTGAAGGCGTGTGTTGTTGCAGGTGTGTGTTGGTGCAGGTGTGTGGTGGTGCAGGTGTGTGTTGGTGCAGGTGTGTGTTCGTGAAGGTGCGTGTAGTGGTGCAGGTGTGTGTTGTGTGCATGTGTGTTCGTGAAGGTGTGTGGTGGTGCAGGTATGTGTTGGTGCAGGTGTGTGTTCGTGAAGGTGTGTGTTGGTGCAGGTGTGTGGTGGTGCAGATGTTTGTTGGTACAGGTGTGTGTTCGTGAAGGTGCGTGTAGTGGTGCAGGTGTGTGGTGGTGCAGGTGTGTGGTGGAGCCTGTGTGTGTTAGTGCAGGTAAGTGATGGTGCTGGTATGTGGTGGTGTAGATGTGATGTTGAAGGTGTGTTGTGATGCAGGTATGTGATGATGCAGGTGTGAGGTGGCGAAGGTGTGTGATGGTGCAAGTGTGTGGTGGTGCCGGTGTGTGATGATGCGGGTGTGAGGTGGTGCAGGTGTGTGATGGTGCAGGTGTGTGATGGTGCAAGCGTGTGTTGGTGCAAGTGTGTGTTGGTGCATGTGTGTGGTGATACAGATGTGTGATGGTGCAGGTGTTTGTTCGTGCAGGTGTGTGATGGTGCAATTGTGTGGTGGCGCAGGTGTTTGTTGGTGCAGATGTGTTTGGTGAAGGTGTGTGTTGGTGCAAGTATAAGTCGCAGATGTGTGATGGTGCAGGTGTGTGGTGGTACATGTATGTGTTGTAGGAGTGTGGTAGTGGTGCAGGTGTGTTTTGATGCAGGTGTGTGGTATTGCAAGTGTGTGATGGTGCAGGCGTGTGATGGCGCAGGTGTGTGATGGTGCAGGTGTGTGATGGCGCAGGTGTGTGATGGTGCAGGTGTGTGTTGGCGCAGGTGCGTGATGGTGCAGGTGTGTGGTGGTGCACGTGTGTGTTAGTGCAGGTGTGTGATGGTGCAGGTGTGTATTGGTGCAGGTGTGTGGTGATGCTGGTGTGTGGTGGTGCAGGTAAGTGATGGTGCAGGCATGTGGTGGTGCAGGTGTGTGTGTTGGTGTAGGTGTGTGTTGGCGCAGGTGTGTTTTGATGCAGGTGTGTGGTATTGCAAGTGTGTGATAGTGCAGGAATGTGGTGGTGTATGTGTGTGATGGTGCAGGTGTGTGATATCGCAGGTGTGTGATGGTGCAGGTGTGTGTTGGCGCAGGTGCGTGGTGGTGCAGATATGTGTTGGTTTAGGCGTGTGGTGGTGCAGGTGTGTTGTGTAGGTATATGGTGGTGTAGATGTATAGTAGAGCAGGTGTATGGTGGTGGAGATGTGTAGCGGTGCAGGTATGTTATGGTGCAGGTGTATTGTGGTGCAGGTATGTGGTGGTGCAGATATGGGGTGGAGCAAATATGTTGTGGTGCAGGTGTGTGGTGGAGTAGGCACGTTGTGGTCCAGGTGTGTGGTGCGCAGGTGTGTTGTGCAGGTATGTGGTTGCGTAGGTATGTTGTGGTGAAGGTGTGTGGTGCAGGTATGTGGTGGTGCAGATGATTTGAAGTGGATATATGTGGTGGTACAGGTATATGGTGGTGCAGGTGTGTTGATGTGCAGTTGTGCTGTGCTGGTATGTGGTGGTGCAGGTGTATTGAGGTGCAGGTATATGTTGGTTGAGGTATGTTGTGGTGCACGTATGTGGTTGTGCAGGTGTGTGGTGGTATAGGTATGTAGTGGTACTGGTGTGTGGTGGAACATTTCACGTCTCCTAAGGACATCAGTCCCGAAGGAGAGCATCCTGGAAAAGCCGCTGTTGCCTTCCTTCTTATACCTGATATGGATCCCTCAAAAGAAACTTACATTTCATCAACTTCATATTTTATTGTTGATTATGCTAGCAGATGCGATCGGACACATGTTCTCACATTTGATCAGCCTTTTCTTCTTTAAAGTTTTAGGAATTATTAATAATGAACCAAAAACAGCCCTTTAAAAGAAAGTTATACTGAGCCTTGAGTGCCTGCACGTGATGATAAGCTCTCTATGATTCACTGGATTTGTAATGACTGGCACTGTACTAAGTGAAATTCTTGAAATAATAAAATCTGGAAATGCTGTGAAGTACATGCTGTCAGGAAAGGTTATTTCCAAGGGTCTTTCGCTGCCATCTGATCACGTTTTCAGTGCTCAACACAATTCTAGCAAGGAAAGCACTGTTCTCTGGAAGAGGGAGCTAATGCGACGTAACTGAAGTCCGTTCCTTGCTAAATGGTTTAATAACAGGAGAAATCTCTCTTGAAGATTTTCCATCAGAAGTTTCCCAACGAATTACGTTCAAGTTAAACAGTCACATGAATTGAAAACACATGGCACAACAAGATTATCGTTACAATATATGCAAATGGTGGAGACTCTGAGAAACTACTTTAAAGCAACGAACTGGAAACTGGCAGCTTCACCTTGCAGCGCTTAAAGATATGCTCCCATTTTTTTGGCTTCCAACTGATCACAATCTGCATGACACATCTACACCACTATACTTACTGATGATGACTGAACTCGAAAGTACTCCTCCTGAGGCATACAATGCACTCAGCAGAGGACTACATGTTGATTGAAGGACTGACGTATTTTTGGGAGGCTTGTCGAATGACCTAATAATTGAACAGGTTCTGGTAAGAAGAGTGGAAAGACTTGATGGATTGATACATGGACGTGGAAAGACTGCATAACACCAGCTTCTGTGGATCATGTCACATCCTATATGCACAGAAATAAACAACTCACTATAGGAGTTTTCTGGTGTCTTCTACACAAGGAGTAACATGCTACCATAACTGCGAGAATTAAACGAGACTATGAAGACACCTGCTCCTGAACGTTTGCTGACAGAAGCTGTAACAGAAAATGGCGTGCATAAGCCCATGTACAGACTGCCATGTGGTCAATTATTACAGCTCACCAGAGACAGACTTGGAAGATTGACGAAACTTACAGCTTTCGTTATATACAAATAAAAATACTTTGATTTTGATTTTATACAAACAATTTTTAAATTTATATTTGCATTTTATTGCTACCACAACCAACAATAAAAACACTGAATACTATCAAGTGAATTACAAAGTTGCATTAGGACAATATTGACCTACTGAGATTTTTCACTGTATAACTTTAAAACTAATTATGTTAGAATGAATTATTATGGCTCATTGGAAACATAACTTTTAACCAAAAAAAAAAAATAACTGAAAAGTGTTTGTTAAAGCAATTTAATTTAACGTATTACAAATAAAAATAGTCATTAACATACATAAATTTATTCAAAATTATATACAAAATTAGGTTTAAATTATGAAAATTTGTTCTACAACAGTCTTTTTACACCTCATTAGAAAGGTAATTTCAATCAGAAAATCTTTTACAAATGGTCAAATTCACGTGTTTGTAATATATATTAAATTGAATAGAAGGCAAGAAAGTGAAACCTCTTCATGAGGCGGCCATATTGGAATGGCGGCCATATTGACTTATCACGCTGCCTGACACTGGTAGACAATTTACCATCATCTTTCTCATTTTTTTTTTTCAAAAAATCGTTGAGAAATTCAATTACAATTACTTCTAGATTCACCCAGAGGTTTACCAAACTATTGTTGTTTCTCATCCTCACAGCAGAAACATATAACAATAGAAACTGCTCCCTATCATTTTTTCATATCCTTACAAAGCATTTTAGATCCCTCAGTCGAACATACGGAGAAACTACAGATAACAGTCATCCAGTATGATATTTGTTTAAAATGTGTCGCATCCAACTAGAGAAAAACAATAACACTATGTTAAATTTTGACAAATTATACCTGAATGAACGAAATACAGACAACGAACATAAAATGCAAAGTACAGGCAGACATTTTTATGGAACAGATATAGAAGTAATTTTAGCTGACATTTGAGAGTACAATAAATCAAACCCATCAAAGGCCAGGAAAATGACAGGTTCGATTATGAGATCTTAGAAAACAAGAAAAGTCACACCAGTAATTATACTCTCCTAAAGTACTTGTGTTCCTGAGTCTATTCTGTGCTCACAACTTTTGTCGAGGCAGGCGAAATATTGTAGCCGGCAAATACACACAGGTCTTCTATTGAACACGCAGAAAAACTAAAATTCCTTAAGTTCTGGGAATGCCTCAATGCCCTCCGAATATTCCTTCTGGAAAGGGAGAAGATATGCTTGAAAATATATGCATGGGAAATACTCGCAAGCCAAGTTACTAGTCAACACACTGCCATAATAACTAAATATACGAAAGAGAAGTATATAGTAAACCCAACGAAAAGAACCATTTATGGGTATGAAGACACAATATATATAACAAAATTAAATAAGAACAAGGTTTAGCTCAGAATAGAGTTTTACCAAGTAAGAATAAAGCTCTACTTTGAACGAAACGCCTCCCACCGAAAGCTTATTTTGCACATTGTTTCCTCATACCCTTACCTGACATATTATGTCTGAAAAACAGGCTGCTATACACTTGGCTAAAAAACAAAATTCAGTTTTCTGTCAGCTGATATGTAGTGTCCCATGAGTCTGACAACAGTCTGGGACAACAGGAGAAAATGAAAAAAAGATAAACCCGTTGTCATTCCATATTTCTTCGTTCCACTGCTGTTTGAGGCGCGTACTAACATTTTAGTTTCAGTGTGAATATCAATAACAGAATTGATGTTATATTGTCTAGAAAACACATGGAAATAAAAGAGAATTTTGTTCATTGAATGTGTTCACCATTATCAAGGATTTATGACAGGGGTGGGCAAGTTCTTCGATAAGAAGAGCCACATATAATACTTTTCATATATTTCTGAATGTTTAGTAGCCACAGAAAATATTATTTGAAATTGTATTTAAAAAAAATACAACTATATAGTAGTCCTACTCACCAAAGGAGAATATGTTTAAGCTCTGCTTCTTTGAAGACCTTGACTGAGTCTGGCTGGTAGTATGTCTAAGTTATTCTAAGAAGCTCAGTGAGGTGGCTGTTAGTGAGGATAGCATGATGTTTTGACTTCATAAATTTCATTACAGAGAAGAGAGATTCATATCAGTAAGTTATTCCAAAAACAGAGAGTAGTCGGAGGCCAGTTTTCTGAGAATTGGGATACTTAGCTTCTGGAATTTGTCTCCAAAAGTCAGTTACAGATTAATTTTCATGTACTAGCATCAAACACACATCTTCCTACAGTTCAGTAAGCTCTGTTTCTATTGAAACAACATCCGAGGCAAAAAGTGTAACAACAGGACATCAATTGTTGATGACATCAATCATTAAATGATTCACAAGAAATTCAAAACATGGCTTTAACGTTTTTAGTTTATCAAACCTGTTCTCAAAATCAATATAAAGTGTTTCTAAGTTTCCTTCGTATTGTTTCATTTTATTGTCTTTAATTTCAACCTCAGGAAAAACAGTTATTCTTAATTTAAGGTTAGGAAAGTAGTCAGATTTCTTTGTTGTCAGATACCTTTGAAAACCCTTTATTTTATTCTGAAAACTTATTGAGCAAGTTGTGTAATAACTTTGTTCCTTCTTTGAAGTGCCAGATTTAAGTCTTTGAGGTGTTGCATTACATCTATAAACAACATCAGATCCTGCACCCGTTCGTGATATTCTAGTTGTGGGTATTTATTTTTCTTGTCTTTCACGAAGCCAATGACTGGTTCATAACGAGCAACAAATTTATTCAAAAGACTGGTAGTTGACAGTCATCTTACAATAGAGTAGAATGAAAGCTCACTTGACTTTTATTCAAGCTTCAGCTCCTCAATAAAATTTCTAAATTCACGGTGTGTTTTTGCACTTGTCCGAATGAAGTTCGCAATATGTAAAACGCAGTTTATAACACTGTTGAACTTAAAGTGTTTGTTTACTAAATGCTCAAGGTGGATGATAAAATGGATAAATCGACATTCAGGATAGTTGAGATCATGTGGCAATTGCCCAACTAAGCCAGTATTTTGACCTACCATAGTAGGTGCTCCGTCTGTTGCATTGCTAACAAATTTATGCATAGGGTAGTTGAGCATTTAATAAAGTTTTGTTAAGTGTATTTTTTAATGTCACTACCTTTTGTGGTTTCCTTGAATCTTATCAGTTCTAAGAATTTTTCTTTTACATTTCCATCGTTTGTAACATATTGAAAAAATAGAGGTAGCTGAGGGATATCTTGAATATCTGTAGATTCATCCAATGCTAAGCTGAAAGCATCGTAGCTTTTCAGATCACTCTGCAGTGAACATACGATTGCAGAACTAATTCTAGAAATGCGTCTCTCAGTAGTGCGGCTGCAGATAGGAATTTGTTCTCTGGAGAGCGAATTACAATCACATCACAAATATTCTTTCTTTACAAATTCTTCATGACTGTATAACTTGTTATAGCTTGGAACATTGCTCGAGCAATATTCCAAGCTATAACAAAACTAGCTTCCGTAGCCAAATCATTTTGCTTACAGAGGGGAAAATAGGCTATTCTATTGAGTGACTAAATTAGATTTCAAAGATTTTATCTCATTTTTTTGCACTTCAGGTTCAGAAGGAAATTCAGATGCCAATTTTTTATGGTTACATTGATGGTGACGCGTTACATTACTGGCTTTAAATGATGATTGTATGACAGATAAGGCACAGAACCTTTTTACCCTTAACAGTAAAGGCAAAATCGTGCCCCCCATTGTTAGTTAAACACTCTATTCTTGTTCGTATTTTCATTTTATATTCTTCTGTTCATTTTAAACAAGGGTTTTATAACTTTAGCTGAAATCAATCTTAAGTGTTTATTAATCAGAAAAGTACTTAACTACAGTGCACTGCACAAGTTATGTTCCACTACCACCGCAAGTTACGCGCTTGTGGTGGTAGTGGAGTGATGGCGCTGAGTCCAGTTGCATCATCCACACTTGTTTAAAACATGTTTGATAATATTCCGAGAGTTTAAACAGCAGTTTGGATACATAACGCATATCGATGTTTGAAAAGATATTGTGAATTACGCGTATATATACATACATACATATATACATATATATATATATATATATATATATATATATATATATATATATATATATATATATATATATATATATATATATATTTTTATATGATGGGGTCCACCTCTAGTGTGAATTGTGGGTCCCATAGCCTCGGAGAAGTGGATAAAAAGGCTTCAAGGAAGAATATTTAGATGTATTTCTGAAGCCATTTGAATATTCCACTTCCCCCACCACCCCATCTTTTATTAAATATATATAAAATTTATTTCAAGATACAATACATTGTCAAAATACATTAACAAGGATACAATAGTGAGTAAAACAACATAGATGACAACTCAGAGCTACATGTCAAATACTTCGTCCAGCTCCCCGGTAGTGGGCCGCGTGCCCAGAATACTGCAGGCATTTCCCTCTGGATCGCAACACTGAGTCTCTGAAAGAGGAAGCTGGTCGCCCTGTGGTCCTTGGTTTCTATATATATATATATATATATATATATATATATATATATATATATATATATATATATATATATATATATATATATATATATATATATATATCAAATATTCTAGTATTGGTACGTACTACACTACTATAGATTATTAATATAAAATTTTAGGAAAAATAGCAATGCAACCCAACATTGTCTCGGAGCCGCACAGAGTACCTTCGGGAGCCGCATGCGGCTCGCGAATCGGAGTTTGCCCACCGTTGTTATATATCAAACGAGATATCCAGTCAATAAGAACACTGTGAATGATATAGTGCTGGTGTTATAAGCATCTGTGATGGGTAGTATTACCCCAACAATGGTAGAAAACTTTTAGAAGAAAGTAGATTTGCTTTTGAATGAATTTTCGGACCAGTTTTAATATGATGTATGTGTTGGCTACTGGGCTGTGTCACCAGCTGCCTGGCTGAACAGATGGTCAGCAGGGAAAACTGGCCTCAGGCCGAGTTGCGGAACTAAAAAAAAAACTTGCAAAAACGGTCATAGGCACATGATGGTATGGACGTAGCTGGTGTGGTGGATGTGCGGGTTGTGTGGTGGCTGTGCAGGTGGTGTGGTGGCTGTGCAGGTGGTGTGGTGGCTGTGCAGGTGGTGTGGTGGTTGTGCAGGTGGTGTGGTGGTTGTGCAGGTGGTGTGGTGGCTGTGCAGGTGGTGTGGTGGTTGTGCAGATGGTGGTGGTCGTGCAGGGGTGTGTTGGTTGTACTAGTAGTGCGGTGGTGTGGTGTTGGGGTAGGTGGCATAATGGTGGTGCAAGTGGTGAGGTGCTAAGAACACACATGGGACTACACAAAAACCCCAATAACACCCCTCCAGGTGTTTGTAGTAAAGTGGTAGAAAGTGGTAGAAAGATGTGTGAGTGGGAGATGATGACTGCTGAAGTTGCTACTTTACGGCCTCGTTTATACCCACTAAACACTGCTCTCTACATGGTGCACGCGTCTCTCCAAGAATGTTAAAGACGTCTGGTTTGAGGCTCTTAACAAACAGCCAATTCTCGCACCACAAGTGATAAACGTTCAACTTTTAACGTTTCCTGTCTATTTCGGTCACCTCTTTGCCAGACGCATCGACACCGTGTTCAATTTGCTCATTTGTGGTTAATTATACTTTTGTATAAGCTGATGTGACCTTCCTTATTAAAACCTAACCCAACTTTAGTCAAAATAGAGAAAAACAGTGTTCGTAAATCTGAAATGAGCGTCTTGAAAAAGACATTGGGCACCACGGTAGGTTATTCGCGTAGTTAAATGTGACTTGGATGGAGTGAAGCGAGTGTCAGTGCATCACTGACCTGCACCCTGAGGTCAGGTTGCAGCCGTCGCTGTGTTGGTATTCACCAGACTCCACACACAGCCACCAACGATTCATGTTATATTGTAGGAGTCGTCAAAGTGTCTCGTATCTCTAGCAACTTCAACCATTCTACATATATTTAAAATCGAAATATATTCCTGCATGGACAAGGCTGGCCTCGATTATCTGTCAGTCTTTACTTCCTCTTAATCTCTTACTCCTTATCTTCCTCCTCCTCCTCGCTCCTGCTTCATCTGTTTTTGCTTTGCCATTGCGCTATTCTCCCCCTCTTACTAACTGCCCACCACCCACGTATTCCCCTTTCTCCCTTCCTTGCCACCTGTTCCTTTCACTGTATATTAACCTTAAACTAATGTCGTGCGTGTGACGTAAGTACAGGTGAAAATCTAATGAATACTCTTAATTATAATGTGTTGTAGGTTGCTATATTGTTTAATGAGTTTCAGTTTGCTATCTTGTTTAATGTGTTGTAGGTTGCTAACTTGTTTATTGAGTTGCATCTTACTATCTTGTTTATTGTGTTGCACCTTGCTATCTTGTTTAATGTTTTGTAGGTTGTTATCTTGTTTATTGAGTTGCATCTTACTATCTTGTTTATTGTGTTGCACCTTGCTATCTTGTTTAATGTGTTGCAGGTTGCAATCTTGTTTAATGTGTTGAAGATTGCTATCTTGTTTAATGTACTAGAGGTTGCTGTCTTATTTAATGTCTTGGTTGTTGCTATCTTGATTAATTTGTTGGAGGCTGCTATCTTGTTTAATGTACTAGAGGTTGCTGTCTTATTTAATGTCTTGGTTGTTGCTATCTTGATTAATTTGTTGGAGGTTGCTATTTTGTTTAATGTATTGGAGGTTGCTATCTTGTTTAATGTGTTGGAGGTTGTTATCTTGTTTAAAGTGATGGAGGTTGCTATCTTGTTTATTGTGTTGGAGGTTGCTATCTTGTTTAATGTGTTGGAGGTTGCTATCTTGTTTAAAGTGCTGGAGGTTGCTGTCTTGTTTAAAGTGCTGGAGGTTGCTATCTTGTTTAAAGTGCTGGAGGTTGCTATCTTGTTTAAAGTGCTGGAGGTTGCTGTCTTGTTCAATGTATACTTCACAATGAGAGCGTCAAGGTTGTTCTGTGAGACAAGAAGATCGGCGCAGTGCAAAAATTTATTTGATTTAACTTTGTTGTAAAGTCGACGAACTAGTATAAATAAGGAAGGAAGCACCCTTGAAGCACTTGAAGATTCACAGCACAGGTTCCGTGAAGGAGTGAAGCGGTATCGTGTTAGCTTCTTAAGATCCCTAGTTAATATACGGAACACACAGTTCTGTTACTGATGTTCTTTGTTCCTCGCTTAACTGAAGCTGAAGCGTATACGTGGAGTAGTGTGTATGTTTCAGTATATGTACGCGTAGATATATGTATCGCTCCTTGTATATACACTGATGTGTGTGTATTTGTATATATACCTAATTTGCCCAAAATGTTCAGCATAACAAGGGACTTTCTATATAGTAGTATGCCATTGATGTCAGCTAGGCCTGTATACCTTGTACATGTACTTGTAGTAAATAAAGATATATTAATATTATCATTATTATTATTATTATTATAGGTGTGTATTTCTCAATGAACGTAAAATGTTTGCTTCTCTAAGCATGTTTGTAAACTGAGAGTTACTTTAATCCATATTCTTGGGGATTAAATTTTGACTGATGGTGTACAGGTGACACACAGCTATAGTAACCCTGGTGCAACTACCTTGCACGCAGAGATGACTGCAGTCTTCATTGTTTACCCCCGTAGTAACTACCTTTATCACACTACCATGTGGCTCTGTATGTCCCATACTCGTTTTGCTCATTTGTGTGAGTATAGTGATAATACTGTGTCACGTATGTAATCTGGTCGACGAGTAAGACACGTGTGCAAATCTTGGGCATTTTTAGTGTAGAAACGTTTAAAATGCTCAGCAGGCTTTTTCAGTCGAATATGGAGATGACACGAATATTGATGACAGTAGAAGCAATGGAGAGGTAAATCAGTCTCTCAAGTGATCAGTCCAACAGCTATGAAGAAGTAGTTTTGAGGTGGTCAGTCACTCAGCCATGAAGAAATAATATTGAGGTGGTTAGTCTCTCAGCCATGAAGAAGTAATATTGAGGTGGTCAGTCCCTCAGCCATGAAGAAGTAATATTGAGGTGGTCATTCCCTCAGCCATGAAGAAGTAATATTGAGGTGGTTATTCCCTCAGCCATGAAGAAGTAATATTGAGGTGGTCGGTCCCTCAGCCATGAAGAAGTAATATTGAGGTGGTCAGTCCCTCAGCCATGAAGAAGTAATATTGAGGTGGTCAGTCCCTCAGCCATGAAGAAGTAATATTGAGGTGGTCAGTCCCTCAGCCATGAAGAAGTAATATTGAGGTGGTCGGTCCCTCAGCCATGAAGAAATAATATTGAGGTGGTCAGTCCCTCAGCTTTGGTCAGTATTTAGCTTCATAGCCACGATCAGTGTAAAGTTGAGGCATCATGACCAAGGGACTGACTCTTGTTATTTACCACTTCTAGTGCTTACTATATGGAGGCTCCCTGGAAAGGGTGCAGGTATTGTTATGACCTTTAATTTGGTCTTTGTGAGTGCAATTACATCTGGGTCCGCGAACGAGAGTGTGTAATTACCTTGATGAGTTTGCGGGTGATGAGGTACAGCTCTTGGACCCGCCCCTTAATTTTATGTTCGTTGACTTAAGCTACATCTATTTTCTTTTGAAGATTATGTAAATTATTTCAGCTTCCATGCACGCACGCACTCCACGATTGTGCATGCACACACACACACACACAAACACACACACACACACACACACACACACACACACACACACACACACACACATATATATATATATATATATATATATATATATATATATATATATATATATATATATATATATATATATATATATACAAGTAATAAGCAATTAAGACTGGTTCAGCCACGACCATCTCCCATTCTTCCTACTTGTACCTTTTTTTCCCTCCCTCGCTCCCTCTCTCCCTCCTTTCCACTTCCCTCTCCCTCCCCCTTCCTCCTCTTCCTCTCTCAGCTTGATTGCATGCAAGCCAAGTTAGTGCAAGAAGGTTGGGGCATGTGCCAAGATGAGCATTATCACCAAGGATGTAGGGCAGTGGTCAGATGTTCCTGCCACAACACCAGTACCACCAGTTATGTACTAGTTGTCCCATCACAACACCAGAACAAACAGTTATGTACTGGTTGTCCGAGTCACAACACCGGTACCACCAGTTATGTACTAGTTGTCCCATCACAACACCAGAACAACCAGTTATGTACTGGTTGTCCCAGTCACAACACCGGTACCACCAGTTATGTACTGGTTGCCCCAATCACAACACCAGTACTACCAGTTATGTACTGGTTGAACATACAGTGCCAGTAATTTAAAATAATTATTGGACGACGTTTCGCCTCTGTGTATATTCACCTAATTGTGGTTGCAGGGGTCGATTCACAGCTCCTGGCTCCGCTTTTTAGCTGATCGCTTCTAGATCCACTCTCCCCTGCTCCAAGAACTTTATCATACCTCTTCTTAAAGCAATGCATGGATCCTGCATCACTCTCCAGATTGTTCCACTTCCTGACAACTCTATGAGCGAAGAAATGCTTTCTAACATCCTTTTGTCTCATCTCTGAAATATTCTGTCCCTATCCTACTTGTCAATTCCTATCAGTATTTTATATGTTATCATGTACCCTTTATCCCTCCTGAGCTACAATGTCGTCAGGTTGATTTCCCTTAACCTCTCCTCGTAGGACACACCCCTTAACTCCAGGACTAGTCTTGTTGCAAACCTTTGCCTTTTCTTGAATTGTATTTGCTTGACCAGGTGTGGGTTCCATACTGGTGCTGCATACTCCAATATAGGCCTGACGTACACAGTGCGGTATCTTGAATGACTCCTTACTCAAGTGTCGAAACGCTATTCTCAGGTTTGTTAGGCACCCATATGCTGCAACAGTTATTTGGTTGATGTGCGCCTCAGATGTGCTGGGTATGATACTCATCACAAGATCCTTTTCTTTGAGTGAGGTTTGTAGCCTTTGGTCCCCTAGCGTGTAATCCGTCTGCGGTCTTATTTGGCCTTCCTCAGTCTTCATGACTTTGCACTTGGTGGGGTTTAACTCCAGAAGCCAGTTGTTGGACCAGGCTTGCAGCCTGTCCATATCCCTCTGTAGTCCTGCCTGATCCTCTTCCGCTTGAATTCTTCGCATTGGCTTCACATAGTTTGCAAACATGAGTGCCTTTGAATCTATTCCATCCGTTATATCATTCACATATACCAGAAACAGCACAGGCCCTAAAACTGACCCTTGTGGAACCCCACTCGTCGCATGCGCCCACTTTGACACCTCGTCACGTGTCATCACTCGTTGTTTCCTTCCCGTCAGGAATTACCTGTGTGTGTGTGTGTGTGTGTGTGTGTGTGTGTGTGTGTGTACTCGTCTAAGCTTAATCACCTGCTTGTTCTTGCAAGGAGTAGAATCAAAGCTCCTGGCACTAATTCCTGGTCTCCAGAGCTCGAGCATATTCTTGAAACTGTGTATAGTGTTTTCCTCAAATAGTTCTTCATCTAATGTTTTACACCTTACTTTTCATAAGATGCGTCCTTACGAATCGTTTGTGGCATTAGCTGTTATTTGTGTTACTTGGCTACCTTTCCTCGTATCTCAGACTATTCTTATCTATTCTATTTAATCACTGAATATTTTGTATGTCTCTCATAATTCTCATCTTGAGGGAATATGCTGATATCTTGTGTCTCCTCGACGTTTATTTCCCTTAGTCCTGGTACCTCGCACTCTCTTTACCTATTTTCCTCTCTCTACCTCTTTATATCCCTCCCTTTTTATCTCGACCTCCCTCCATCTCTCTCTCTTCCCCCAGGTTCTCTCGTGTCACCGAGTGACAACATAAGTCTGGCAAGCACCACACTACTTACTCAAGCACCACACTACTTACTCAAGCACCACACTACTTACTCAAGCACCACACTACTTACTCAAGCACCACACTACTTACTCAAGCACTTCTCACATTGACTCTAATGCTATAATGATCTCTAACTGCTATTAAAACCATCTCTCGATTTTAAAGTTCTGTTCTCACAAGTTTTAAGTTCTGACCTCATGACTGAACCATCTGATGGGTACTTAATTAAGTTTTCACTAAAGACAGACTTATTATTTTGAGCAGTAAAGCTAATAATGATAATGTAATGGATTAGATTAGGAATGAGGAAGACGACGATGGAGAGAAGGAAGGAGAAAATAAGAGGGAGGAGGAGCGGGGTGAAAAGGAGATGCGGGAAAAAGAGGAGGAAGAGGAGAAGGCTGGAACAATCGGAAAAATACGAATGCTCCTACTACTACTATTAATTCTACAACTAATGATGGTGGTGGTAGTGGTAGTGATCATATGAATTAGAGTAATGACGACGGTGGTCGTGGTCCGGGTGGTGGTGCTGGTGAGGGTAGTTGCTTGTAGTGGTGGTTTAGGTGGTAGGGCAATAGTTGTGGTTGTGATGGAGGCGGCCGGAACAGTGCTTGTGGTGGTGGAAAGAGCAGTGGTAGTGATGATACTGTCTGTGTAAGGGCTGTTACAGTGATTATGGTGATGACTGGTATTGGTGGCAGTGGTTCTGGCAGTTGTGGTAGTGGGAGTAGTGTTGTAAATGGTATTGTGGTAGTGGAGGCGGCAATAGTATTGGTGGTAATGGGAGGTATGATGGTAGGAAGAAAAATTGGATGGGTTGTGCTGAATAAGTATATCCATGGTGGACTTGACTTGAAGTATGTTATATATATATATATATATATATATATATATATATATATATATATATATATATATTATGTGTGTGTGTGTGTGTGTGTGTGTGTGTGTGTGTGTGTGTACACACCTAGTTGTGGTTGCTGGGGTCGAGTCATAGCTCCTGGCCCCGCCTCTTCACTGGCCGCTACTGGGTCACTCTTCCTGCGCCATGAGCTTTATCATACCTCTTCTTAAAGCTATGTTTGGAGCCTGCCTCCACTACAATGGTAGATTTAGTAATCTTATACAAGGCACATAGGTTTTCTAGAATCTCGTTACAAAATTCACCTCCATTATCTGTTATGAGGGACTTAGGAGTGGTATGTCTACAGATTATACGTTCCTTAAACGCTTTAGCTACTGTCCCGGCAGTCTTATCTGGAATAGGAACTAACTCACAAAATCTGGTAAAGTGATCGACCATCACACACAGATGTTTGTTTCCACTGAGGGAACATTGGAAGTTGGTCAACAGATCTAGTGCAACTCTTTCCCATGGCTCACTAGAAGTAGGAAAGATCTGGATTGGATTAGGACCTATGACATACTCAGTAATATCGGTAGACATACGAGGCCAAAAGTATTTCAATCTGGCTTGTTTCACAGAACGATCCATACCAGGATGTGCAACACCTGGTGCATCGTGAATTAGCTGTAAAGCTACTTTTACTAGTGACTGAGGAATTACTAACTGGTATGCCCGTCCACTAGGGTGGAGGTGGGAAGTACAGTACCTGCACTCTGAAGGAGGGGTGGGGAGGGTCATCTGAGCTGCGATATAATTTATATCATTAAATCATTGAAGTGTAATATTTGGCCTTTTCAGCAGGAATTAATAAGATTTTAATAAAAAGTCACCAGGTAGAGGTATTAGCTGACCTCCATTGATCTGACTACGAGTGTGTATTATCTGACCTTGATTAATTTGAACCTGCAGAGTCTGACCTTCACTGTTCTCAACATTGCTTAATACTATTGTCAAGTCATTTAGCGAGATGTTTATGACTAGAGTGCTGAAACTAAATTGCCCTTCAGAAAAACACATGTGCAATGTAAACAATAAGATTCGATTATATATATATATATATATATATATATATATATATATATATATATATATATATATATATATATATATATATATAAATCCGAGATTTTTTAGATGACCAAATTTTGGGTCTCGTTCTTAACGTATTCATTTGGATTGTCGACCCTTAGTCTGGGAAGCGGTTCACTGAACACATCACCTCACAACCACAACTCATCACCTCACAACCACCTCAATGTGGATGCCTAAGAATTTTCCCTCTTTGAGTCTTGTGATGGATGAACCGTTGAGTGTTATGTTAAGTGGAACATTTGTAACTCTGTTTCCAAACTGTATAAAGTAGGTCTTGTCAGTATTTAGAGTATATATATATATATATATATATATATATATATATATATATATATATTATTTAGGTTGGCCCAGGCCTCTAATAGGAAGGTATCGGAACTAAATTCTTACTGTATTATATTCCGTCAGAGCCACGAACTGTAACACAACTGAACTCCTTCCCTTGGCCCAGGAGCTTTAACAGTAGATTTATTCTTACCACCTCAAGGCCACATCGTCTATGAACTCAAATTAAGTCGTAATAAACAGAAGGGTGGACGCGGGGCTCGAACTCACTATTCACCTCGTCAACGGCTCTTCACAAGGACTTTTACTCAGTACAATATATCTTACCAGTAATACCTATCATTTTGGCAGCAACAGAATATAATTTTCCAGATCAACTTATGATCGGGATAGGTTTTGCATTAGTTATATTACTATTATTATTTTATTATTTTTATTATGGGGAGCATTATTTCTGTAGGGTTTCTACAGCACCATGGAAATGGAAGGTAACAGGGTTTCATGCAAGGAGAGAACAGCAGCTTACGCACTGATCATCAGAATGTTTTCAGATTCTTCCACTAATCAATGTAAGTTACAGTCATGTACCTCGCTTGTCAAAGCAAAATGTATTTGTCAAGTTTGCTGATAATGACTGTGTTGAAAGTAATGTTACTAGTGATAAGATGAGGACGTCACTGAGGTCGAAATTTATGGAAAACAAGCTGGCGAGTCTACAAGAGGTGGAAAATATAAATTGTTGCCTCAGACTCCTGTTGTAAGTAGATATAACTATCAGAATAATAGTGATGGATTTATTTTCTTTTTATTTGGGGGGGGGGGGTGAGTTGAACTGCTGTTGGCGTAAATAAACAGAAGCCGTTAATAAAGCTATACCATAAGTAGGGACGGATCTATTATGAAACTAACGAAGCTTAAATTTCAGAGTCCATAATCCCGGAGGGGCCCCAGAAGCCACTTTAGTCTACATTGCTTAAAAATTTTGGGTCTACTGTATGAGAAGGTTTTTTTTTTTTTAATAATAATGTAATATAATTCAGTACAAAATAATAGTTAAAATAAAAGTTATAAGGAAATTAAAGTATTATGTAGGCTAGCCGTTGCTGGTTGCCAAGGTGACCCCATAACAGTTCAAACTTCAGGGCCCCAAAAATGTAGGTCTGCCACCGACCATGAGAGTAGCATAGGCTCAATAAAAACTTGGTATGCACATTGCGTCTAAATTTATACCAATATTACTGTTTCATTCATGGGGGAAGAGGTTAATACATAAGGGCAATCACCTTCGATCCAAGGAAGGGAAGGTCAGATCCAATTCTTTACATCAAGAGTCCTTCAGGGGCGTCAAGGAACCTCCCTTAACTGAAGGGTTCATACACATAAAAGTCGTTGAATCTGCGAACAACAGAATTAAATTCTGGATTTAAATTCCTCGTGTCGTAAGTAAGATGAGTACAAAAGTACCAGAGGCTCGAACCCCTGGATAAAAAAAATATATATATGGGATTGAAGCAGCGGTGGCATATGGAGGGAGAAGTACAAGGTTGTGGGAGCGGTGGTGGAGAGCGAAGCTTCCAACAGAGACTCGTAAGTAAATGTATTAATTACATATCATTATCAAGCAACCAATCCTGGGAAGCAAAACAAAAAGCGGACACCCGGGAATTAATGCTAGTGAGATTTAATTTTTGAAAGTGGTAGAGAGAGAGAGAGAGAGAGAGAGAGAGAGAGAGAGAGAGAGAGAGAGAGAGAGAGAGAGGTGACTAACAGCCTTGATCCAAAGAATTGGTGCTGTGCTCCTCCTTAGAATGAAATAATAATAATAATAATAACTGTAAGGGAAGGGTCGCCAGATGTAAACACAAAGTTGATTTCCCCGCTATAAATATTGCTGGAATCGTCCTTTCACTTATAGGATCTAATGAAAAACACATTTAACAAAAATAAAATGGTAGATAGATATGATAATTAATAACCAAAGTGAAAAATAACTAAATTTATGTTGAATAAACATTGAGAAATACCAAAACTTATATTGGGCCAGGATACGCTGATGTCAAAGACTGGTATGGCAGGAGGGAGATGTAACGATGGTTCGCCATACAACAGACTCTTGATAATGCTTTTTTTTTTCCAAAACGATAACATGATCTTCGTTTCTGAAGACGAGTTATCACGGGAGAGGCGGGATTAAGTCTCTCCAGCTTCCAGTAGGTAGAGCCTATGATAGACTCGAGCACACCCGAGCTGTTAGTGGGGTTGAGGAACTGTGATGAAGATGGTAAATGGGGACTCCACTCAAAATGGAATCTGGGGACTCCGCTGAAGATTACATGCAGGTTCAGTTGACTTATGGTGTAGGTAGAAAACGTCAACTGTGGTCAACACGAGAAATGGATGATGGATCAGTTTACTCATAATCAGTAGCATCAACTGCTACGTTAGCTCCTTTCTCAAGGGTGGGAGACCCAAGCCAAATCCTGAAGACTGTGGGGAGAATTAGGTAGGTTGTAATAAAGTCACTTTGATATAAATGCTGTGAAGGCTGAAGGCCTAAAGAAAAGGGTGACAATAAATTATATTAGAGTAAATGTATCCGGTTAAGATGTCCTTTCTTTCATATTGTCAATGTCATTATACCTTGATACTTTCAGTACTGGTAAATACAAATACAAATAAATAAAATAAAATAAAATAAAAAAAAAACTACATTAACAAGTAAAATAATCGAATAAGAATGGTACTGTTTATGTTACCAGTAGAGCACTGGAGGGTGACGTGAGGACTAACTCAGGCAAGACAACCATGTAACATAAAACAGAAGTAAATACTTGCACGTCACCAGGCAAATCACCCCATGAGTTAGGGATTTAATTCATAGATGGCGCTGATAGTAACAAACTCCAAACCACATGTATTTATTTTAATATATACATTAGTGCATTAAATACGAACTTTTCCCACACAGTAAATTCACCCAGAGACAAGGCTGCGATTTCCAGCTGAGGATCGAGCCTTACCATTCTTTGCACTGAAGACCCACACTGGTTTAGCACTTCTTGAAATACAAAAAAAAATCGTCCTTCAGTTCCTTGGCTAAATTACTTCGCCCTCAGGTTATGGAGCTAAATATAACTTATAAACTGTTCCCAGAATTATTTGGGTATTTTTTGTCTTGTTTACCTTGAAACCGAAGGCAAAAAAAAAAAAATCTCTGACGCAGCAGCCAGTTATCAAAATAGCATCATAGGGACAGAGATACTAACCAAACATTGGTTATTAACAATAGTCATTAACTCGTTTAACATTGATAGAAGTAAATGCATGGCCATACAGAGAATAAGAATTACCTGCATCTTCCGCTGGGATGCTGTAGACTCCACGCTAGTGATGATTTTGGGCTTGTTAGGCTTGGTGATTTCTTTAATTATTTCAGTAACAACAGCCAGGTCCATGTCAGTCTTACGAAAAAATGGGGTTGATTGATGCAGCTACTTGACCTGTGGGAAGAACGAGGCGACGGGCGACGTTGGGAATGGTGTGAATTCGTAGTGTCTTGGCCCTTCCTCGTTCTGGCGCAGGATTATACGTAGCAGAAGTTTGAAGTGGCTAATGAGTCCTCGATGTATTTATGCTCATTTGCCAGGTATCCTTTATCACAGATTCTGAGATTACAAAGGAAGAAATCTATGATGATGCCACGCTTGTGCTTGATGTCACACTGGGAAAAGAAGTTAACTGGATATCCTTCGAGTGCACCATGTGTTTGAGTGTTACCTTCCTTGATGAAGAAAACATCAGCAGTAAAGCTTCTGAAACTGTTAGAGATCCAACCCCGGACGAAACGTAGCAGTAAGGAAGGTCTTCCTGTAGTATAGTCTTTTGTATCCTCAGTATCTCTTATCCACAACGAGATATTTGTTGATAACTAGAGAGCGATTTGTTTTAGAGTGGGGTATTAGTTGAGGGAGACTATGATGTTCATTGACAGCAACATTTAAATTGACTCTAAGTAAATTGTTTACTGATTGCGAGATATTTGTTGATATTTTGAGTGGTTAAAAAAAAAAAGAGGAACACTCAGTAGGCCTACTAACCCATGCTATGCAAGGCCTTTACAAATCCATCCCTCCTTCTCACTCATATATATTTAAACAATGTCTGAAGATATCCTGGCATGAGATTCATTTACACAACTTGGTAAATTGTTTCACTTAACTTCAGCTATCTTGCCAAGCCAGTGCTTCCTTTCACCCAATTTAAATCTGAATTTATTCAACCTAAACCCATCCTATTTACATTTTCTTTATTTATACCTGTCTTCTGCTTGTTTACTTGAAATATCTCTCTCCTTCTTTGCTTTGCAATACAACGTGAGTTTAAGACTTCAACTTCGATTGTAAGATTCAATATAACAGAAAATCAGTTTTGGCATCCTTCTCTCTCCATGGTCTCTAATGCATTTTTATCCATTCTGTGGTACCGAGACCAGAACTTAATCGTATCATCTATATGAGGTCTTATTAATATTATGAAGATTTTGCAAATACGGAGACACTTTTAGCATGGTGAAACCTTTATTATACA
The DNA here is from genome assembly GCA_009830355.1 of Cherax destructor. Taxonomy (NCBI): domain Eukaryota; kingdom Metazoa; phylum Arthropoda; class Malacostraca; order Decapoda; family Parastacidae; genus Cherax; species Cherax destructor. Next base: position 316,918 of record WNWK01000764.1, read on the forward strand.
ATGTTTCACCTACGTTGAGACTTTATCAAATATACGAAAATATGTAAAAAAAAAAAAAAATTCTTACTCCCTCTTCAAACAGTTCTTTTAATATGAATATATTGCTTCAAGAGATAACCCTCTCTATTGATACGCTTCTAAATTTCTTTCTTTCCCTAGAACATGTTTTAATCTCCTGTTCATTCGTTTCGGATCATTTCTATTTAATCTTATTTCCCTATTGTATATATTCTCTTTGGTTGTCATCTACTGTATTTAGAAAACTGTTATATTGATAGTTCATTTTGTTACCCTTCAGTATGCTAGGTTATTAACAAGAGTCTCCTTAATTACCAAAAACAAATCAGGCATTTTATTTTCCCTTGTTAGTTCTGTCACAAGCTGTTTAAAAAAAAAGTCCTGGACTGCCTCTTGGAAGTCGTTTGATTCTAGATTTCCAACCGAAGAATTCCGGTCAGTTTGATTAAAGTTAAAATTCGCTAAGAATTGCTACGTTATCCTGCCCCGAAGCCTTAGGAATTTCCTCCTACAGGAATCTTTCTTGGTCCCTATCCAAGATCGGAGGATGGGGGGGTCAGTATATCACTCGCAAAATCAACCTTTCAGGTCCCACCAGAAATTTTACCCAAATAGACTGTGTGTCTTTGCAGCAATTCACTTTTTTTTCGGATATATAACGCCACTCCACCCCCCTCCAATTCCAGTTATTTCTGTTGTTATGGAGCATCTTAAACCACTGAATGTGCGACTCGTTAATTACGTCCTGGCTCTTCAAACTGAACCTCGTCTCAGTTATTGCAAAAGCATCAACGTTTCCCGTACATGCATTCAATTTCAATACGTACATCATATTTCTAGTTCTACAGCTATTTGTATAGAATATATTAAAAACATTGTTCTAATTCTTACTCCTGTTATTCTTTGCCTATTCACTATTTCTCTTGGTTTTATCTTCGCCATAGTTATTTGATGTCTCTTATTTCTTAAGTCAATATCACATCTTGATCAATGCAGCCTATAACGTTAGTTCCACTATTTTTGTTTTCACACAAAAGCCCATACTTTTGTTTCTAGTTTAAAACTCTAACAGCACACTCCACTGACCTAGGTAAAGCTGCCACTGCTGTCCCAGATAAATATGATCCCAACCACTAGAATACATGTCATTTCTGTAATAGAAGTGGTCCCAGTTGTCGATGAATGGTACTGCAATATCTTCACAGTGTTTGTCCAGCCAGCAGTTAACACCAGTTGCTCTGGACAACCATTCATTAATAATTCTATTTCATTGTATAATTATACATATTACGGGGTTCCCCTCCACTTCTTCCTAATTGTCTATCGCTGCCCTATACTTGATAATCAGATACTTCTTGTTTGCCTAGATCATTGCCTCCAGCACAGAACCAGATAACAGGATAAATAGTGTGTAACTGCAGCTTTAAAATAAGTTTTTTATGCACCCAATTCAGACAGAATTATACCCCTAAGCATCTCCTATATAGAAGTTCTAGATTTTAGTATATTATACAACTCTTTTTTTTTTTCCTCAACAATGATCCCATTACAATTCAAGACGGCTAACAATATCCTCCATCGCAGCCCCAGGAAAATAGACCCTCTGTCTCCTACTCCTCTCCTTGAAACAAAAAACTTCTGTCCATATACTTAATCTGTCACAAAACAAGGACATTGTTCTTTCCTTCACCGATGTCGTTCATCGTCTTGTCAGTAGTTGACCCACACCTGTCAGACAGCACAGCAGAGGAATTGGTGGCTTCCACAGCCATCTCCTGTACATTTCACGCTGTCTCACTTCCAGGTTTCAGTCGTGCCGGCAGGTTACCCTATCAATTCGGCTGGTCGCCACTTCGTGACCAGGAGGACTGATACAAATATTCTTATTTTCCTCAGTCAATCTCCGTATCTCTTTCCTGGTTTCCTCCAGCTCCAATTTCACCTGCTGGTACAGCTGTTCCAGTGAAGGTATCGTTGCTTCAGTTAATAGAGCTCACTAAGCACGTCATTTCGTGATACAGGTCAGCTCACTAAGGCCAAAGTTAATTAAAAAGAGCTAGTGAGTCAAGGAGTCAGGTCATGGAGCTTTGTTTTAGGTGTTTATCCAGGATAAAATGTATGATGGGTTTTGCTAATGTATACATTGCTGTTTTGTTTTATTGCTTCGATGTAGCAACTAGTAACTGCCTCAATGCATCTCCATTAAGTCCTATCAGATTCTTCATATATCAGTTGTATTTTTTTCCTAGAAATGAGAATGCAGGTTACCATGAATCACGAAGAGACGTCCATTTCGGATGTATAATTATTTTCCTGAAAGCGTACCTACAAATCTTGCGCTGCCTTACTGATTCAGAACTTACAACTCCCACTAGGAATGCTGTAAACCTGCACTCTGCCTATAGTTTCGTTGGGGTTTAAAATTTTGAAATCATGTTTACTATTTTTTTTTGTGACAACTGCTATAACTGTTGTGGCACAAAGGAGAAGAGGACTGATCGTTACTGCAGTAAGTCTCGTGGGGATTATCAGCTGCCAGTGTGCACCCACATGACGTGTGTACGTCATATGAGTGCACACTGTGTGTCATGTGAGCGCACATTATGTGTACGTCATGTGAGCGCATACTCTGTGTACGTCATGTGAGTGCACACTACGTCATGTGAGCACACATTAATACATGACGTGTGTGCAGTGACGTGTGACGTGTGTGCAGTGACATGTGACGTGTGTGCAGTGACGTGTTTCTTCAAGAAGAAACACGTCACTACAGATCCTGAGTACATAATGTATTTAGTCAATCTTAGTTTCTGCGGACCTTGTGCTTCAGGATGTCACCATCTTTAATGAGTTATGCATCAAGGAAAGATAAGGAATTACTTTTCTCTTCCTAAAACGGTGACTTGCATGATTGGTATTTTTTCGCTTTAATTCGGTGAGGTCGAACGGTTTTGGTACCATCATAAATATTTCTTAGCCACTGGATGTGTCGACTGATGATGTCCTTGAAGCGGTCGTTTCCCAGGTGATCCAGAAAATGCTAACGACAACAGAACACACGGATGATCCCACCTGACTTCAACTCAGGTATTTGGACTTACACTGTCCTGCTAGGTTCATGACTGGCTTGCCATGTGTTCCGTGCGGTGGCTTCTCAGGATACTTATTTTTGGGGGGTATTTTGTGCATTTGATAAAGCTACACTCTGTGGTTGAAACATGTAATGGATGTTTTTCTGTTAAAAGTGTCTTTGAAATTACCACCCGTCGGCTAACACTATTGGGAGTACCGTCACATATATTTTGTGATAGGAGCCAAACGAAGGGGTGTGAGAGTGCCATTAAAAGTGGTAGAGGGGGAAACATGCGTACCGTTTTTGGTGGAGAGGTGGGAGAGCCTCTGAAGGTGTAGGAGCGCCTACAAAGGGTGTAAGGGGATCACCTACGGAGGGTGAGAGAGGAGCACCTACTGAATCAGGTGGTCATCAGAGGAACACATACAGTTGGACCGTTATGGAGGTCTTTCTCAAGCCTGCACTACAAGACATGTTGCTTGATCACGCGAGCACACACCACCTCACTCAACCACTGTCGTGCACTCACCTAGATCTACTCACCTAGATGTGTACAATCAGTTGCACTCAACTAGTTGCATTCACCTACTTGTATTCACGGCTAAGATGTGTCTTCAACTACCATCTGTGTTCTCTTGACTTTGGATCTTTTAATTCAGTCTCTTTAACTCTTTCAGTTTCCTCTCTCTCCTCCAAGGTCGTCAGGATAAGTTCCTTCAACCTTTCCTCATTCTGTATTCGTCTCAAGTGTGTGTGTGTGTGTGTGTGTGTGTGTGTGTGTGTGTGTGTGAAAGAGAAAGGGAGGGAGAGGGAGAGATTACTTTTTCATATTACCTATTTGTAGTTACAGAAGTAGAACTTACGTACCTATTTACAAAGTTTTATTCCGCAAAATTCCAATACAATTCCCCAAGCCCAGACATTATCTCCCATTAATCCTCTTTCTCTACCCTATTCCTGTCCTCTATTCCTACCCCTTTCCACCTATCATTTTTCCCGTATTCCAGTGACGCTCACGTTCTTTAATCTGTTCGTGACCTACAGAACAACTCGACCGTAAAGACGCAAGCAAAGCTGACAACAGTTCCATGGTATTATGCTACCCAGAGACACGTTTAATAAGCAACTGGGAGTCATCACAAGGCCACAGGTACAACACAATATGTGGTTGGTACACTCACCCACATGTGTGTGTTTGCCGGGGACCAGTCTTGGACCCGCCTCTTACCCTTTAATAGTTTGGCGTTATGTGATGCAAGATTCTCAGACGCAATCGTACTTAATTGTGAAACTGTGCATGAAGTATGCCTCTAATGTTTCATCATGCATATTTTCTCGTGTCTTGAAACTGAGTTGCTTTCAGACTATTCCGTTAAGATCTGCTATAAGTATCCCATCCTTACGGAAGTATCTGCAGCTTTGCCAGGTCACTGTGTCACACCTGGTCAGAGAAAGCAGCAATGTCATACCTAACTGCGCAACTGATTATACCTGGAGAGTGTTTCGGGGGTCAAAGCCCCCGCGTCTTGGGTACCCTTCCCATTTCATAGACTCTGCCTTCTCACGTGCTAAACGGACTTTCTTCTCTCCCAAACTCTCTTCTCCTGGGTACTTTCCTGTCCTCTGTCTTCCCTACATTTCCGGTCTTTCTAATCTCAACAATTCTCTCCGTTCCTTAGACATCAAACTTACTTTTCGCCAGAATAACACTCTTCGCACTAATCTAGTTCATACCTCTCCTCCCTCTACAGATGCTCCTGGTGTCTAATCTATTTCTTGTTCCTCTTGTCCTCTTCAGTACTTTGGAGAAACTGGCCGTTCTCTTTCTGACAGACTCAGGGAGCACAAAAGTAGTGTCAGGCTTGCCGACACCAACAATGCTCTTTTCTGTCATGTCTGAGATCACAGTCATCCCACTGACTGGTCTTCTGCTAAAACTGTCTACCCTACGTCTAACTTTCACAGTCGCCGTCTGGTTTAATCCTCCCTTTATACACAACTTTCCTAGTATGAATCTTAGTCCTGCCTTTGTCTCTGTAGATGCCTTCCTTTCCTATTACATTGTAAAATGCTCCAAACTTCAGAACACCCGTGACTTAACTTGATTCTTTTTTTTCCCTTCTTCTTTTCCCCTTTCCTCTTTCTCCTTTGGGTTTTCTTTCTTCTGCCTTGGGTATTTGTCCTTTATTATTTCTCCCCTCCTGTGTTCTTGGTCCTACCCTCTTTGGGCCCCTAGCTCCCTTGCAGTGCTCCTCTTTCTTAGTATTTGACTGACTCCACTACTACTACTACTACTACCTCTACTACTACCTCTCTTCCTCCTTTCATACTACCTCTCTTATCCCGTCCCTGTCTGCTGGCCTATATATACTCCCTCCTTCTCTCTTTTTTTTTTTGTTAGTGTGACTTTGTAAATGGTCCAAGTCGGACCGAAACGTCGTCGTAAGTTCCTCTCTTATATGTCAGGGTTATTTGTGTATTGTTCCAGTCACGGTATTGTGCCTTTTTTTTGTTATTCATTGGGGAAATGTTGCATCTCCTGCCGAGCCTTTTGCTTTCATAGCGAGTGATTTTCGTGTGCATTTTTGGTACTAATCTCTAGGATTTTCTAAGTGTATATTATTATGTATCTCTCTCGCCTGCGTTCCATGGAATACAAATCAAGGGACTTCAACCGTTCCCAGTTATTTAGGTGCTTTATCGTACTTATGTGTGTCGTGAAAGTTCTTTGTACACTCTCCAGGTCTGCAATTTCGCCTGCGTTGAAGGGGGCAGTTTGTGTACAGTAGTATTCCAGCCTAGAGAGAAACAAGCGATTTGAAGAGAATCATCATGAGCTTGGCGTCCCTAGTTTTGAAGGTTCTTATTATCCATCCTATCATTTTTCTAGCAGATGCGGTAGATATATTGTGGTCTTAGAAGGTGAGATCCTCTGACATTATCACTCCCAGGTTATTCACATTACTTTTTCGCTCTATTGTATAGTTAGAATTTGTTGTATACCCTGATACAGTTTTAATTTCCTCAAGTTTTCTATAACTGAGTTGTTGAAATTTCTCTTCATTGAGCTTCATATTGTTTTGAGTGGCTCATTTGAATATTTTGTTGATGTCCGCTTGGAGTCTTGCGGTGTCTTCGATGGAGGATACTGTCTTGGCAATTCGGGTGTCATCGGCAAAGGAAGACACGGAGCTGTGGCTTACATCTCTGTCTATGTCAGATATGAGGAATAGGATGGGAACGAGTACTGTGCCTTGTGGAACAGAACTTTTCACCGTATCTGCCTCAGACTTTACTCTGTTTGCTATTACTCATTGTGTTTAATTTATTAGGAAGTTATAGATCCATCTACCAACTTTTCTTGTTATTCCTTTATCACACATTTTGTGCGCTATTACACTGTGGTTGCACTTGTCGAAGGCTTTTGCAAAGTCAGTGTATACTGCATCTGCATTTTGTTTATCCTCTATAGCATCCTGGACCTTGTCATAGTGGTCCAGTAGCTGGGACAGACAGGAGCGACCTGGTCGAAACCCATGTTGCCCTGGGTTGAGTAATCTAGGTGGTATCTAGGTGGTTGGCGATATTGCTTCTTAGAACCTTTTCAATTATTTTTATATGGGATGTTAGTGCTATCGCTCTGTAGTTGTTTGCAATTGTTTTACTACCACCTTTGGGCTATGTCTGTTGTTTTTAGTGTGTGTGGGATGACCCCTGTGTCCATGCTCCCTCTCCATAGAATGCTGAAGGCACATGACAGGGGCTTCGTGCAGTTCTTGATGAACACGGAGTTCCATGAGTCTGGGCCTGGGGCCAAGTGCATGAGCATATCATTTATTGCCTTTTCAAAGTCTTGTGGTGTTAGGATAATATAAGAGATTTTTTAGATGACCAAATTTTGGGTCTCGTTCATAAAGAATTCATTTAGATTGTCGACCCTTAGTCTGTGTAACGGCTCGCTGAACACTGAGTCGTATTGTGACTTTAGTATTTCACTCATTTCTTTGCTGTCGTCTGTGTATGTCCCATCTCGCCTAAGCAGGGGCCCAATACTGGATGTTATTTTACCCTTAGATTTGGCATAAGAGAAAAAGTATTTTCTTTTTGTTTTGTTTTTAATTTCCTTTATGGCTTTTAGTTGTTCCTGAGATTCTTGTTTCCTGTAAGATTCTTTAAGCTTAAGTTCGATATTTTCTATTTCTCTGACCAGTGCCTCCCTTCGTATTTCAGATATATTGGCCCCTCTCAGCAGCTCTGTGATTCTTCGCCTTCGTCTGCATAGGGAGCGTCTCTTTCTTTCTAGTTTACATCTTCTCTTTCTTTTTGTTAATGGCATGTGCTTTGAGCAGACCTCAAGAGCCACAGGGATCATTTTTTTCTAGGCAAAGGTTCGGGTCCGTATTGCTTAGGATATCTTCCCAGCTTTTTTTTTCATTTAGGACATGGTCGACTTGTTCCCATTGCATGTATTTGTTATTGAAGTTGAATTTTGTGAAGACAGCCTCATGACTGATCACATTTTGCTGGTCAGGAGCCCTGTGCATACATGTCTGTACCTCTATTATGTTGTGATTTGAGTGTATTGTCTTTGATATGGTTATATTACATATCAGATCGTCGTTGTTAATGAAGATGAGGTCCAGCTTATTTTCTAGTATTGTACGCTCTAATATTTGCTGGTTTAAAGTGAATTTGGTGCAGAAATTTAATAGCTCGTGTGTGTGTGAATTCTCATCTGAGCTGCCTCCTGGGGTGATCTCTGCTGAAATATCATTTGCTACACTCCTCCATTTTAGGTGTCTCAAGTTGAAATCTCCCAGTAGCAAGATGTTTGGGGCAGGAGTTGGGAGATTTTCCTGACAGTGGTAAATTTTCAAAAGCTTTTCCTGAAATTGCTGGGAAGTTGCATCCGGAGGCTTGTATACCACCACAATGACAAGGTTTTGGTTTTCAATCTTCACCGCCAAATCTTCAACTACATCATTTGAGATGTTCAGTAGTTCTGAGCAAATGAGCGACTCTATGACGTACAAGCCATTTCCCCCTTGTTGCCTGTTTAGTCTGTCGCATATTAATAGGCTAAAATCTGGGATCCATATTTCGTTGTCAAAATGATCCTTTATGTGGGTTTCAGTGAAAGCTGCTAACATTGCATTTGACTCCATGAGCAGTCCCTTAATGTAAGGAATTTTGTTGTTTGTTGACAGCTTTAGACCTTGTATGTTTGCAAAGATAAATGTTATATACATTCATGGAATTTAGGGAGGTTTTAGTTGCTGGCTTTAATATCTGTTGTTCTGAAGTGGAGGCCAATGACTGTGCCTCTGCTCCAGAAGTGTTTTCAGTTGGTGTAAGATTTCTGTATGGATATCTCCAGTAACCGGTGCCACAGAGTGGAGAGGTTGAACACATTTTTTATCTTTGTCTGTCTGTCTATCTGTGTCTGTCTGTCTCTCTCTTTCTCTCTCTCCCCCTTCGTCCGTCGTCCGTCCTTCCCACCCTCCCTCCCTTCCTCTCACAAACCGATCATATAGCCTGAGTGGCTGGTTAACCTAAATACAGCGTTGTCAACACATGATGAGAGTGGTCATCATTACGTGTGGCTTGGTCATCACCATTATCCCTTCAGGCGGGGCTTGGTCATCACCATTATCCCTTCAGTGCAGATATTAACCTCGTCGAAGAGTGATCTCAGCGTTTAAAGCTTCAACCGTAACGTAGCACGAAGGAGTCTACAAGAGTGCTGCCCTCTGTAAGCGAGTGGTTCCACTCTAGAAAGACGAGTGGATGTGCTCGCCGTTTAGTTGCTCTCATTAATAAGAGACAATATAGGGTTTATGGTATTTTATAAATTCTCACTGAGATTTCATTCACTCTCACTGATATGTTATCAGTTCTCACTGATATACTTACAAAAGAAAGCAAAAATATACATTTGTTCTCTTTATAATCATCTCTGTGAAAGTTAAGTCTATTGTAACTAACCTCAGTAAATACCCAGTAAATACTCAGTATTTACTGGGTATTTACTCAGTATTTTACTGCCATAAATCGTATATTGTGTCATACTAACGTATAATATAATTGATATTCACCTAGTTGTACTCAACCATGAGTACTTTGTTGTTGTACTCAGCTGAAGACAGTTGTGAGGGGGGCGTCTTTGCCCTTGCCAAGGAAGGTCGCTGGGTAGTGCTGAAACTTGAGAGGAAATGAACAAAAAAAATTCTTGTGGACTCAGCGTTGCATGATAATCTGAGGGAAGCCAGACGAAGGCTTCTCTCTCATAGCCTGACGTAAACTTTAATGTAAAGAAAAAACTAGCATAGAATAAAACCAAATATACGAAGAGTATTGTATATGTCAGTTTCGCAAAAAGAATATCTTAAGCACCTTGATGAAGTAGGATTTCTGTGTGAGGATGAAGGATACAATACTTTACTTATGTTATTGTTTCAGTATGAGCTCGGTAATACGATGGAAGAGTATACAGACAGTATGTAAATAACAGACAAAACTCGGGTTATAGCCTTCTATTGTGAAGACGTTTCGGTATCGTTTGTGCCACAGATCAATATTTATTATCCTCTTGGGTGCTGTTATATTGTATAAACTTCAGTAGATAAAGTACTTGGATAAACTGCCATATTTTCTGAATACAAAGACACAAGTTGCAGAAACTACTTTCGCTCTGTGTAGACCTTTATCAAGTCCTGACCTGATAAAAATCTAAACAGTGGAATCGTCCCAATAAAAGTTCGTCCTTCAACCTGCCTTTGCCATCATGGCTGAAGTACCTCCAAATATATCGCCGTTGATGAAGTATACGGAGTATTATAATTGATCATTGCCAAGGAGGCTTCCTGTGAGGAACCTCTGGCTACTTGATCATTCAATTTAATTTTGAGTAATACCTTTAAACACAATGATTATTCCTCAAGACAAGGAGAAACTCGTGGCTCACAGAACAATTTATGCTCTAATAAATTCAACAGCATTATTTCATAGCAAAAGCGAGAGGACTATAAACAGCAGCGCCACATATGGGCACCAATGAATATGATTCAGATATACTGCCAATTCGTTATACCTTGTTACAGACTCCCATCGACACACCCAGCTATATGCTGCGAATATCCTATCATCAGATTAATGAATTATAGCTGCCATAGTTATACAGTGATTTAAAACACAGCTTTAGACAGCATCCGCATACCAATAACATCAAGATGAGTGGGCGCGATGACTGGCGATGAGTGGGCACGATGCCCGGAGGTGAGTGGCCATGATAACTGGCGACGAGTGGGCACGATGACTGGAGGTGAGGGCGCACGATGACTGGAGGTGAGTGGGCATGATAACTAGAGATGAGTGGGCATGATGACTAGAGATGAGTGGGCATGATGACTTGAGATGAGTGGGAATGATAACTGGTGATGAGTGGGCATGATGGCTGGAGATGAGTGGGCATGACTGGAGATAAGTGGGCATGATGACTGGTGATGAGTGGGCATGATGACTGGAGATGCTGACCATACTAAATCGTTCCACTACATGGAATGTACCATAATCCCGATCAAGGGCTCTTGATCCAGGAAACTGGATTACCCTTACACATTCTCTGATCAAACTTGATTGCAACCCATTCCCCATGCGCTATGTGAGCCTTACGGGTTAAGCGCTTCACAATGTGTAAAATAATTAAAAATGCTGAATACTCCACTGAGTGTACCCCAGCCTTCTCCCCTGAGTATACCCCAGCCTGATTTTCTGAGTATACCCCAGCCTGATTCCCCGAGTATACCCCAGCCTGGTTCTCTGAGTATACTAGCCTGGTTCACTGAGTGTACCCCAGCCTGGTACACTGAGTATACCCCAGCCTGGTCCACTGAGTGTGCTCCAGCCTGGCCCACTTAGTGTATCCCAGCCTTGTGCACTGAGTATACCCCAGCCTGGTCCACTGAGTGTACCCCAGCCTGGTCCCCTGAGTATACCCCAGCCTGTTACACTGAGTATACCCCAGTCTGATACACTAAGTATACCATAGCCTGGTACACTGAGTATACCCCAGCCTAGTCCCCTGAGTATTCACCAGTCAAGCTTCCTGAGTATACACCAGCCTATTACACTGAGCATACACCAGCCTGGTACACTGAGCATACCACTGCCTGGTACACTGAGCATACCCCAGCCTGGTCCCCTCAGTATACACCAGCCTGGTCCACTGAGTATACTCCAAGCTGGTCCACTGAGCATACCTGAACCTGGTACCCTGAGTATACACCAGCCTGGTCCACTTAGTATACCCCAAGCTGGTCCACTGAGCATACCCCATCCTGGTACACTGAGTATACACCTGCCTCGACCTCTGAACATACACCAGCGTTCCGTATGTTTCAAAATAGCGTTCCTGTATACCATCACAGACTTCGTGTGCACCATCACTGTTCGTGTGCACCATCACGGTTCGTGTGCACCATCACTGTTCGTGTGCACCATCACTGTTCGTGTGCACCATCACTGTTCGTGTGCACCATCACTGTTCGTCTGTACCATCACTGTTCGTGTGCACCATCACTGTTCGTGTGCACCATCACTGTTCGTCTGTACCATCACTGTTCGTGTGCACCATCACTGTTCGTGTGCCCCATAACTGTTCGTCTGTACCATCACTGTTCGTGTGCACCATCACTGTTGGCGTGCACCATCACTGTTTGTGCGCATCATCACTGTGTGCACCATCACGGTTCGTGTGCGCCTTCATTGTTCGCTTGCATCATCAGACTGTTCGTGAGTACCACCAAATGTTCGTGTGCACAACCACGTGTTCATGTGCATAAAAACGAGTTAGTGTGCACAACCAAGTGTTCATGTGCACAACCACATGTTCGTGTGTACCATCAGAGTGCTTATGTTTAGGAACTGGATACCAGAACCTGACCAGGATAAAGTACACAACAAAGGTGGAGGACCTGACCTGGCAGGTTACGTGTGACAAACCAGTCATCCTACTCCAGATATTACAAGTGTTTCCTTTTCCTTCCTTCAGATTTTTGCTCCTTCAGTTTCTAATTCCTCTTCTGACTCGCATTCTCCTCCTCCACCTTCTCTCCATCTCTTCCTCCTTCTCCACTCCTTCCCTCTTCTACCTTCCCCCTCTCCTCTTCTACCTTGTTCCCCTTCTTCTCCACCCTTACCTCCTTTTCATCCTTCGCCTCATCATTTTCCTCTTTCGTCGTGGTCCTGACCTCCCTCGTACCTCCTCCTCCTCCTGCATCGCTGCTGTCTTCACCTGGTCACCTCTCACAACCCTTCTCATTCTGTCCCGTTATTTCCAGCACGTTTTTTCCCCTCGCCACTTTTTCACTCAATTCCCACCTCAAAGGGTTCAGTATTCCACACCGGTTAACTACGTCAACCTAGAGATCTACCTCAGCGAGAGAGTGAGTCGCGTTCGTCATTCACACATCCGCATTTTCATTCACATTTAATCCGGCGAGTAAAACAAGCGGACGACGAACGTAAACAAAGTCGTTGAACTGGTAACCCAAGCGTCGGGACCTCGGAAGCTGGTCCAGCCCCTCAACCTCGCTCCACCAACTGGTTTGGAAGCATTCCTCCCTCTGGAGTCTCTACTTTTTTCATTTGGTAAAACTTGGGTACACTAGTAGTGTGCTGCTACACTGTTCTATATGATAGTGGGAGCAAAGGCTAATTGTGTTTCCCTTGGCATTTTCCATCACGCATGATTGGGTTCTCTGGTTGTGCTGGGAGACATCAGTAGTGTTAGCCTGAGTTAGGAGACATCGGTAGTGTTAGCCTGAGCTGGGAGACATCGGTAGTGTTAGCCTGAGCTGGGAGACATTGGAAGTGTTAGCCTGAGCTGGGAGACATCGGAAGTGTTAGCCTGAGCTGGGAGACATCGATAGTGTTAGCTTGAGCTGGGAGACTCTAGTAGGGCAGCGATGATGTCAAGATGTCAAGTATTCGAGTAAAGGTTCATGAGCTACGGCAGCTTCAAAAGTTTCGTTCCAGCATACCTGGAGTCACTATCACTTGGAAATTAGGATAGCTTATCCCGCCCCACATTCACAGGAGACATGGCATGGGGAAAGTGGAGAAAGAATCCTTCCTCCGTTAGCCATGAATGTCGTAAGAGGCTACTAAACTGCCAGGAGCAAGGAGCTAGTAACCCCTTCTCCTGTATATACTGCTAAATTTAAAAAGAATAAAAAAATTTGTTTCGGGTCACCCTTGCTTGCTGGGAGACGGCCGGTGTATTTAAAAAAAAAATCTCTCTCATCCCAAATTAGGGGCAAGAATAATTACACAGGAGTCAGAAACAAGAGAGGAGATATTTAGATTACTTATTTAACTACATACATAGAGGAACGAGAGAGGAGAAAAATAATGTAGATGACATGAAATATTTAACTATATATATATATGCATTAGTAAATTATAACACCAAGTTATTATATGGCTAAGAATATATAATGTCGCTAGTCTCGTAACAAGGTTTTTCAAATACCAGTAATATTAACTGGGTACATCACATCAGCCGTGGGCTGTTACCTGGTGTGAATGATGACAGATGTGGGGGTGAGGGAGGCTGGGATTCATGTGGGAGTGATTGGTTCCGTACGTCACCATACACACTTTTATTGTTGACAGTGTATCACTGCTGACACTGAATCTGTCACTGTTGGTAGTGTATGTGGTAATGTTACCAATGTATGTGGCACTGTTGGCAGTGTGGGGGCACTACTGACAGTATGTGTCACTATTAGCGGAGTATGTGTCACTGTTGGCAGTTTTTATGGCACTGTTAGCAGTGCAAGCGTCACACTTGGTACTGTATTTGTCAGTGTTGACAGTGAATGTGTCACTGCAGTGAATGTAGCACTGCTGGCAGGATATGTCACTGTTGGCAGGGTACGTGTCACTATTGACAGGGTATATGTCACTGTTGGCAGGGTATGTGTCACTGTTGGCAGGGTATGTGTCACTGTTGGCAGGGTATGAATCACTATTGGCAGGGTATGTGTCACTGTTGGCAGGGTATGTGCCACTTTTGGCAGGGTATGTGTCAATATTTGCAGGGTATGTGCCACTGTTGGCAGGGTATGTGTCACTGTTGGCAGGGTATGTGTCACTGTTGGCAGGGTATGTGTTACTATAAACAGGGTATGTGTCACTGTTGGCAGTGTATATGTCACTATTGGCAGGGTATGTGACACTGTTAACTGGGTATGTGTCACTGTTGGCAAGGTATGTGTCACTGTTGACAGGGTATGTCACTGTTGGCAGGGTATATGTTACTGTTGACAGTTTATGTGTCACTGTTGGCAGGGTATGTGTTACTGTTGGCAGGGTATATGTCACTGTACGCAGGGTATGTGTCACTGTTGGCAGGGCATGTGTCACTGTTAGCAGGGTATGTACTATTGTTTACACTACCACTCAAGTGTGTCTTTCAGCAATAATCTATATGCTACCTTCAATAGTTTATTACGTCGTTAACTAGTAAACAATTCATCAAATAGACTGGTGAACAGGTCAACGGGTAGAAAGGTAGATGTCACATTATCTACCATCATTGTGACATAAGCTATTACTTCTCAAGGGTCTCAGAAGCAGGGGTGACTTGGTGCGGTTGAAAGGCTCTCGTCCCATGGAATTGAAGGTAATCTCCCATTCCTTGGATCATGCCTGATTACCGCTCATTTCCCAGATGTTATAGAACCCCTACGAAATTAGCGTTTCTCCCATGAAAATACAGTAATTCATTATTATCATTATTATTATTGCTGTGATTATTATTTTATGAAGGTGTAAAATTTTGAAAGTCATTTAGCGCAAGGTGTGGTGGAGGCTCCATCCTCCGTCCGCTGTCAGGTCAAGCTAAGATGAAAATGAGATTCCAGGAAGCGGAAAGAGAAAAAAAAGAATGAGAGAGAGAGAGAGAGAGAGAGAGAGAGAGAGAGAGAGAGAGAGAGAGAGAGAGAGAGAGAGAGAGAGAGAGAGGAGCAAATGATCAAGAGGGATGAACTTCTATAATGGAAGTAGTCACACTAGATTAATGATTCTGTAATACATCTCATCCAGTGTTGCTGTGGCGTAGTGATCACCTTGTGAGGGATGCTGTGAGTGTTGTCATGTGTAGTGCTGTGTGTGTTGTCATGTGTAGTGCTGTGAGTGTTGTCATGTGTAGTGCTGTGTGTGTTGTCATGTGTAGTGCTGTGTGTGTTGGCATGTGTAGTGCTGTGTGTGTTGTCATGTGTAGTGCTGTGTGTGGTGTCATGTGTAGTGCTGTGTGTGTTGTCATGTGTAGTGCTGTGAGTGTTGTCATGTGTAGTGCTGTGTGTGGTGTAGTACTGTGACGTGTAGTGCTGTCATGTGTAGTACTGTGATGTGTAGTACTGTGATGTGTAGTGCTGTGTCTCGTGTAGTGCTGTAATGTGTAGAGCAGTCTTTTGTGTAGTGCTGTGTTTTCTGGTGCTGTGCTGTCTAGTGCTGTGCTACCTGACTCTATGTGGTGGTGGTCACTGGTGGTGGTGGTGGTCACTGGCGGTGGTGGTGGTCACTGGTGGTGGTGGTGGTCACTGGTGGTGGTGGTGGTCACTGGTGGTGGTGGTGGTGGTGATGGTCACTGGTGGTGGTCACTGGTGGTGGTGGTGGTGGTGGTGGTCACTGGTGGTGGTGGTGGTCACTGGTGGTGGTGGTCATTGGTGGTGGTGATGGTCACTGGTGGTGGTGGTGGTCACTGGTAGTGGTGGTGGTCACTGGTGGTGGTGGTCACTGGTGGTGGGGATGGTCACTGGTAGTGGTGGTGGTCACTGGAAGCTGCAGCATCACAATTTACTTTGATAACAAGGTGACGTCACAAAGCAAGCCTTGCGTCTTGTAGAAAGTAACCAACCTTTAACCAGCCTCCATCCCCCTTCCCTCTCTCACACACACACCACACACACACACACACACACACACACACACACACACACACACACACACACACACACACACACACACACACACACACACACACAATATAAAATGGCAGGAGAGTATGCAGTATTAGCAGACCTCAGAACATCGCTGAGGCACTTGAACACAGCTTCCTTCAGAGCCTTATGTATGTGCCGTGTTAGGTCAGCCAGTGCTACGGGGCCCCAGCATGAAGCCCATACCGGGTCAGACTAGTGAAGAAACTCGAAAATATCCAGAGATTTGCAACCTAGGTAGTGCCAGAACTGAAAGGTATGCGTTATGATGAGGTTGAAGAAACTGTATCTAACGACCTTGATGTAGAGAAGAAATAGGGCGGATATGATTAGGGCATCAAATCGTGAGTGAGCAAAGAAGGACAGACTGTTTTAATTAAGAGAACCGGGAACAAGGAGATACAGGTGGAAACTGAAGACATTGATGAGTCTTAGAGATTCAAGGAAGTATTTCTTCAGTCTCATTGTGGTTGAAAATCGAAATGATTTTGATGAGGCAATGATGGAGGCAAAACCAATACGTAGTTTCAAGAATAGGTGTGATAAGACTCAAGCTTCCAGAAATCAGTGATGCCGATCAAAGTGGCTCAGAAGGCTGGATCAAGAACTGGATGTCGACCTTAACTAACTCTCAAGTAAGGAGAGAGCGGGGAAATGGGAATAGACAAAGAGTAGTTCCGGAGAGGAGTGTCTTCATCCTTAGAAACAGAGCCACAGCTTAGCCCAGCAGCGGAGCTCTTGGTGGTACATGACAGCAACATTCAGGCTGGGGACAGCTGGCTGGCACAGACGTTCAGGAATTCAGTTTACTGTCTTATTTGGAATGATCTATTCGTAAAATTATTAAATATTTGTTTTGTTATGTAATTGAGTTGTTCATAGTTGTCGATGTCTTCGATGAATTATTTCACACAAATCTTGGACTTGTCGTTGTGTGAAGCTGTACAGGATAACGGAGGTGTATATAACAGTTCCATTACAGAGTCGAAGATGGTGTTCTTTAGCGAACATGGTGTTCTTGATCGAGGCTGAAGGAATCGTAGTTTTTTCCAGGTGAGGCTGGGGGTGTGGTCGTCGACTTCAATTTCTTAAAAGGTGTGAAAATTTTAGTCTTCGGGCAGTGTTGCAGTAGCTCTGAAGGTGGCAGCAGGCAGGGCAGGTAACGTGGCAGCTGGTAGGTATGGAGTGGCTTGGTAGGCAGTGATTGGAGGATCTGTTGGAATGATCATACCTCCTATATTGGGAAGGATTTTTAGTATATCTGTGGATGACGCAGTATCAGGAAGCTAGAGGCTAGGAAGGTCGTTGAGGCGAGCTCGTTGATGGTAGAATTAAAGGTTCCAGGGGAAAGTAGGGATTTCCCTACTGACATAGATCATGCAGTGTAGGAATAATATTGATTGCGGAGGCCGGTTGTTGTGTTTCCTGGAGAATCTTCTGAGTATCAGCCTGGAGTCGAGTTATGGCAACACAGATCGGTGTCTTGGTGGAGCTAAGTTTCCTTTCTTCCTCAAACTTCATCTTATTTATGATCATTTTAAGAGTGAGCATTTGGTTGTAAGAGTGAGGATCACTCTTGCAGTTGAGACATTTTGGATGAGTGATTGAGGTGTAGTTGATGTGTATTTCCTCTCGTTCAGTGAGCAGTTCTTAGCGAGGTTTGTTTAAAGTGCCAGTTCCAGTATAAGGTAATATGGTAGTAACTCTCTCGTTAGATATTCCTGGGATTGACGACTCAGAGACCTTCCATTGACTGCTGCAGAAGCCATGGGGATCTACAGGAAGCGGTGGGAATTTTAGTGATCTTATCAACAGTAATCTAATTGGTCTTTAATGAGTAACTTCAGTTCAGTCGTTGATTGAATTATGTCGTTGTCTAGCCTCTTAATAAACAGATTTTTTTGCCTTCAAAGCTGTTGAAGGAAATATTTCGACGTTAAGGTCCTTACGTTCATTGCCGGGATAATAAATATTTTTTGCCTTCCACATTATCATCGAAAGAGTCGACTATGAAAGCGTCGTTGATACTGAGAAGGTTTAACAGTTTCTCCTGATAAATGGTCGTCAGGAGTGTGGCTAAGGTCATCTTCGATGAATGAGATATTGCCCCATGAAGTGGGCGAATGCGCACACGGTGCCTCTGAGTGTCGCCACACAGACGCCTGCTCCACGTGTGTGATACGTGTGATCCTTGAAGATCAAGGCTGTAACGTGATTGTGGAAAAAAACGCTTATGTACAGTTCAGAACATTTATTATAAGAAACGTTTCGCCCCGAGTGGCTTCTTCAGTCCCAATACAGAGATAACTAACAAACGAGTATATATAGTGGCAAGAGTCAGGTGGAAAGCAGCGAGGGTAGTAGTAGTAGTAGTAGTAATAGTAGTAGTAATAGTAGTAGTAGTAGCAGTAGTAGTAGCAGCAGAGCAATAGTAGATAGCAGCAGCAGCAGCAGCAGCAGCAACAGCAGCAAAGCAGAGCAGCAGCAGAGCAGAGCAGAGCTAAAGTAGAACAGTCAGTCAGCAGAGCAGTAACAGCAGCAGAGAGTAGCAGCAGCTACAAAGCAGCAGCAGCAGCAGCAGCAGAGCAGCAGCAGTAGTCAGCAGCTAACAGCAGCAACAGCAGCACAAGCAGCAGCAGTCAGCAGAGCAGCATCAGAGCAGCAGCAGCAGCAGCAGCAGCAGCAGACAGCAGCAACAGAGCATAGCAGAGCAGAAGAGCAGACAGCAGTAGTAGTAGTAGTAGTAGTAGTAGTAGTAGTAGTAGTAGTAGTAGTAGTAATAGTAATAGTAGTAGTAGTAGTAGTAGTAGTAGTAGTAATAGGACTGAAGAAGCCACGCGTGGCGAAACGTTTCCTATAATAAACGACGTGAACTGTGCGTAAGTGTTGTTTTTTTACATTGTCGTTATCACCATACCATCTGTATGTAGTGTACTAGTGAGTGAGTCCCCACCCTCGTGTGTAGTGTGAGTACCGTGTACTAGTGAGTCCCCACCCTCGTGTGTAGTGTGAGTACCGTGTACTAGTGAGTCCCCACCCTCGTGTGTAGTGTGAATACCGTGTACTAGTGAGTGAGTCCCCACACTCGTGTGTAGTGTGAGTACCGTGTACTAGTGAGTCCCCACACTCGTGTGTAGTGTGAGTACCGTGTACTAGTGAGTCCCCACCCTCGTGTGTAGTGTGAATACCGTGTACTAGTGAGTCCCCACCCTCGTGTGTAGTGTGAGTACCGTGTACTAGTGAGTCCCCACCCTCGTGTGTAGTGTGAGTACCGTGTACTAGTGAGTCCCCACCCTCGTGTGTAGTGTGAGTACCGTGTATTAGTGAGTCCCCACACTCGTGTGTAGTGTGAGTACCGTGTACTAGTGAGTCCCCACCCTCGTGTGTAGTGTGAGTACCGTGTACTAGTGAGTCCCCACCCTCGTGTGTAGTGTGAGTACCGTGTACTAGTGAGTCCCCACCCTCGTGTGTAGTGTGAATACCGTGTACTAGTGAGTCCCCACCCTCGTGTGTAGTGTGAGTACCGTGTACTAGTGAGTCCCCACCCTCGTGTGTAGTGTGAGTACCGTGTACTAGTGATTCATCAACCTCGTCTGTAGTATGAGTACCGTGTACTAGTAAGTCTCCACCCTCGCCTGTACTGTGAGTACCGTGTGCTAGTGAGGAGTCCCCACCCTCGTGTGTAGTGTGAGTACCGTGTACTAGTGAGTCCCCACCCTCGTGTGTAGTGTGAGTACCGTGTACTAGTGAGTCCCCACCCTCGTGTGTAGTGTGAATACCGTGTACTAGTGAGTCCCCACCCTCGTGTGTAGTGTGAGTACCGTGTGCTAGTGAGTGAGTCCCCACCCTGGCCTGTAGTGTGAGTACCGTGTACTGGTAAGTGAGTACCGTGTAACTATGGTGAACATCTTTTAATATCGAGAGATATTTCACTCTGACGTGTTTTTCCTCAACAATAGGAGAGGGAAAACGACGAAATTTAATGTGCGTATGAGAGTGGGAGTGGTTGACTTATGTTGTGAGTGGGAGTTGTACCTGTGTTGTGAGTGGGAGTGGTTGACTTATGTTGTGAGTGGGAGGTGTACCTGTGTTGTGAGTGGGAGTGGTTGACTTATGTTGTGAGTGGGAGTTTTACCTGTGTTGTGAGTGGGAGTGGTTGACTTATGTTGTGAGTGAGAGTTGTACCTGTGTTGTGAGTGGGAGTGGTTGACTTATGTTGTGAGTACGAGGTGTACCTGAGTTGTGAGTGGGAGTTGTACCTGTGTTGTGAGTGGGAGTTGAACCTGTGTTGTGAGTGGGAGTTGTACCTGTGTTGTGATTGGGAGTGGTTGACTTATGTTGTGAGAGGGAGGAGTTGACTTGTGAGTAGGAGTGGTGGACTTGTGTTGTGAGTGGGAGTGGTTGACTTATGTTGTGAGTGGGAGTTGTACCTGTGTTGTGAGTGGTAGTGGCTGACTTATGTTGTGAGTGGGAGGTGTACCTGTGCTGTGAGTGGGAGTGGTTGACTTATGTTGTGAGTGAGAGTTGTACCTGTGTTGTGAGTGGGAGTGGTTGACTTATGTTGTGAGTGGGAGTTGTACCTGTGTTGTGAGTGGGAGTGGTTGACTTATGTTGTGAGTGGGAGGTGTACCTGTGTTGTGAGTGGTAGTGGCTGACTTATGTTGTGAGTGGGAGGTGTACCTGTGTTGTGAGTGGGAGTGGTTGACTTATGTTGTGAGTGGGAGGTGTACCTGTGTTGTGAGTGGGAGTGATTGACTTATGTTGTGAGTGGGAGTTGTACCTGTGTTGTGAGTGGGAGTGGTTTACTTATGTTGTGAGTGGGAGGAGTTGACTTGGTAGTGGGAGTGGTTGACTTGTGTTGTGAGTGGGAGTGGCTGACTTGTGAGTGGGAGTGGTTGACTTGTGTTGTGAATTGGAGTGGCCAACTTGTGAGTGGGAGTGGTTGACTTGTGTTGTGAGTGACAGTGGCTGACTTATGTACAGAGTGGGAGTAGTTGACTTCTGTTGGGAATGGGAGGAGTTGTACCTGGGTTGTGAGTGAGAGGGGCTGCACCTGTGAAGTGCGTGGAAGTCGCTTTGCCTGTTTCGTGAGTGGGAGTGGTAGATGCAGTGTGTTGAGTGGGGGTGATTGTACCTGTTCAGTGAGTGAGAGGGATTGTACCTGCGGACTGGGAATAGTTGTACCATGTGTAGTGAGTAGGAATGGTTATACCTGTGTAGTGAGTGGGAGTGGTTGAACCATGTGTAGTGAGTAGGAGTTGTTATACCTGTGTAGTAAGTGGGAGTGGTTGTACTTGTGTAGTGAGTGGGAGTGGTTGTTAATGTGTAGTAAGTTGGAGTGGTTGTACCATGTGTAGTGAGTGGGAGTTGTTGTACCTGTGTAGCAAGTTGGAGTGGTGGCACCAGTGTAGTAAGTGGGAGTGGATGTACCTGTGTAGTAAGAGGGAGTGGTTGTACCAGTGTAGTAAGTGGGAGTGGTTGTAACCAGTGTAGTAAGTGGGAGTGGTTTCACCTGTGTTTATAAGTGGGAGTGGTTGTACCTGTTTAGTAAGTTGGAGTGTTTGTACCATGTGTAGTGAGTGGGAGTGGTTGTACCTGTGTAATGAGTGGGAGTGGTTGTACCTGTGTAGTGAGTGGGAGTGGTTGTATTTGTTTAATGAGTGGGAGTGGTTGTACCTGTGAAGTGAGTGGGAGTGGTTGTACCTGTGTAATTAGTGGGAGTGGTTGTACCTGTGTAGTGAGTGAGCTGATCATGAGAAGTGAAAATATTCATTCATGGGTAGTGAGGGAGGTTGATCATGGGTAGTGAATGAGGTTGATCATGGACAGAGAGGGAGGTTGATCATGGGTAGTGAGTGAGGTTGATCACGGGTAGTGAGTGAAGTTGATCATGGGTAGTGAGAGAGGTTGATCACGGGTAGTGAGGTTGATCTTGGGTAGTGAGTAAGGGTGATCATGGGTAGTGAGTGAGGTTGATAATGAGTAGTGAGTGAGGTTGATCATGGGTAGTGAGTAAGGTTGATTATGTGTAGTGAGTGAGGTTGATCATGGGTAGTGAGTGAGGTTGATCATGGTTAGTGAGTGAGGTTGATCATGGGGTAGTGAGTGAGGTTGATCATGGGTAGTGAGTGAGGTTGATCACGGGTAGTGAGTGAGGTTGATCACGGGTAGTGAGTGAGGTTGATCATAGGTAGTGAATGAGGTTGATCATGGGTAATGAGTGAGGATGATCATGGGTAGTGAGTAAGGGTGATCATGGGTAGTGAGTGAGGTTGATCATGGGTAGTGAGTAAGGTTGATTATGTGTAGTGAGTGAGGTTGATCATGGGTAGTGAGTAAGGTTGATTATGTGTAGTGAGTGAGGTTGATCATGGGTAGTGAGTGAGGTTGATCATGGTTAGTGAGTGAGGTTGATCATGGGGTAGTGAGTGAGATTGATCATGGGTAGTGAGTGAGGTTGATCACGGGTAGTGAGTGAGGTTGATCATGGGTAGTGAGTGAGGTTGATCACGGGTAGTGAGTGAGGTTGATCATGGGTAGTGAGTGAGGATGATCACGGGTAGTGAGTGAGGTTGATCATGGGTTATGAGTGAGGTTGATCATGGGTAATGAGTGAGGGAGATCAGGGGTAGTGAGTGAGGTTGATCATGGGTAATGAGTGAGGTTGATCATGGGTAGTGAGTAAGGTTGATCATGGGTAGTGAGTGAGGTTGATCATGGGCAGCTACAGAGGTCCGCCGAGATTATCCAAGGTGAATGAGGGTTATTGGTCATGTGTGACTGTCACTGCTGGCTAACTGAAGCTCCTGGCTCCATTGCTTTCCCTGATTCCTCCTCGTAGGTTTAGTGCTTCTCGTGAATATTATAATAATTTAACTTCATATGCAGAGTGTGTCGGGGAGGGAGACTACAGTAGAGTGTGTCGGGGAGGGAGACTTTAGTAAAGTGTGTCGGGGAGGGAGACTTCAGTGTAGTGTGTCGGGGAGGGAGACTTCAGTAGAGTGTGTTAGGGAGACTTCAGTAGTGTGTCGGGAAGGGAGACTTTAGTAGTGTGTATCGCCGAGGAAGATCAATATACAGTATCTCAGTATCCATGACTTTAGACATATGTGAATGTGTTTAGCTTGTGTGAGGTGAGCTCCAGGGTAGGAAGGTAGGTAGAGAGATAAATAGGTAGGTATGAAAGCAGGCAGATAAGTAGAGAGGTAGATAGGTAGCTAAGTGAAGAGGCAGATAGGAAGGTAGCAGACAGGCAGGTAAGTAGGAACTTCAGTAAGTAGATAAGTAGATGGAAAGTTAGGTAGTTAGGCAGGCAACCAGGCGGGCAGAAAGGTACATTGACAAACAGGCTGACAGACAAGTAGATAGGAAGGCAGGCAAGCATGCAGGCATGTAAAAAGGTGGCAGACAGTCAGGCAGGCAGAGATTTAGCGTGGATGAGTCACCCACCAACTTCCCAAGGCAGCTAGACAGATAAAACGCTTGTCACCTTCGTATGGAGGAGGTTCCCTGAGCCCCTTGGAGGTCAAGTCAATCCTCTCTCTCTCTCGTGTGTGTATATATATATATATATATATATATATATATATATATATATATATATATATATATATATATATATATATATATTTCAGACAGACTTGTTTCTACGTCCACAGCAAAACTCGAACCAGCAAACTCTGTATCAGAGTACATAGTACTTTACCACGGAGCTAGACCCCAGATAAGTATGGGCGCCCAGCGGAGCTAGAGTATATGAAATGGGGTAGAAGATGTATGGGTTAAGTTTAAGAATATAGTGTTAGAGAGTTCAGCAGAAGTTTGTGGTTACAGGGAAGTGGGTGCGGGTGGGAAGAAGCGCGATTGGTGAAATGATGTAAGAGTGAAAAATTTCGCATATGAGAGGTTTTTACAAAGTAGAAGTGATGCAAGAAGGGAGGAGTATATGGAGAGAAAAAGAGAGGTTTAGAGAGTGGTGAAGCAATGTAAAAGGAGAGCAAATGAGGAATTGAGTGAGATGTTACCAACAAATTTTGTTGAAAATAAGAAAAAGTTTTGGAGTGAGATTAATAAGTTGAGAAAGCCTAGGGAAGGAATGGATTTGTTAGTTAAAAATAAGAGAGGAGAGTTATTAAACGGAGAGTTAGAGGTATCTGGAAGATGGAAGACATATTTTGAGGAATTGTTAAATGTTGATGAAGATAGGAAAGCTATGAGTTCGTGTATAGGGCAAGGAGGAATAACATCTTATGGAAGTGAGGAAGAACCAGTTGTGAGTGTGGGGGAAGTGCGTGGGGCAGTGGGTAGAATGAAAGGTGGTAAATCAGCTGGGATTGATGGGATAAAGATAGAAATGTTAAAAGCAGGTGGGGATATAGTTTTGAAGTGGTTAGTGTTTTTATTTAATAAATATGTGGAAGAGGGTAAGGTACCAAGGGATCGGCAGAGAGCATACATAATTCCTTTGTATAAAGGCAAAGGAGACAAAAGAGAGTGTAAAAATTATAGGGGAATAAGTCTGTTGAGTATACCTGGTAAAGTGTATGGTAGAGTTATTATTGAAAGAATTATGAGTAAGCCGGAGAGCAAGATAGCAAACGAACAAGGAGGTTTTAGGAATGGAAGAGGGTGTGTTGACCAAGTGTTTGCAGTAAAACATAAAGGTGAACAATATTTAGATAAGGGTAAAGAGTTTTTTGTGGCATTTATGGATTTGGAAAACGCATATGATAGGGTGGATAGGGGAGCAATGTGGCAGATGTTGCAAATGTATGGAATAGGACGTAGGGTATTGAAAGCATTGAAGAGTCTCTACGAGGATAGTGAGGCTCAGGTTTGAGTGTGAAGGCGAGAGGGAAATTATTTCCCAGTAAAAGTAGGCATCAGACAGGGATGTTTGATGTCACGATGGTTGTTCAATATATTTATAGACGGGGTTGTAAGAGAAGAGAATGCTCAGGTGTTGGCAAGAAGTGTGGGGCTAAAAGATAAAGTTGTCAAAGTTGCTCTTTTGCTAATGACACTGTGCTTTTGGGAGATTTTGAAGAGAAGTTGCAGAGGTTGGCTGATGAGTTTGGTAGGGTATATAAAAGAAGGAAATTAAAAGTGAATATATGAAAGAGTAAGGTGATGAGGATAACCAAAAATTTAGGTAACAGAAGATTGGATATCAGATTGGAGGGAGAGAGTATTGAGGAGGTGAATGTATTCAGATATCTTGGATAACATGTCAGCAGATGGGTCTATTAAAGATGAGATGAATCATAGAATTGACGAGGGGAAAATGGTGAGTGGTGCACTGAGGAGTCTGTGGAGACAAAGAACTTTATCCATGAAAGCAAAGAGGGGAATGTATGAGAGTATAGTTATGCCAACACTCTTGTATGGGTGTGAGGCATGGGTGGTGAATGTTACAACAAGGAGAAGGCTTTAGGTAGTGGAGATGTCATGTCTGAGGGCAATGTGTGGTGTGAATATAATGCAGAGAATCCGTAGTTTGCAGATTAGGAGGTGCGGTATTACAAAAACTATTATCCAGAGGGCTGAGGAGAGGTTATTGAGATAGTTTGGACATGTAGAGAGGATGAAACGAAATAGAATGACTTCGAAAGTGTATAAATCTGTAGTGGAGGGAAGGCGCCGTAGGGATCGGCCTGGGAAAGGTTGGAGGGAGGGGGTAAAGGAGGTTTTGTGAGCGAGGGGCTTGGACTTCCAGCAAGCGTGCGTGAGCATGTTAAATAGGAGCAAATGGAGACAAGTGGTTTTTAGGACTTGACGTGCTGTTAGAGTGTAAGCAAGGTAACATATGTGAAGGCATTCAGGGAAACCGGCAGGCCGGACTTGATTCCTGGAGATGGGAAGTACAATGTCTGCACTCTGAAGGAGGGGTGTTAATGTTGCAGTTTTATAACTGTTGTGTAAGCACGCCTCTGGCAAGACTGTGATGGAGTGAATGATGATGAAAGTTTTTCTTTGTCAGGCCACCCTGCCTTGGTGGGAAACGGCCTATGTGTAATATATTTTAGATAAGTTTTCAATAATTTATTAATAAACAAACACAAAGAAATATTTTTTTTCGTTAGGTACAGAATGATTTTTGCAAAATTATTGCGTACACAAGTTTTCGCTTGTCTTTTTTCGGCAAGAAGAGCGTTGCTATATATTCCAAAATCGCAAGTTTTCCCAATCGACACGACAAATATATATATATATATATATATATATATATATATATATATATATATATATATATATATATATATATATATATATTATTAGTAATATGTACATTTACTGTATGTCTAAGAGATGACAGCTACAGGACAGGAAATAATAGAAAGAATGAGTGATTGCAAGTTTACATACCCTTTGTTGAGTTTGTCACTCGACTCAAAATTTTTTTTATTTTCTCTCAATCTAACACCGATCTAATATAGTATATACATTACAGTGATGTTACACTCAATTCTTCAGTATCAAGCAGACGATCCCGAGACACCACAGCGCGTGTGTTTGTGTGTGCAGATGCATTCCAGTTAATGGCTAAAGCCACAAAATCCAGTGTGTAGATGTCAACAAGGAAATCAAAGACAAAGTGTATTCTGTCCTAGAGTTAGCTGAGTCAACAAAGCTGGGCTAATACTAAGTCCACTTGCCACTTAGCACGCAGAAGCAAACCTCTTCTTGAAATACACCACACATAAGAAAGGCCAACAACATCCAAAGGAGTCAAAGTCAATCTCAAGACAGTGTAACTTACGTAAGAGCACTCAGTGTTCACAAAGAGCAAATGCATCTAAGGACTAAGTCACAAACTTGCTTTACAGCAGCCTGTTTTGCGAGTGCTGACACCACTCTCAAGATGCTGTCACCACTCTCAATGTGTTGACACCAATCTCAAGGTGTTGACACCACTCTCAAGGTGCTGTCGCCACTCTCAAGGTGCTGACACTACTCTCAAGGTGTTGACACCACTCTCAGGTGCTGTCGCCTCTCTCAAGATGCTGACACTACTCTCAAGGTGTTGGCACCACTCTCAAGGTGTTGACACCACTCTCAAGGTGGTAACACCACTCTCAAAGTACTGACACTCCTCATAAGATACAGAAACAAAGTCCGCAATAGCTTAGTGTAATATATGTGTTAGCAAAAGTTGCTTCTTCTTCTTCTTCTTCTTCTTTTCTTCTTCTTCTTCTTCTTCTTCTTCTTCTTCTTCTTCTTCTTCTTCTTCTTCTTCTTCTTCTTCTTCTTCTTCTTCTTCTTCTTCTTCTTCTTCTTCTTCTTCTTCTTCTTCTCTCCTTCTTCTTCTTCTTCTTATTATTATTATTATTATTATTATCATTATTATTATTATTATTATTATAGGAAAATGATGAACACTTTAGAGGTCAGATGGTGCCTGCAGAATGTGAGGAGATCAGGTTCATTCCGATGAAGATGATAAGTCCTATTCCTTGTATCAAAAGCTTCCCACCACAAGGGGAGTGAAAGTATAGCAGTGTTTTATTCCTTCAGAATGAGAACTCTTCCTTGCAACGACTATGTCAATATAACAACTGAGTCCACACAGTGTGGACATAGGCTCTACACGCAAGTTAGTTCAGGAATTATTTCAAGACTCCCTTCAAAACATCTTTCAAAAATTACGATTTTGAAAGGTGTCATCATGTCAGGCTATTTTAATGGAGACAGAGCAATCTCGCTCACGTCCTTTCCCTGCGTCACCAGCATCACTAACTGCTCATCTCTGAGCGAGGGAGAGCGTGTGGGTTGGAGGGGGGTTAAGGATGCACCTGTCAGTTATGTCCTGCCCACCAGTTATCTGGACAGTTCGTGCCAGGCAGCGCTAAGCGCGGCCAGAGCTCACTATATATTTCAAATATATTAAGCCTATTATATAATAGTTTAAAAGAATGTAAAGTAAATAACTTAGGTATTACACCAAAGGTTCGAGACATTGTCTAAGTTATAGACAAACTAAAGATTTATTTTAGTGGTAATAATAACCCTAATATTAAATTATGTACATATGTACGTTACGCTGTTGCTGCAGCTGCTTCTACCGTTGCTGCTGCTGCTACTGTTGCTTCTGTTTCTGCTACTGCTTCTTCTGTTGCTTCTGCCTCTGTTGTTGTTGTTGCTGCTGCCCCCTTTTCTCCTCTTACTAATTTACTTTTACTACACCTGTCACTATAGTTGGAGGCTGTAGGCTATATACTATAACACCCGCTACATTAATCTTAGGTCAATGGCCAGCGGAGACGGGGGAGTGCGGGGTTAAAAGGAGGGCGAGCCAGGCTCAGTAAAACGGAGCCACCCGTTAGATGAGCTGCGGCGCTGTACAGAGAGAGAGAGAGAGAGAGAGAGAGAGAGAGAGAGAGAGAGAGAGAGAGAGAGAGAGAAGAGAGATAGAGAGTTATCACTTTTTAAAGGCACTTGTGGATAAATACTTAGCCTTTGCGCGCGCGCGCGTGTGTGTGTGTGTATGTGTGTGTGTGTGTGCACTCACTATGTGGCTGCACGGGTCGAGTCACGGCTCCTGTGTTTAAGTGTCTAGAACAGGGTTGTGTTATCTGCAGAGTATATGTCCCACCGATGCTTCAGAGTTGAGGTGCTTTAGTGTTAACAAATTCAGAGTCTATATTAGTTTTATATTACTCTGTAAAAATCTGTACTCTAATTTCTTTTGCATATTTTACGTAGGAGTTTCAAGCCGTTCTTCACGATATTGTATCACTTTCCTTAATCTCCCTTTCGTTCGAGGTAACTTTAAACGTTTTATCGATTTCGTCGTATTGTTTATTGCATTTCTATTCATTGTTTTAAAAAAAATATGTTATACTTATGTTTTAGACTGTTTTATGCAAAATGCACTACTGTCCACACTGGAAGTCATTTTGAACATCTTCCAACAATGCACCAACCTATCCAGGTCTTCCTGAATCTGAAGAATTGTACATTCAGCCACTGAAGCTGTGTTTTTTTTTTACTCCGGATCAATTTCATCCATGAATTTGTCCATTTTTATTGTTAGCTCTTCTTCAAGATTGTTCAAATGAATTGTGAAAAGCATTGAGCTAGGGAGTGATTCCTGAGGAACTCCATTCTTTACGTTTAGCCACTCAGACTCTTCATCGTTCAATACCAGTCGTTATTTACACTGGTGTTGATGGCGTTCATTGCGGATATGGTCAGAAAGAAAGAGTAACCAGAGCAGTCGAGACTGGAGCCGATGTATCCTTGCAAGGTGGGAAAGGGGCCATAAGTTATAGACAGACGAGACATGTAGATCCCTGCAACAGTGAATTGAAGAACAGTTATGCGTGCAGCACTAGCAATCAGAATAATGCATGTGTGATGCATTACAGACACACGAATCTCATGAAACGGGATGAAGCTAGTCAGTTAATGAAAGAGAACGATCTACAGAAGTGGCGTTGCTTAGAGGCAGCCGTGATAGCAGTACCTAACACAGTTGTGTAAAAATCATGGGACATCAGCATTTTTAGTGTACCTGAGAATATAAATCACAGAACATATGGGTCTTTAACCCATGATAAATGAGTCCTAAAACTCACTGACTAGTGGTTAGCGCACTGGCCTGTGAGTTTAAGACTCACTTGCCGTGGGTTCGAGTCCCACCTGTTATGTGATTTGTTTGCAATCGTATTATTACGATTTCTTGAGTTGTACTTGAGAATATAATTTTAAAGCAAGACAAAACAGTCATTTGACCTCACTTCCCTCTGCTTTAACTGACCTCTCTCTACTCAGCCTGTTTTCAGTAACCTGTATTGAACTAACAAAGACCCTAGTGGGCGAAACGTTTCCTTAATAAAATGTTGATAAATATGACACATGAGGAACACTTCTTGTGGGGTAGTATAATACTTGAGCAGAATTAAGGACATTTCATTAAGTGATAAATGGTTCAGAGAACCGACAGGCTGATAAATTAGACACATGGGTATATTAATTGTGGAAACGTTTCGCCACACAGTGGCTTCATCAGCCCGAAACAAAGAAGAATAGTAAAGATCAGAAGGAATTTGAGGTAATAAGTCCCTCAGCCTGGACTGATTACCTCAAACTCCCTCTGATCTGCACTGTTTTTCTTTGTTTTGGACTGATGAAGCCACTGTGCGGCGAAACGTTTCCACAAAAAACATACCCAAGTGTTGCCCATGCGTCTAATTTATCAATCATTTATGAACCATTTATCTACTTAATGAAATGTCCTTAATTCTGCTCAAGTATTTTACTACCCCACAACAAGCTGTCGGTATTGTTATATGGCACCGAAGTTATTTTTATTGCTATTTGTTATCCTATTCTAGGATTACTTTTGATGTTAAGTGCAGTTTTCGGTGAGCATTTCTTTCTAAGTAGTTAGTGTATTCATCAAGGTTATTAGTAAATTTAAATTAATTCTATTAGAGTTTCCCTATAGTCTCAATTAGTTTAACGCTTACGAATTAGGCGCTTTCCAATAATGATAATAATAATAATAACAATAATAATAATAATAATAATAATAATAATAATAATAATAATAATAATAATAATAATAATAATAATAATGAGATTGCTTTATAATATTGGTAAGACTGAATGCCGTATTTTGTCTCACAAGTGACTCGTTAATTAGTACAAGTTGAGGTTCTTCCTTGGAATTTGACTCAGGTTTATTTGAATGATTCTACTTATGTTTGGCACAAGTGATATTGCTCACTCGTGCATACTGCTCAGTTCCTTATATTTTCACTAAAATATACAAAGAGAGAGAGAGAGAGAGAGAGAGAGAGAGAGAGAGAGAGAGAGAGAGAGAGAGAGAGAGAGAGAGAGAGAGAGAGAGAGAATCACAGTAGGAGCCAGAGTTTTGGTATAGCCGCAGGAAATGCTAATATATAGCTTTATGGTCTTAATTTCATTGCATCTTATATTCCTCTTCCTCTTTCTTCTCCTCTTCTAATTCCTAGTCTTACACCACTTTTCTTCCTTTGCTGTTGTTTTTTGTTTATCATCATCATCATCATCATCATCATTATTATTATTATTATTATTATTATTATTATTATTATTATTATTATTTTATTATTATTATATTTATTATTATTATTATTATTATTATTATTATTATTATTATTATTATTATTATTATTATTATTATTATTTTCAATATTTTCATTATTATTCTTATTTGATTTTCAATATTTTCATTATTATTATTATTATTATTATTATTATTATCAATAATATATTATCGCCTATTATTCTGTGGTTTATTCACTTATTAATTTACCTTTACTAAATCATCTCTAGTAAAATAATTTAAGTTTACCCGAATTTCACATACTTCCACAAACTCTCCTTCACACACTTCTCCGAACCCTTCTTTAGATGTTCCTTACTCTTACGTCTTAGATGTTTCCAACTACCTGCGTCTTAGATGTTCCCA
The DNA here is from genome assembly GCA_009830355.1 of Cherax destructor. Taxonomy (NCBI): domain Eukaryota; kingdom Metazoa; phylum Arthropoda; class Malacostraca; order Decapoda; family Parastacidae; genus Cherax; species Cherax destructor. The sequence continues at coordinate 348,470 of WNWK01000764.1, forward strand.
ATTCCTGATTCTAAGATGTTTCAAAACCCCTGAGTTTCAGATGCACCCAATTCCTGGGTTCATGCACCCTTAGTTTACAACATCCTCGATATCAACAAGCCTCTTCAAGCGGGCCCCTTGATGCTGGTGAAGGACTCGTGACCCCTAGGAATTTGACCTATCCTTTCGCTTATCAAATTAAACCTGGTTGTCTCCCATGCCTCAGGCGCTGTTTAACCTCTACGGATTTAGCGCTTCTATATGAAAATATATTAATACTGAGTAAGTCTTCTACACACTTTTTGCATTACTTCATAACCTCAACAACCCCTGAATTTTTTTTTTCATACATCACTGCCTTCTAATTTCTTTATTTTTTATTTTTTTTCACACTGCATATATGCGTATATTCAGACCTGTGGAGATACACAGTCGCACTACAGCTTATCGAATATATGGTCTTTCTGCTGCCTCCACCTTCTTCCATGCAGCAACATTCATTATTATAATTGACATTCGTACTGGCGTCTCCCTCGTTATACCGTGATACATACCTCATTTTATATCAACTGGCAAACTTTTTTCTTTCTTTCTTGTTTCCTCAACAATTCTGCTACTTTTTTTCCTAATTATTTCTGTGATTCACTTCATCGTTCACATGCTGAAACATTCACTTTTAAGTATCTTAATACAGTTACTTCTTCGGTGCTACTTTCAAACTGGCTTCCAATATTTTATTTTATATTTCTTTTAATTATCATTATCTTGCTCATTTCTACAATCACTGCTTCTTTACTTCCAAACTCCCCACATCTCTGATGATTATTTTTAACCTCCCAAAAGCACTGTGTCATCCGCAATCAGCAACTGTGACGACGTCTACTAAATAACAGATTCATTATCTTTCAAGATCACACCTCTCCATAAAACTCAAGCATTTACTTATTTTACAACTCCATTTATGAACACAATAAACAAACACGGTGACATCACATTTTCTTATTCAAGACTCACTTTTTCTTCTACGTATTGTAAGCTTCGCTCTACTCCTTAAGATTCATACACTTTTCTGTAACTTACCACCTATGTATACCATTACAAATGGCCTACAATACAGTGACGTTTAGGAGTAAGACACATGTACCACACTACGTATTTTTCTTGACGAAACATTTCGTCTTCGGTGCAGGCTTCATCAGTCGAGGAGAGGAAGTTTTAGATAATCAGTCACTTAGTCTTGGTGTTAGATTATATCACTCGCTTCAGGCTAAGAGACTGCTTATTTAATACCGAGACTGAGGGACTGGTTACCCAGACTTCCTCCTGGATTATAATTCATCTCTGTATTCGACTGATAAAGCCAGCAGTGAAGGCGAAACGTTTGGTCTACGAAGACACCTAGTGTTGCACATCTGTCATATTCATCACTTAGTGATGTGTTTCAGGCACTGACTGTATCATCTCTCTTTTCAAAATTTATTAATGAATAAGACACACTTTTTTCCCTTATAAAGTTTTATATATTTAAGTGAATTAGTGGAAACACTTGAAGCATACATCTGGGAGCGAAATGACATACAATCAACAACGTTTCGCTCTGTTATAGTTCTAAAATGTATTAGAGCAAAACGTTGCCACTTACACACCTCATACTGTCAAAAATAGTGAAGGAAATACAAGTTGCAATACGAAATTTCCTCTGTTAGTGTTATAAACGTTTAACAGAGCGAAACGTTGCCACCAACACACCACTTAATACAGCCTCAATACTCTTATTAGTTGAGGACCAACAGCCTCCGCGGTATAAAAAAAAAATATTCCATATTAATATGGAGCAATAAATCTGAATGGCTCATTAAGCTCGATCCTCCGTCTGGTAATACTGAGACAGAAACCCCACTCTTGCTGACACACCTAAAAGGTCTTCAGGGAAACCTGTTGAAAATTATTACCCTTGAGGTTATTTAAATAAGTGATTAAACTGCTACTTCATTTATTTATTTCAGTAAATGGTAATGGTATTAATGAATAGATTTAGAGGCAGGAGTCGTCTTAGTAAAGGTTGGATGGAGGGGGTAAAGGAGGTTTTGTGTGTGAGGGGCTTAGACTTCCAGCAAGCGAGTGGAGGCAAATGGTTTTTATGACTTGGCGTGCAGTTGGAGTGTGTGCAAAGTATTTATACTGTTAGGTAACCTAGCTTAGAGTAACCTAACCTAAGGTTAAGTTAACTGGAGGTAGCCCAACTTAGGGTGACCTAACCTAAGGTTACCTTTTATTTAAGAAAACTAATTTTTTTGGTATATAGGGAGCTTACAAAAAATTATGCTCTTTAAGGTGTTAGAGAACCACCGAAGTGAGATAAAGATATAATGACCTAGGAAGGATACGTAAGTGTTGCCTCCCAGTAGAGTGAAATAAAATGATGGAACAAGAAACTCTTTGTAATGTCTGGAACAAAAAAAATTTCTTCAGTACTACATCTAATGCTGGAACAAGAAACTCTGGAGTGATACATCTAGTTCTGGAACAAGAAACTCTGGAGTGATACATCTAGTTCTGGAACAAGATACTCTGGAGTGATACATCTAGTTCTGGAACAAGAAACTCTGGAGTGATACATGTAGTTCTGGAACAAGATACTCTGGAGTGATACGTCTAGTTCTGGAACAAGATACTCTGGAGTGATACGTCTAGTTCTGGAACAAGATACCCTGGAGTGAGACGTCTAGTTCTGGAACAAGATACTCTGGAGTGAGACGTCTAGTTCTGGAACAAGATACTCTGGAGTGATACATCTAGTTCTGGAACAAGATACTCTGGAGTGATACATCTAGTTCTGGAACAAGATACTCTGGAGTGATACATCTAGTTCTGGAACAAGATACTCTGGAGTGATACATCTAGTTCTGGAACAAGATACTCTGGAGTGATACGGCTAGTTCTGGAACAAGATACTCTGGAGTGATACGTCTAGTTCTGGAACAAGATACTCTGGAGTGATACGTCTAGTTCTGGAACAAGATACTCTGGAGTGAGACGTCTAGTTCTGGAACAAGATACTCTGGAGTGAGACGTCTAGTTCTGGAACAAGATACTCTGGAGTGATACGTCTAGTTCTGGAACAAGATACTCTGGAGTGAGACGTCTAGTTCTGGAACAAGATACTCTGGAGTGAGACGTCTAGTTCTGGAACAAGATACTCTGGAGTGATACATCTAGTTCTGGAACAAGATACTCTGGAGTGATACGTCTAGTTCTGAAACAAGATACTCTGGAGTGATACGTCTAGTTCTGGAACAAGATACTCTGGAGGGATACGTCTAGTTCTGGAACAAGATACTCTGGAGTGATACATCTAGTTCTGGAACAAGATACTCTGGAGTGATACGTCTAGTTCTGGAACAAGATACTCTGGGTGAACTCTAGTTCTGAACAAGATTCTGAGTGCTCTAGTTCTGAACAAGATTGATGGACGATTTAGTTCTGGAACAAGATCCCTGGAGTAACTCTAGTTCTGAACAATAAACTCTTGTGTCTTCATTTGTTCTCCTTAACTGTCCCCCTGCTCCTATTTATCTTTTCTACTTCCTTTTCATGTTTTTTTATCTCATTCTCCTCCACCTGCATTCCTTTCTAATATTTTTTAATCAACAGTAACACTTCCTTCTTCCACCTCGTCCTCCTCATCCTCCTTCTTTTCTTCCTCCTTATTATCTCTCTCATTTCCACTTCGCTTCTTCATATATTCATTATAATACAGTTCGTCATTTTCTTTTATCTTTCTCTTGCTTCCACTAATGCATATATCTTTCTTCTCTCTCTCTTCTCTCTCTCTTCTTCTTCTTCTCTCTCTCTTCTTCTCCTCTCTCTTCTCTCTCTCTCTCTCTCTCTCTCTCTCTTCTCTCTCTCTCTATCTCTCTCTCTCTCTCTCTCTCTCTATCTCCTCTCTTCTCTCTCTCTCTCTCTCTCTCTCTCTCTCTCTCTCTCTCTCTCTCTTCTCTCTCTCTCTCTCTCTCTCTCTCTCTCTCTCTCTCTCTCTCTCTCTCTCTCTCTCTCTCTTCTCTCTCTCTCTCTCTCTCTCTCTCTCTCTCTCTCTCTCTCTCTCTCTCCCTCATCAAAGCTGATGAGGCAGTGGGAAATATTGGACTTATTAGGGATACCTTTAAGAGGTTGCCTGAATATTCTTTTTCCTTTTTTTTAATCTTCTCCAATTTTCAGGTTTTTATTTTTCTCATAACTCGAGAATGTCTCATCTGGTCGCCTTCAAATTTTCAAAACACTTGTGTATGGTAGCGGGACCCAAATTCAATTCTTGCAACAATCGTCATGTCCTATGACCAAAGTTGCTGAAACCATTCGCAGCATCATGAAATTGATCGGATAACTTGCAAAACCCTCGGTGGTGGAGCTTCGAAGATTAAAAAAAGATGCCTAAAATTTGACAACGATGAAGAGTGTAATGCAGATGTGCATGTGCAGATTTGACCATTTATGTGTGAAGTACAGTGGACCCTCGGTTTTCGTTCACCTCTAAACTCGAACAATTATGTAAGTGTATTTTCGTAAGTGCTTTTGTAAGTGTATTTTTGGGGTCTGAAATGACTAATCTAATTTATATTTGTCCTTATGTGAACAAATTCGTTCGGTAACGGCACTCAAACAGCATTCTGGAAAGAATTTTCAACGAAAACCGAGGGTCCATTGTATTGTGAATTTTCTATTCCCGTTTAATCAAGCTAAATAAATTTCAGTTTACCTCTTCTGAACTTTTGTATATTTAATGGCTGATGCTTTTTTGAGCCAGTATAGTACTTATTAAGTTTTTTGCGTGCTAACAGATTTATTGATGTAGTGAAACAGTCAATAAAAAGCTTGGAATAGTTGGAATCCATGTTGGAGAATGACCCATCTGATCGAATTCAAATTTTCACCATTAGTGTGGTGAAAATTTGAATTCGATCAGATGGGTCTATTAGGTGCCCTAAGTTCCATTTTTGCATATTTTTTTAATAAATCGCGAAACTTATTTTTTTTATTCATTAAATAAAGAAAGCTTCTCCTGACTAGCTTCAGCATATATTGACGTGGATGATACCTCATGAGTTTAGTCAGAGTAGGTATTAATTTGAAATTTTATTGATATAGTTAAAAAGCGTCGAATCGTTGGAAGCGGATCAATTTCTTGAGAATTACTTTTATGATCAGCTGCAAAGTTTTACCATTGATGGGCGTTATTGAAACGCAGATTATCACCCAGTTTGGGCTGTAAGTTTCAATTTGCTATTTTTTATGTAAATTGCTTCAGATTTCATAAATAGAGCATGCCTCTTTTGATCGTCTTCAAACCTTAAATCATAGCACGGGCGGGGATTGAACTCGTGTCAGTCGTAATGACTCGTGTCACTACGAGTTCATGAGTCAAACCCTAAATACCTGTGTATCTTAATTGAAATTATTTTTGTAATAATTTTGGGCTTTGTGGGTGCCAATTTGTCTTTCTTTACCAATTTAAAAAAAATCATAATGAAACATTTTTTCTTATAGAATTTTACAGAATTTTAAAAATATAAATGAGAAAAGAATACTGAAAAAAAATCGAGGTTTTATGGAATATTCTCAGCAACATTTTCGTTTACTTTCTCACACATTTTAGTTTGTTACTCGAGAATGCCTTATTCGATCGGCTTAAAATTTTCAACACTCATGTAATATATCTTTGTCAAGATTCGTGGGTCTATTTGAGTACTCTTTTCAAAATGATACCAAGGTCATTCCCAAATTTTGTTTCTTGTGATAGATGGAGACAGGCTACTCTGATGGAGGCTTTATTCTCCGAGTAGATATCTCGAGTCAGATACGTTATGAATATAAATAAGCTATTTGGGGGTTATGTCATTTTATTTAGACATTTTAACTGAGAATAACACAACATGAGTAGTAGCTGGGAGGAGGTTTCAAACATCATACCACCACAGCCATAGAGGAAAATAGGACGAAGTAACATCAACAACATCGCCACCCACTTCTTGTCTAACAGGAAACAGCATGATCTAAGCCTAGGACAATATTTCTTCCCTGGAATACACAATAAAAATGTAAAGTTGAACACCATCATCTAAAATTAGAGGTTCGGTGACAGCGAATTCAACGCAAGGACTAATTACCACGGCTATCTCTGAACTTACCAACAACGTTATTCGTCACAGATACATTAACGCATTAAAAACTTTTGTAAATGACGCCTCCATCTACCGATTACCAAGAAAAAATGACTAACCTGTTATGAGACAGAGACACTGATCTAGTCACTATAACCATATATGAACAACGCACCTAATACGCATTATATTAATCTTTCCTTTAAAGACCTGAGCATGAAGAAAGACTTCTTCGCATGATGCCTTTCACACGGAGACCAACACACCTACACTAGACTATCCTACCCAGAATACAAAAATCTGAGATTCAAATGAAACTCTCAGCTTGGACTTGAAGAGCCTCTCATCAACAAGCGTATCTATGACCTAAACATCCATTCCAACTCTTGGGAACCACGAGCGTGGCATACCTAAAATATTCTGGAGTATTCCAAACGGGAGGAGAGTAAAATTTGTCACGTAGCCACGTATGTGGTCGCATCAGGGGTGACATGTCCAGTGGTACTGTGCATCTGATGTTTGAAGCATAGATGGCCGAGTGGAATAAGTACGTGAGACGTACTAGAATATCGGGGGGTTCGATTTTCAACCAGTCGCAGTATTGTTATTTGCCTAAATACACTCGGCTGGCCGATGTTTAATAATAAATAACTAATAACTTTATATATACATATATATATATATATATATATATATATATATATTATATATATATATATATATATATATATATATTTTTTTTAATATGAGATGGGTCCACCTCTGGTGCAAATTTGGGACCTCATAGCCTCGGAGAAGTGGATAAAAAGGCATCAAGGAAGAATATTTGGATTTCTTCCTGAAGCCGTTTGAATATTCCACTTCTCCTACCACCCCATCCTATATACACACATACATACATATAAATGCTTTATTAATAGACAGAATACATTTATAAAACACACAAACATGAACATGAATACAATGGTACAATATGTCAAAGATTATGAATCTCCTCCAGCTCCTCCGAAGCCGGACGCGAGCCGAGTATGCAGCATGCGTTTCCTCTGGATGGCCACGCTGAGACGCTGGAACATGAACGTGGCTGCCCTTGGGTCCCTGGTGGTGTCGATGAGTCTGGAACCCAGCTCTTTAAGGAAACGTGTTGCATTTTTTCCCCACGCTCCCAAGGTCTCCGATCCCACTGGGACAAATTTATACTGTTGGCTTATGTCCCTGTACTTGCCGATCTTGTACTCCTCTCTGTGGTCAGCAGCTCCTCCCTGTCGCCCAACACTGTGATGGATGTAGGTGTCAGCCAGTGTCGACACGCAGGTATAATCCCATGCTAAGAGCTTGCCATTCTTCCAAGGATAGATGGTGATCCCGTCGGGGCGGTTTGCTGGGTTGTGGGCGTTGTTGGCTGCTAGTGATCGAGGCTCTTCTCGGCTGGGCATCCAGCTGTAGCGAGGGTTCTCTTTATGATGTCGTTGACCTCATTGTGTCTTGCATGCCAACCCTTGGTTTTAGAACAGTTAAGACCATGTAGACCATATTGGTCGGCTTGCGCATCGCCGCAAATACACGTATATTCCGTGTGAATGGGGCAGCAAGGCGCAGAGCCACTGCAATACGAAGGGTCTTAGGGTCCAGGCGTGTTCCCATGGCCGAAATGGGAACTGTTTGGAGGAAGTCCCCAGAGTGAGGTGCACTCAGGCTAGGGAGACGGGCAGTCTCCTGTCTGATGTTACGGCCCTGAGCATATTGGCAAGTATCTTTTCAACAATGGGGCTGTCCCAGCTTGACTGTTTGTAGGCCTGTTCTTCACTAGGTTTTGGTGTTGGAGCAGCAAGAGTCTCCCATTCAGTGATGGCACTGGTGTAGCTAGGGGCCTGTATTCCTGCTGAATCACTGAGGTTGTATGGAAGAATTTGTTTTATTAGCTCATTTGATGCTATGGAAGAGGATAAGAAGGCTGGTAGGGCAATCTGGGAGGATTTGCGTACTCCCAGCCCCCAAGTCTGACTGGAAGTGAAGCTTGCAACCACTGTCCATCTTCGAGGGAAAGATTCAATACACTCTCTAGCATGGTCTTGAGGAGAGAGTCGTATTCCTCGAGTTTCGGGCTGTTGAAGGCTGGGGAACATCTCAGGAAGTATGTAAGTTTTGGGATTGACAGGCACCTGGTGAGTAGGTAGAAGGCATCATGTGTATCAATGTCTTTCATCCTACCTTCCATCGTCCTGAGGTCGGAGATTTTTTTCCAGGACCAGATCGATGGCATTGGGCCCAAGGGAGCACCAAGGAGAGTGCTGTTGGCTGGATCGATGGCTCGTGCCCTGGTAAAACAGCCCTAATGTCCTGGATCATCTGTGGATTGGTGGAAACTATCTCACATTTGGTGGGGTTTAAAGATAGGCCCAGGCTACCTACCATATCTTTAATTTTCCTGATGTCTCCCAGGGGAGATTGTGTAGTGCCAGCTAGGGTCCCGTCATCCAAGACCCTATATATATATTATATTATATATATTATATATATATTATATATATATTATACATATATATATATATATATATATATATATATATATATATATATATATATATATATATATATATATATATATATATATATATATATATATATATACATATATATGCAAAGGATCACAGTAAACAGGTGATATCAAAATATGTAAGACAACCACTATGGAAAATAGAGGATCCAAGGCTGTGACTATATTATATAATATATATATAATTCTTATATATTTATATATATTTATTTATATATATATATATATATATATATATATATATATATATATATATATATATATATATATATATATATATATATATATATATATATAAAATATATATGCAAAGGAAATTTCCGTAAACAGGTGATATCAAGAACACACTTGGTAGGAGTACTCGAACTCACTGAGGTAAAGCACTCTACTTTTCATGAGGTTGTGGTTCTGATATATATGTAATAATATATTATATATATATATATATATGGAGTGCATGTTTATTTTTATTAATGTGTGGATATGATTCGAAATTTATTAATAAACGAATGAAACAATTATGTGGAATTCCGAGACTCAATCCAGTTGTTTGTCAATGCTAAGATCTCTAGTCCCAGAGTTCGACTACTGTATACAGTACCCAATCCAGGAATTTCTCTTTCACTATGGAGGTTAGTGCTAGTCACTACAGAAAATCTAGACATAGGTCTCCTTTAAGGCCTACTACCCCATCCAACCAATAGACCTAGACCATGTCCTATCTGAGGCTTATGTCATTGAGAAGTGCCCTCGTGTTTATATCATAGGACTGCTAGCTTTTGAACCTTTGATTCGCAACACCGTTACACCATACCATTGGTAGTGTATGGTATATCGGTTTAGGGCACCAACAATGAATATCCCAGGCTACCTGGGATGTCAGTGCTTGTGTTCGTAACGCCACTTTTCGGACTACTTCATAAAATGTTTGTAAATATACTATCCGTAACTCTCATTTTGCTATAAATAAGTAAATATCTTTATTTCTACAAGTACATATACAAGGTATACAGACCTAGCTGACATCAATGACATACTACTATATAGAAAATCCCTTGTTACGCAGAGCATTTCGGGCAAATTAGGTCAGTTTTGTCCCGGGATGCGACCCACACCAGTCGACTAACACCCAGGTACCCATTTTACTAATGGGTGAACATAGACAACCGGTGTAAAGAAACACCCCTTAATGTTTCAACCCTTGCCGGTAATCGAACCCGGAACCTGAGCGTGTAAAGCGAGAGCTTTGCCTACAGCCAAACTGCCTGCCGCCACACTGCCTGAAGCTGCACTACTTGCAGCCACACTGCCTGCAGGCAGTATAGCTGCAGGCAGTGTAGCTGCAGACAGTGTAGATGCAGGCAGTGTGACTGCAGGCAGTGTAGATGCAGGCAGTGTAGATGCAGGCAGTGTGACTGCAGGCAGTGTAGATGCAGGCAGTGTAGCTGCAGGCAGTGTGACTGCAGGCAGTGTAGATGCAGGCAGTGTGGCTGCAGGGAGTATGGCTGCAGGCAGTGTAGCTGCAGGCAGTGTAGATGCAGGCAGTGTGACTGCAGGCAGTGTAGATGCAGGCAGTGTGGCTGCAGGGAGTATGGCTGCAGGCAGTGTAGCTGCAGGCAGTGTAGCTGCAGGCAGTGTAGATGCAGGCAGTGTGGCTGCAGACAGTGTAGATGCAAGTAGTGTGGCTACAATTACTGTAGATGCAGGCAGTGTAGCTGCAGGCAGTGTAGATGCAGGCAGTGTAGATGCAGGCAGTGTAGCTGCAGGCAGTGTAGATGCAGGCAGTGTGACTGCAGGCAGTGTAGATGCAGGCAGTGTGGCTGCAGGGAGTATGGCTGCAGGCAGTGTAGCTGCAGGCAGTGTAGCTGCAGGCAGTGTAGATGCAGGCAGTGTGGCTGCAGACAGTGTAGATGCAGGCAGTGTGGCTACAATTACTGTAGATGCAGGCAGTGTAGCTGCAGGCAGTGTAGATGCAGGCAGTGTGGCTGCAGACAGTGTAGATGCAGGCAGTGTGGCTACAATTACTGTAGATGCAGGCAGTGTTGTTGAAGGCAGTGTAGCAGCAAGTAATGTAACTACAGGCAATGTAGCTGCAATCAGTGTAGCTTCAGGCAGTGTAGCTGCAGGCAGTGTAGCTGAAGGCGGTGTAGCTGCAATCAGTATAGCTGCAGGCAGTGTAGCTGCAATCAGTATAGCTGCAGGCAGTGTAGCTGCAATCAGTATAGCTGCAGGCAGTGTGACTGCAGGTAGTGTGGCTTCAGGCAGAGTGGCTGCAGGCAGTGTGGCTTCAGGCAGTGTGGCTTCAGGCAGTGTGGCTTCAGGCAGTGTGGCTTCAGGCAGTGTGGCTTCAGGCAGTGTGGCTGCAGGTAGTGAAGAGCAGCTCCTGTTTGTCTCCATTAGTCTCTTCTCTCTCATATCTCCCTCTCTCTATCTCTCTCTCTCTCTCTCTCTCTCTCTCCCTCCCTCCTCTCTCACACAATGTTTCATCCTGATGTGTTATCTGGTCTTCCGTGTTCTCTCTTACCTTAACCTTCAATCTTTCTCCTCCACCTCTTTCCTTTTTCTGTCTCTAATTTTCTTCATCTTCAGTTATTACCTCTTTGTTCTCTTATCTTCCTGCATCCATTCTTCTTCTCCTTTTATCTCTGCATTTGTTTTTCTTCTTACGTCCTTTTATCCACACCTGTTCTCATCTGTCTAGATTTGACCTGTGTCTACCCATTTTTCTCTTTCCCTATTATGGTTTCCTTTCCTTGCTTCTTTCCCTAGTTATTCAGGTCTCTTTCTCTGCCCTCTCTCTCTCCCTCCATCTTCCTCTCCCTCCCGTTTTCCCTCACTCCCTCTTCAATTCCTAGTTCTCATTTCCTCTCGTTTTGACACATTTCCTGTGCTTCTTGTCCCAGTTATCCTCTCCTCTTTGGGTTTCAATCCACTTCCTGACACACATTCACCCTCCCCCTCTCTCTCTCTTTCTCTCTCTCTTTCTCTCTCCCTCTCTCTCTCTTCCTCTCTCTCCCCCTCTCTCTCTCCCTCTCTCTCTCCCTCTCTCTCTCTCTGACTTATTCTTAATGCTTTCCTTTCACCTTTTCCTTTCTTCCTTACCCTTTTCAAAAACATTTCCCCCAACCTTTTCTTCTATTCCTCAACCCTTGTCTTCCATTCCTTCACCGTTGTCTTCCATTCCCCCACCCTTGTCTTCCATTCCCCACCCTTGTCTTCCATTCCCCCACCCTTGTCTTCCATTCCCCCCCTTGTCTTCCATTCCTTCACCCTTGTCTTCCATTCCCCAACCTTTCTTCCATTCCCACCCTTGTCTTCCATTCCCCACCCTTGTCTTCCATTCCTTCACCCTTGTCTTCCATTCCCCCACCCTTGTCTTCCATTCCCCACCCTTGTCTTCCATTCCCCCACCCTTGTCTTCCATTCCCCCACCCTTGTCTTCCATTCCCCCACCCTTGTCTTCCATTCCCCCACCCTTGTCTTCCATTCCTTCACCCTTGTCTTCCATTCCCCCACCCTTGTCTTCCATTCCTTCACCCTTGTCTTCCATTCCCCCACCCTTGTCTTCCATTCCTTCACCGTTGTCTTCCCTCTCTGTCCCTCCGAAATAGAGATGGAGGGACAATAATATCCAATAACGCCGCAGTTATCACTGGCGGCGGCGGTGACTGCTACTGCTGCTGCTGCTGTCGACTACTGCCGCCATAGCCGCCGCTGCCGCCGTATCCACCACCGCCATAGCCGCCGTCGCCGCCGCCACGGCCGCCGCCACTCAGGGTTCAGTGCACTAACCACTGTTCTTTTTCCTCTGGGTCGCCTCTCAAAAATCGCGGAGTGTTTCTGGACAATCCAAACCTATTAGAATCATGTTGCCTCAGGCCTCGCAGATTATACTCATTACCCTTCTACTTTTTCCCACTCCTCCTTCTCTCGCCTCGCATCCTCTTATTTATCATTAGTCTCTTAATTTCGTTGTCGCTCTTCTTTTGACTCCTTCCTATTCTTCCTGTTCCTAGTCTTTCTCGTTATCTTCCTCTTCAGATATGATGCGCTCCTGTCTCTTCCTGCATTCCACTGTGATCCGGTTCTGTGGTATAGCACCGTGATAGCACTGTGTACTATGATTCAAAGAACATAGGTTAAAGTCTTGGACTAGGAAGATGCTTATATTATATATATATATATATATATATATATATAGACCATTTGTCTCCATTCTCTCCTATCTAACACGCTCACGCACGCTTGCTGGAAGTCCAAGCCCCTCGCATACAAAACCTCCTTTACCCCCTCCCTCCAACCTTTTCTAGGCCGACCCCTACCCCGCCTTCCCTCCACTACAGATTTATACACTCTCGAAGTCATTCTAATTGTTCCATCCTCTCTGTGTGTCCAAACCATCTCAATAACCCCTCCTCAGATCTCTGGATAATAGTTTTGGTAATCCCACACCTCCTCCTAATCTCCAAACTACGGATTCTCTGCATTATATTCACACCACACATTGCCCTCAGACATGACATCTCCACTGCCTCCAGCCTTCTCCTTGTTGCAACATTCACAACCCATGTCTCACAACCATACAAGAGTGTTGGTATAACTATATCTGATACATTCCCCTCTTTGCTTTCATAATATAATAATATTCAAGGGTTGAGGTCACGTATAGTTTTAATTGCGTTCAGAAAAGGACCTGACGTTCAAATTCGTTACGTTAAGCACTGCGAAGGACTTTCGTTATAGGCTTATGTGTATAGTTCAGTACTATGTGTGATGATGTATGCAGCAGGTGAAATAATGTAAGGAAATAAAGGCTTGAGAATGGGTTCAACGCACGCCAGACCAGTTTGGTTGTATGTCAGTCAGCTGAGTCCTGAGGGCGGCAGTGACCCCGCCCACCGACCACTCTTACACCCACCCACCCACCGCCCGCGCGTGTCTAGTATCCTCCTCTCTCATTCTCATCCTCCACCATTCTTCTCTGTACTGGACTGAGGAAGCCACTGGCTGCCAAACCGTTTCCACATTAATGATACCCAAGTGTTGCACAGATGTTGTACAGGTGTTGCACAAGTGTTGCACAGATGTTGTACAGGTGTTGCACAAGTGTTGCACATATGTTGTACAGGTGTTGCACAAGTGTTGCACAGATGTTGTACAGGTGTTGCACAAGTGTCTCATTCTTCAACTTCTTGGTTACTCCGAACCCTTTATATCACAATTCTCTTATTCTTCTCCGATACCACCACCACCATCACCACCATCACCATCACTACCATCATCATTACTTTCACCATCACCACCACCACTACCACCCCTACTACCACCACCATCACCACTACTATCACCACTACTATCACCACCACCATCACCACCACCATCACCACCACCATCACCACCACCATCACCACCATCACCACCATCATCATCACTACCATCATCACTACTTTCACCATCACCACCACCACTACCACTACCACCCCTACCACCACCACCATCACCACTACCACCACTACTATCACCACCACTATCACCACCACCATCACACCACCATAACCACTCACACACCACCACCATCACCACTCACCATCACACCATCACCACCAATCACTAATTTCACCATCACCACCACCACACACACATCACCATCATCACACTACCACCTCACTACACAACTACCACCACCACCATCACCACTACCACCATCACTACACACTACCACCACCATCACACACCACCATCACTCACACCACACACCATCACCATCACTCACGAACATCACATCTCACACACTACCACCATAATCCTCACCACATCACATCACCATCACTCACAACTACACTATCTCACACACAACCACCATAACCTCACCTACCATCACCACTACCACCACTACCACACCACCATCACCACTACCACTACCACCACACCATACCACCACCATCACCACTTACCATCACCACCACACTCACACCACCACAACATCACCACACCACAACATCACACACCACTACTACCACCAAATCCCCACCACATCAACTACCACTACCACCCACCACCATCACCACTACCACCACCACACCATACCACCACATACCACCACCATCACACCATCACCACACCATCACCACCATCACCATCATTACCATCACCATCACACACATCACTACACACTACCACCATCACTACCAACTACACCATCACTCACACACTACCACATCCTACACACTCACCATCACACCAACTACCATCATCACCACAATCATACAGTACCATCACTCACACTACCACATCACTACACAACTACCACCATCACTACAAATCACCATACTACCACTATCCACTTACCTACTCAACTATCACCATCACTACACACCAACACCATCACTCACCAACTACCACTATCACTCACACTACACCATCACTATCACCACTACCACCATCTACACATACCACCATCACACAGCTATCACCACCTTCACAACTATTCCGCTGTCACTTCCACTACCACCATCACTACACAACTACCACCATCACTACACAACTACCACCATCACTACACAACTACCACCATCACTACACAACTACCACCATCACTACACAACTACCACCATCACTACACAACTACCACCATCACTACACCACTACCATCACTACACAACTACCACCATCACTACACAACTACCACCATCACTACACAACTACCACCATCACTACACAACTACCAATATCACTACACAACTACTACCATCACTACAGAACTACTACCATCTCTACACAACTACCACCATCACTACACAACTACCACCATCTACCTAACCATCCTACCACTACCACATCACTACACATTCCACATTCACTAACAACTACTCCCATCTGACTCACAACTGCTCCATCTACTACATCTCTCTTCCCTCATTTGCTACTGCCACCTATTGCAATTTGCTCTACATCTTGCTGCAACTACTGCTACTTCTTACTTCATACACCATACTTCACCAACTGACTATCACTAACTTTATTCACACTTCACTCACTCATTTACATCACACACACTTGCTATCACCATCATGTCACTAACCATCACTAAACTACACTTCTTACACACATGGCTCACCTCACTACACAACTCACTTCACTACACAATTCTCATCACTACATAGCTACTCATCATTACAATTCACCATCACTCAACTACACCATCCTACTCACTCCACTACACACTCACCATCACTACAGACTCCACCACACTTGTCACAACTGCTCACCATCACTGTACTACACTACCATCTTCACCACTACACTTACTAATCACCTCATGCATTACTACCACCATGCTTCACAACTAACAGTTCTACCACCACACTCGCTACTTCCATCACTCACTTCTACTATCACTGTTCTCACACTGCATACTCCACCATACTACACACACCACCATCACTAACAACTTCACCATCACTACACTACTACCACCATCACTACAACTACCACCATCTTCACACTACCACCATCACTACACAACTACCACCATCTACTACACACTGTGTTCATCACACTACACCTACTTCACAACAACTTTGCTATACACTAATTTCTACCACTGGCTTCCATGAAAATTCTTCACTGCACCCCGTGGGGTTCGTGATGCCTGCTCTCTACATGCTGCCTGCTCTCCTGGCTGCTGCCTGGCTCTCACTGGCTGTCATCTGACACTGCTGCTCTGCTTGCACTGGCTGGCTAGTCCACTGTGCTTTCACTGTCACATGTGCTTTCACTGTGCTCACACTGTGCTTCACTGCTTGCTTATACCTTGCTTCATCACACCTTCTTTCACCCACTGTGCTTCACTGTGCTTCATCAACTGTGCTTCACCCACTGCTTCACTACACTGTGCTTCATCAGACTGTGCTTAACTCTCACTGTGCTTTACACTGTGCTTCACCACACTGTGCTTCATCACTCTTTC
Source organism: Cherax destructor (assembly GCA_009830355.1). Lineage (NCBI taxonomy): Eukaryota > Metazoa > Arthropoda > Malacostraca > Decapoda > Parastacidae > Cherax > Cherax destructor. The sequence continues at coordinate 365,133 of WNWK01000764.1, forward strand.
TCTCTCACTGTGTTTCACCACACTTTGCTTCTCCTCAGTGTGCTTCACATTGTGCTTCACCATACTGTGCTTAATATCAGTGTGCTTCACCACACTGTGCTTCACCACACTGTGCTTCACCACACTGTGCTTCACCTAAGTGTGCTTCACCACACTGTGCTACATCTCAGTGTGCTTCACCGCACTGTGCTTCACCTCAGTGTGCTTCACCACATTGTGCTTCACCTCAGTGTTCTCCACCACACTGTGCTTCATCCCACTGTGCTTTACTTCACTGTTCTTCACACTGTGCTTCACCTCAGTGTACTTCACCACACTGTGCTTGACCTCTGTGTGCTTCAGCACACTGTGCTTCACCACACTATGCTTCACCACACTGTGCTTCACCACACTATGCTTCACCACACTGTGCTTCACCTCTGTGTGCTTATCACACTGTGTTTCATCACACTGCTTCACACCGTACTTCACAACAATTTGCTTCTCACACTGCTTTTTTCACACTGTGCTTCATGACACCATACTTCACCGCACTGTGCTTCATGACACTGCTTCATCACACTGTGCTTCACGTCACTGTGCTTCATCACACTGTGCTTCATTACACTGTGCTTCATCACACTGTGCTTCATTACACTGTGCTTTATCACACTGTGCTTCACGTCATTGTGCCTCATTACACTGTGCCTCATTACACTGTGCTTCATTACACTGTGCTTCATTACACTGTGCTTCATCACACTGCTTCATTTCACTGTGCTTCATTAGACTGTGCTTCATCAGACTGTGCTTCAAACTGCTTCATTACACTGTGCTTCATCAGACTGTGCTTCACACTGCTTCATTACACTGTGCTTTATCAGACTGTGCTTCACCACACTGCGCTTCATCACACTTTGCTTCATCTCACTGGTTTATCACACTGTGCTTCAGGTCACTGTTCTTCATCACACTGTGCTTCATTACATTGTGCTTCATTACACTGTGCTTCACACTGCTTCATCAGACTGTGCTTCATCACACTGTACTTCATCACACTGTACTTCATCACACTGTGCTTCACCACACTGCTGTATCACACTGCTTCATCACGTTGTGCTTCATCTCACTGCACTTCCTCACACTTTGCTTCATCACACTGCACTTCATCACACTGTACTTCATCACACTTTGCTTCATCACACTGTACTTCATCACACTTTGCTTCATCACACTGTACTTCATCACACTGTACTTCATCACACTGTACTTCATCACACTGTACTTCATCACACTGTACTTCATCACACTGTACTTCATCACACTTTGCTTCATCACACTGTACTTCATCACACTGTACTTCATCACACTGTGCTTCATCACACTGTACTTCATCACACTTTGCTTCATCACACTGTACTTCATCACACTGTACTTCATCACACTGTACTTCATCACACTGTACTTCATCACACTGTACTTCATCACACTGTACTTCATCACACTGTACTTCATCACACTTTGCTTCATCACACTGTACTTCATCACACTGTACTGCATCACACTGTGCTTCATCACACTGTACTTCATCACACTGTACTTCATCACACTGTACTTCATCACACTGTACTTCATCACACTGTACTTCATCACACTTTGCTTCATCACACTGTACTTCATCACACTGTGCTTCATCACACTGTACTTCATCACACTGTGCTTCATCACACTGTACTTCATCACACTGTACTTCATCACACTGCTTCATCACATTGTGTTCACTATATATATCAACAATATCACCCCCTTGCCTTTTCTGTTTCTTAATCCTATCATGATTCTCTCCTCCATTTCCTTATTTTCCCTTCCATTCATCTGCGATTTTATACTAATACTTCCCTTCCTCTTTCGTTTCCTTCTTTCCCTTTCCCATTCTCTTTATTTTTCAACTTCCTCTCACCCCTTTTACGTCCGCCATACCTCTTGTTCCAAGCCAAAGGTCCTACCACCCCCTCGCCTCTTTCTCTCCTCGTGTATCCTTCTCTCCGCCTCTCCCTCTCCCCACCACTCCTTGTTCCCTCCTCTCCATCACCACCACAAGCACACATCCAGGAATGCTTAGATTGCGGCACTTCTTTCCCAGGTAGTTGTATGTCGTCCTGCCTGCCTTCCTGCCTGCTTGCCTGCCTGCCTGCTTGTCTACCTGCCTGTCTGTTTGTCTCCCTGTCTGTCTACCTATCTGCCTTCCTGTCTGCCTACCTGTCTGCCTGCCTACCCTACCCTAAAATAAAAAAAAAGAAATGTATGCGTAAGCGTCGTTGTGTTAGAGACTCGTTTCTCTGCTACTTAGCTTGACCTGGTCTGGGACCCCACCACGGGGGCGCTGACCCCCCTGGATGTAACTACAGTAACCTACAGAAACTCACCCTCTACACCACCCCCACTCACCCTCCTCTACTCTAGCTCCACTCACCACTCACTCTCTACACAAACCCCACTCACCACTCACCCTCCTCTGCATTACTCCCACTCACCCTCCCCTACACTACCCCCCACTCTCCACAGACCAAACCCACACTCCTCCTACTGAGTGAGGGAGCCTGGATGGCCCCCTTCCCCCGCTCCTGCGCTACAACAATATCCCAGAGCAGCCAAACACGCCGCTGGCAGGTTCATCGACCGTGCTCCACGTCCAGTGCTGTTTCAGCGGAGTACCGTCTGCGTCCTAGACCTGATTCTTCTCCCATCCACAACCTGTCCTCCATACTTGTCTACCCTGCCACACCTGTGTGTGTGTGTGTGTGTGTGGTGTGTGTGTGTGTGTGTGTGTGTGTGTGTGTGTGTGTGTGTGTGTGTGTGTATTGATTCCTGTTAGCAGGGGGAGGGGGTCGAGACAGCTCCTAGTCCCACCTCTTAGAGTACTTTGATCATTATCTCTTACCTCTTATCACTTACTTACCTCATCCAAGTCATATCAATCTAGAACCACTTAGATTATAGTAATACTTCCTTACATTCTTATAGTTTATTTGTTTCTTCAGATTACACCCGTGTCCCCTTGATCCTGGTCTTTTTAATTCAAACAGTCCATCCTCTTCCCAATTAGTTCCTCTTAGATGTTTTTTTATGTCGCAATCATGTCTCCCTTTATTCATCTCTCCGCCAAGGCCGTTAAGCTCTGTTGCTTCCTCTTCTCCTGAAAGAGCACTTCCATCATTTCTGAAACTAGTTAGTTTGCAAATCTTTGGACCCTTTCGAGCATCTACATATGTTTGACTAGTGGTGAACTCTGTGCTGGGGATACACGTTTAAAATTCTGAAGGAATTTTTATTCAAGATCCTGAATGCTATTTTGAAGCCTGCTAATCTTGCATATGCCATTAACTTAGTAGGAAGAACGGTACGGTACGGCCTGAAAGTCGGTACTGTACGGTTCAAGTTCTGTTAAAAGTACGGTAGGAATTTTCTGTACGATATTTTCCTTATTGTACAGTACGGAACTTTTAAGTGCGAAAAACAGAAAAGAATGCCGTACCATACAGAGCTGCTAGTCTTGGCAATATAGTGAAATTCGTCTGCAGATTTCAGAAATGAGGCTGAACTTGTACTTCCTGTCACGCGAGTGACCGCAGAGCGAACATTTTAAGGCTCAATATATATATTAGATGAACTCTGACTTGGAATGAAAGATAATGTCACTGTTCAGTCATGTTCCTGATATACAACACATAGGCCAGTTATACATATTTCACTTCAGTGCATTAGTTGCTGCATTTAGAATTATATTGTACTCATTGCAGTACTTTCACTCCTATTCCTGCCTGCTCCTCTAGCTTTTCACCCAGTCTCTTGTGTGGTACTGTGTCGAAAGCATTCTCACAGTCCAAGAAAATGCAGTCTACCCAGCCCTCTCTCTCTTGTCTTACTTCTGTTACCTTGTCATAGAACTTCATTAGGTTTGTGACGCAGGACTTCCATTCCCTGAAACAGTGTTGACTCTCACTTATGAGCCCGTTCATTTCTAGGTGCTCTACCACTCTTCTCTTGATAATATTTTCCATAACTTTGCATACAATAAATGTCAGCGACACTGGTCTGTAATTTAGTGCAGCCTGTCTGTCTCCTTTCTTAAAAATCAGGACTGCATTTCCTGTCTTCCACACCTCAGGCAGTTACCCTGTTCTGATAGATTTATTAAAGATTGTTGTTAGTGGCATACACAGTGCATCCGCTCCGTCTCTCAGGACCCAAGGAGAGATATTATCTGGGCCAACTGCTTTCGATGTATCTAGTTTCCCTAGCACCTCCTCCTCTGTTGTATGCACTCGGTTTGCTGGAAGCCTCTCTCCCTCCAATGTGAATATCTCCCTAAAGCGCGAGCTGAGCTCCTCACGTACCTCCTAGTCGTTCTCTGTGAGCTCCCTTCCTTCCTCCCTCACCCTGATTACCTGGTCCTTGACTGTTGTTTTCCTCCTGATGTGGCTGTATAACAACTTTGGGTCAGATCTGGCATTTGATGATATGTCTGGTCTTCCTGTTGTTTATGTTGCCTCTTGGTTCGAACTTCTCTACTGCCTCCCTGCATTTTGTGGTCACGTGTTCCATCATTTCATTTACTGTCTTTCCCTTTAGCTCACTTACCCACTGCACCTCATGTAGGAATCGCCTCGTACTTGTTTTGTCCCCTTTTTGGAAGTTCGACTTCTCCCGGCCTACTCGTACTGATTTACTTTCCACTTTTAACTCTATGTATTCGAAGCTCAAGTCCACGTGATCGCTAGCGCCTCGGGGCCTTTCGTATGTGTGTGTGTGTGTATGTATGTAGAGAGAGAAAGAAAGAAAGAGAGAGAGAGAAAGAAATAAAGAAATAAAGAGAGAGAGCAGTTTTCCACTCTGCTAATCTTCCGCTCAGTCAACTTATTGCTGTTTGAGTTGCTCCTCCATTAAGTGATTTCCACTGCACTTTAACGCTACTGGTCACAGCATCACAGAATACAATGATCACACTAACAGTAAACGGAATAATGACTCCACTAAACAGTAAACGGAAAAAAATGACCACACTAACAGTAAACGACGAAACAAAAGCAAATGAATATTTTTTCCCCCAATAATAACATCAAATCATTACTTAATCTGTGTTTAATAACACTGGAGATGAAACTGCCAAGTCATGTAGACTTGACCACCATTAAACTCACTACCGCGACAGTTTTTGCTGCTGCTACTGATAATAATAATAATAATAATAATAATAATAATAATAATAATAATAATAATAATAATAATAATAATAATAATAATAATAATAATCATGAATAAAAAGGCACATATTAGTTAAGGTCCAAGACGAACCTCGACGTCGTCATAATGTTTCAGTTTCTTAATTGCGGGTAATTTGTTTATGGAATAATAATAATAATAATAATAATAATAATAATAATAATAATAATAATAATAATAATAATAATTTAAAAAGTATCTCAATACTAGGGTAGGAATAATTTACAAATAACCCACACTTAGGGAAATTTTGACGACGTTTCGGTCCTTCCTAGACCATAATCAAGTACGGGATGTTTGTGAATAATAATAATAATAATAATAATAATAATAATAATAATAATAATAATAATAATAATAATAATAATAATATTAATAATAATAATAATAATAATAATAATAATCAGAATAATTAAGAATAATAATAATTCTGCTACAAGTCCTAAGAGTTTTATAATTTCTTCTCCATTACCCTCTCCCTAATTGTAACATACAAGTTTTTACCTCCCCTATCTCCCCGCTCACCCATGCTCCCCACCATCCTTGCCCACTCCTCTCACCCTTGCCCACTCTCTCTACCCTCGCCCACGCCCACTCCCTCTACCCTCGCCCACGCCCACCTTTGCCATACAAAAGAGTTCAGCGTACAGCGGGAGCAGGTTAACGATGCACTTGTCTGTGTTTCTACCCAGCAACCTGTGTCGTCCAGAACCTGATTCCTTGTGTATTGAGAACCGGGTGCCTGTTGTCTGGTCCCTAGCACCCAGCTGCTCATCGCGGTGTCTGAATACCGGTATCCCAGTCCACCGAGGACACAGGGGGAAGGGAGAAACTGAGCGAGAAATCAAAGGTATAGAGGGAGGTAGGAGAAGGGGGGCGAGAGAAACGGAAGCTAATGTGCATAAATTTGTGTCAGTCATTCGTAAGGTATTGAGGAAAATGGGAAGGAGAGAGAGATTATAATATATTTGTGAGTCAAATGAACTGAGATAAGAAGAAAGGGGAGTAAATCAAACAGGGAGGGGAGGAACGCAGATGAAAAACTAGTAGAAAGAAGAAAAAGCAGGAGGAGGGGGAGGAGCAGATGTTCGAACAACAGGAGGAGGAGGAGGAGGGTGGAAGAACAAGCAAGAGGAGGAGGAAGAGGAGGAGGAGGTGAGAATGAAATAACAAGTAACAGGAGGAGAAGAAGGGCGGAAGAATAAACAGAGGGAGATAATTATCTTCTACCATCAACACTTTGTAATATTTTGTTATGAAGATTCTTAATAGTAAATTCAAGCCGTGTAAGCTAGGAAACACGCTACGTAAATACTAGAACACTGCATGACTGTTCTCTACGTAAATACTAGAACACTGCATGACTGTTCTCTACGTAAATACTAGAACACTGCATGACTGTTCTCTACGTAAATACTAGAACACTGCATGACTGTTCTCTACGTAAATACTAGAACACTGCATGACTGTTCTCTACGTAAATACTAGAACACTGCATGACTGTTCTCTACGTAAATACTAGAACACTACAGGACTGTTCTCTACGTAAATACTAGAACACTGCATGACTGTTCTCTACGTAAATACTAGAACACTGCATGACTGTTCTCTACGTAAATACTAGAACACTGCATGACTGTTCTCTACGTAAATACTAGAACACTGCATGACTGTTCTCTACGTAAATACTAGAACACTGCATGACTGTTCTCTAGAAGACTGCTTTATTTCATGAAGCTACTCCTTATTTAATTGAGTTTTATTATACAATTTATTTAATATTTGTTTTATTGTTAGTGTGTGCTAGAAGGTTGCAAGTCACCTGGACACCGTCAGTCAGTCAGTCAGGTTTTAACTTTATAAATGTTCGTTGAAAAGTGCTCTACGAAGGCCGTGTTGTTCTTGTTGTTATTTGTCTTTTCTTCTTCTTCTTCTTCTTCTTCTTCTTCTTCTTCTTCTTCTTCTTCTTCTTCTTCTTCTTCTTCTTCTTCTTCTTCTTCTTCTTCTTCTTCTTCTTCTTCTTCTTCTTCTTCTTCTTCTTCTTCTTCTTCTTCTTCTTCTTCTTCTTCTTCTTCTTCTTCTTCTTATTATTATTATTATTATTATTAATTAGCAGTAGTAGTAGTAGTATTGTTGTTATTATTTTTTTCTGTTCATGTTGCTATTATTATTATTATTATTATTATTATTATTATTATTATTATTATTATTATTATTATTAAAATGAGTAGTAGTAGCAGTAATATTGTTGTTATTCTTATTATTTTTATTGCTGATGCAGCTGCTCTTGTTGTTGTTGCTGCTTCTGTTGCTGTTCTTCTTCGCTTTATTATTATTATTATTATTATTATTATTATTATTATTATTATTACTAGTAGTAATAGTAGTAGTAATAATAGTAGTAGTGGAAGTAGTAGTAGTAGTAGTGGTAAATCAATCATAAGAAAGCACCAGATCCGTATACTTCACTTAGGGAATGGGAGGGTGGTAATCAGATTTGATTCCAACAAGACGAGGGGTAGCTTCAATTCCTTGGATCAAGAGTGCTTCACTATCACTCTTCCTAGAAGAATGCTAGGAGACTTTAGGTAGTGATGGAGGGACGGAACTTATTGTAGTTTGACTAGTGTTCAACAATTAATAAATTCAGTGCAGATAATAAGGAACACAATTCAGAAAAAAAGGAACACAATTCAGAAAAAAGAAACACAATTCAGAAAAAAGGAACACAATTCAGAAAATAAGGAACACAATTCAGAAAATAAGGGAGCAACAATGAAGGTTTTGTGTTACAAGTAGAAGCAGTAAAGTAATAGCTTTGGTGTTATAAGCAGTACATTAGAAGGTTTGGTGATATGTGAAGCAATAAAGTAGAAGGTCAGATGATATAAGAGGGGTAATTCAAAGAGCAAAGACGAATAATACAAAGAAGGAAGAGGAGGTGTTGACATGGCTTGGTCATGTAGAAAGGTTGTATCGTGATAGTTTGATGAAGAGGGTGTATAAATCTGGGGTGGATGAAAGGAGGTGGAGGGAAGAGAGGAGGAAGGGTTGGGGGATGTCGTAGAGGAGATATTGAGAGGCCAGGGCGCCAGTATACGACAGCCTCTGTGTTAGAGGGATTTTGAGGCCAGTTATCTTATTAATTTGACACAATGCTGAAGTGTATTCAAGGAAATTCTCTCTCTCTCTCTCTCTCTCTCTCTCTCTCTCTCTCTCTCTCTCTCTCTCTCTCTCTCTCTCTCTCTCTCTCTCTCTCTATCTCTCTCTCAAAGAGACTTAGGGCACAAAGAAAAACACATCCTTATAGTACATACTTATTACCTTGAAGGGCAAAGAATATCTTAGCTTGGATATTATGGTGTCTGTGTCACTGTGTCGCTGTGTCACTGTCGCTGTCTGTATCACTGTGTCGCTGTCTGTGTCACTGTATCGCTGTCTGTGTCACTGTATCGCTGTCTGTGTCACTGTGTCACTGTCTGTGTCACTGTCTGTGTTACAGTGTCGCTGTGTCACTGTTGCTGTGTCATTGTCACTGTGTCGCTGTCTATGTCACTCTGTCGCTGTTAGTATCACTCACCTAGTTGTACTCACTTAGTTGTGGTTGCAGGGGTCGATTCACAGCTCCTGGCCCTGCCTCTTCACTGGCCGTTACTCTTCCTGCTCCATGAGCAGGATGTGTTGCTGTCTACCCCAGCAGTAACCACTACTACACCAGCAGTAACCACTACTACACCAGCAGTAACCACTACTACACCAGCAGTAACCACTACTACACCAGCAGTAACCACTACTACACCAGCAGTAACCACTACTACACCAGCAGTAACCACTACTACACCAGCAGTAACCACTACTACACCAGCAGTAACCACTACTACACCAGCAGTAACCACTACTACACCAGCAGTAACCACTACTACACCAGTAATAACCACTACTACAGCAGTAACCACTACTACACCAGTAATAACCACTACTACACCAGCAATAACTACTACTACACCAGCAATAACCACTACTACACTAACAGTAACCACTACTACACCAGCTACCAACATGTCTTTCCTTCACCCACCTTGAAAGTGACAGTAACTTGGTGTAAGATTCACATTCACAGTCAACGAAGGTGAGAGTGTGTCCACACGACGAAAGAAACAAGTAATCAGACTTTTTTTCGTTTAACCTGCCCAGTCTAACAGGAACCTTGGAGCAGACTAAGACATCGACCTGGTTGTCGCAAGGCAGAGGAAGAATGTTATGCAACCCAACCTCACACATCATAGTTTATGCTTAACATTTCGCAAAGGGTCAAAATTATTTATGAACATTATCTCTCAGTCTAGAGCAGAATTCGAACCTACACACACTACATCAAAGTACCTAGTAATTAAGCCTCTCAGCTTAGTGGCTTAAGCACTATGTACTTTGATGCAGAGTGTATTGGTTTGAATCCTGCTGTGGACTGAGAGATAATGATCATAATGTATATACACTGAGAGATGCGGTGCGTCTCTTTGTATATACGCTGATAGTTTAGTTTCATCTCTCTTTAAAGAGAAAAAGAATTCTTAAGTGGAAGTGAATATGTGACATGACCCTTTGAGTTGTCTATGTCCTCTGCGTCCACTTATTATCCACCAAGCCTCAGAAACGTCCTGATTTCAACGCTGTACATTGTCACCAGAGCACCCCACTGCCAGACCCGAACACCTCTTTATTTTTGTCTTATTTGTCTTATTGTTGTTTTATATTTTATTCTTGTCAGTGTTCCATGATTCTACTTATTGTGTGATTCTTGTCAGTGTTCCATGATTCTACTTATTGTGTGATTCTTGTCAGTGTTCCATGATTCTACTTATTGTGTGATTCTTGTAAGTGTTCCATGATTCTACTTATTGTGTGATTCTTGTCAGTGTTCCATGATTCTACTTATTGTGTGATTCTTGTCAGTGTTCCATTATTCTACTTATTGTGTGATTTTTGTCAGTGTTCCATGATTCTACATATTGTTTGATTCTTGTCAGTGTTCCATGATTCTGTTTACTGTGTGATTCTTGTCAGTGTTCCATGATTCTACTTATTGTGTGATTCTTGTCAGTGTTCCATGATTCTACATATTGTTTGATTCTTGTCAGTGTTCCATGATTCTGCTTACTGTGTGATTCTCGTCAGTGTTCCATGATTCTACTTATTGTGTGATTCTTGTCAGTGTTCCATGATTCTACTTATTGTGTGATTCTTGTCAGTGTTCCATGATTCTACTTATTGTGTGATTCTTGTCAGTGTTCCATGATTCTACTTATTGTGTGATTCTTGTCAGTGTTCCATTATTCTACTTATTGTGTGATTCTTGTCAGTGTTCCATGATTCTACATATTGTTTGATTCTTGTCAGTGTTCCATGATTCTGTTTACTGTGGGATTCTTGTCAGTGTTCCATGATTCTACTTACTGTGTGATTCTTGTCAGTGTTCCATGATTCTACTTATTGTGTGATTCTTGTCAGTGTTCCATGATTCTACTTATTGTGTGATTCTTGTCAGTGTTCCATGATTCTACTTATTGTGTGATTCTTGTCAGTGTTCCATGATTCTACTTATTGATTGATTCTTGTCAGTGTTCCATGATTCTGCTTACTGTGTGATTCTTGTCAGTGTTCCATGATTCTACATATTGTTTGATTCTTGTCAGTGTTCTATGATTCTGTTTACTGTGTGATTCTTGTCAGTGTTCCATGATTCTACTTACTGTGTGATTCTTGTCAGTGTTCCATGATTCTACATATTGTTTGATTCTTGTCAGTGTTCCATGATTCTGTTTACTGTGTGATTCTTGTCAGTGTTCCATGATTCTACTTATTGTGTGAATCTTGTCAGTGTTCCATGATTCTACTTATTGTGTGATTCTTGTCAGTGTTCCATGATTCTACTTATTGTGTGATTCTTGTCAGTGTTCCATGATTCTACTTATTGTGTGATTCTCGTCAGTGTTCCATGATTCTACTTATTGTGTGATTCTTGTCAGTGTTCCATGATTCTACTTATTGTGTGATTCTTGTCAGTGTTCCATGATTCTACTTACTGTGTGATTCTCGTCAGTGTTCCATGATTCTACTTATTGTGTGATTCTTCTCAGTGTTCCATGATTCTACTTATTGTGTGATTCTTGTCAGTGTTCCATGATTCTACTTACTGTGTGATTCTCGTCAGTGTTCCATGATTCTACTTATTGTGTGATTCTTCTCAGTGTTCCATGATTCTACTTATTGTGTGATTCTTGTCAGTGTTCCATGATTCTACTCACTGTAACACTGTTCACATTTAACTCACAATATGTAGAAGAAACAAGGTTTCGGTCCGTGCGAAACTCGCGCCCTTCTTATCTAGATTGTCCACTACAAATTTTAGATTCGTTGTGAATTGTTCCAGTCACGTAATACTAACTTGTAAATTGTTCCAGTTACTGAATTGTAGGTTACTTGTGAATTATTCCAGCCACAGAAATCTAAATTAGTTGTGAATTGTTTCGGTCACTGAATTGTAAGTTAGTTGTGAATTATTCCAGCCACAGAAATCTAAATTAGTTGTGAATTGCTTCGGTCAGTGAATTCTAGGTTAGTTGTGAATTATTCCAGCCACAGAAATCTAAATTAGTTGTACTTTTTATCGGTCACTGAATTGTAAGTTAGTTGTGAATTATTCAAGCCACAAAAATCTAAATTAGTTGCGAATTGCTTCGGTCAGTGAATTGTAGGTTAGTTGTGAATTGCTCCAGCCACAAAATTTTCGGTTACTTTTGAATTGTTTTAGCTACTGTATTGTATATTGTGCCTTGTCCAGCTACTGCTTTGTAGGTTAGTTGGAAATTGTTCCAACAATTTAATTGTAGGTTGTGAATGGTTCCGGCTGCTGAATTGTTGGTTAGATTTTTTTTCCAGCTAGGGAATTCTAAGTTAATTGGATTTGTTCTAACTACTGAAGTGTAGGTTATTCGGGAATTGTTCCAGTCACGAAACTCTAGGTTAACTGTGAATTATTCCTGCTATTGAGCTGTGAGTTGATCCAGTTATAGAATTGCATTTTAGCTGTGAATTATTCCTGCTAAAGTATTGTGATTTTTCCTTGAATCATTTCATTATCAGTTATCAGTTATCATTGTAGTTCATTGTATTTATCTTCCTAACCTAATTTATTACAAATGTATCTGTACAAATGTACAAAATAAAAATATATTACATTCTGACATTAGAAAAAAATTTTAATGCAAATATAATCTGACAAAGGTTGAAGTCTGTAACTCGCAGACTCTTTAAGGGAGTGCTTTAATCATGTTGAAGGGCTCTTGATCCGAGGAATTAGATCCAATCTCTCGCGGATTGAACCCGCTTATCTCCCATTTCCTAAGCAGTGAGTTACCCCTACAGGTTTAGCTATTTCTTTTTAATAAAATAATATAATTACTACTATTACTACTAATAATAATAATTATAAAACAACAGCTGCAAAAACAATAATAATACTAATAATTTAAGTAATAATTCAAATAATAATAATTATTATACTAATTCAAATAATAATAATTATTATACTAATTCAAATAATAATTATTATATTCAAATAATTTTTGTGTAATGAATTGAAATATTATTATTATTATTATTATTATTATTGTTATTATTATTATTATTATTATTATTATTATTATTATTATTATTATTCTGTATAACCCTTGTGGTTTAGCGCTTATTTTGATTATAATAATAATTATTATTATTATTATTATTATTATTATTTATTTATTCTTTATTATTTATTATTATTATTATTATTATTATTATTATTATTCGCTTTGGTAAACACTCTCATGAATCCTGTACTCCTGAAAACACTTACACAAATACTAAAAATTATTTATATTTGAATAAAACAGTAAAGCACTCCCTCATTTTATTTTTACTATCGTGGTAGAAACCTCACTTTATTATTAAAATCGGTGTGTATATAAATCATTAATTTTAGGAAATTTTATGCAATGGAAACAAGTGTAAGTAATGACGGAGCTTTTTACCTCAAGCAAAATATTGAAATTAATTATACACGTGTCTTATAATTTATATCTTACCCAAAGAGAAATTTAGCCTAACCTATCCTGACCTAAATCACTCTGACACAACTCTGATAAGATTTAGACGATGTAAGAAGCAATATTTCTAGAGATTCGTCTTAAGAATATGAAAAAATAATATTTTGACTTCTCTCTGAGAGGATCAATCTCTTAATGATTCATCGAGCCTTGAAATTTTCCCTCCATTGTTTACAAGTGAGGAAAGAAAAGTGTCGCAGTAGTTTGAACGACATAACTTGTCTTCGTAAATAGTCAATTTGCGGACGAAGTTCGAAGTCAAATCGTGTTACTTTTTGTTTCACAAATTATTAAATGCCTGAAATGACTGGGTAAATATTGAGTTTTGCTGCTTGGTTTTTTGTTAGATAATTTTTAATATTGAAATATGCAAAGGAGACAGTTATATTCTGAGTAAATGTTTAAAATTTATTTTGCTAACAAAATAACGTAATATAACTGAACCTAACCTAAAATTAATATTTATTAGGTTAGGTTAGATTGGGTTAGGTTAATCTTGATTTATTCACATGAGGTATTTTTTATCCATAGGCCCTTTTTATAAAAATCTCCACTACACAACCACTTTGTGTTGGAGAATATACATGGTAACCCAAATTTAAACTTAAATCCCAGGAGCTGAACTCGTATTGAACAAACACTGCCTCTCATTAACAATTATTCTTGAGTATTTATGATACATGAAATATACTCGACTAAGACAAAATTGCAGATAAAATTACGAGATTTTCATAATCTCTTTTTAATACAGATGTAAAATAATGTACAATACCATGGTTTGATTTTTAAGTATTCTTGGGGAAGCGCCTGAGGAAGCTAATAGATGGGGAAGAAATCATGTTTAATCTGAGAAAGGGGAGGATAACTCTAATTTCCTGAATGAAGAACCATTCCACCAGCATCAAGTACCCCTTCCACGCTTCCAGTCCTAGACAAGTACGATGACTTGAAGACTGGTTCTGCGGTGAGAACAAGTGGCATACCACAGAGGATAGTCTCTGGACCAGTTCTCTCGATACGCTTAAGTGACGTCGCCAGTGACGTCACCAGTGGGTTACGCTGTACACTGTCAACATTTCCCAGATTATATTAAACTAAATAAAATGTCATTTCACTTGAAAGTCGAAGTTCCATCACGTTAACGTCGGAGTTACAACGCCACGCCAGCATCGTAACTGCAATATCACTTGAGCGTAAAAATTACGTCTCCACGAGAAGGTTAAAATTACATCACCACTTAAACGTCAAAGTTGCATCACCCAGTAAACGTCAAAGTTACGATACCACGTAAACATCAATATAATAACCCCATTTCAATGTCAAAATTACGTCACCACAGTAACGTCAAAGACTAAAAACCAACTTAGACAATTATAATATAAGTTAAGTGTTGATAAGTTCAAAGTAATGAACAGTGAGAACAAAAAATAAAAATTCTAGTTTTTGAACACCATAGGACTATTGAAAGTAAATTATGAACATTTTCTTTGAATAATTGTGTAAAATACTGTGAAGCTAATTAAGGAGTGCGCTGATTATCATACGTGTTCATGGTGTTCTGTGCACATCATACGTGTTCATGGTGTTCTGTGCACATCATACGTGTTAATAGTGTTCTGTGTACATCATACGTGTTCATGGTGTTCTGTGCACATCATACGTGTTCATGATGTTCTGTGCACATCTATAACACATATATTTCCTTAACGTTTTTATTCTTTATAGACACGTTTAAGAGAAGCAGCAAGCTGCCAGAGTACATTAGTAGACAGAGGATCAAACCTCCACCAGAGTTTTCTGTTTGATTTAAATATAATAATAATAATAATAATAATAATAATAATAATAATAATAATAATAATAATAATAATAATAATAATAATAATAATAATAATAATCTGCTACTTCATGTCATATTTGTGTGATTAACAATTGTTTTGTTTTTCCTCACAGGTAAGAGACATGATTAATATTCTGCACTTCGTCACCTCCCTCGAGGGAGACTCCACGACGCCTGTGGGTAAGTTGTTATATTTTTGCAGTGACACTGCAGACCAGTGTCCCTAAACTCTGAAGATCTCAAGCTTCATACTTGATATTTCTCTGTGTGATATTTCTTTTGGATATTCCCTTTAGAGCTTCTTAGTAATATTTCTTTACATGATAATTCTTTATATTTCCTGGCGTGATAATTCTTTATATTTCCTGGCGTGATATTTCTTTACTTGATATTTCCTTATGTGATATTTTTTTATTGCATGTCACTCACAACTCAAAGAATTTTATGGTTGTTGTGGGCGTTTCTATGTTGCCAACACGAGAATGTCTGATGAGTTCAATAATTCTTGTTTCACGGTGTAAGACCGTGAGATAAAAACTATTTACACATTAGCTAATAACTTGAGAGAAGTAGAGAATTTATGTATGTCCCACAGTTGCCAGCGGTCGTCTGTGGTCAGTGGTGTTGTGGGTGAGCAGGAAAACACTCTACCCCACAAAAAATGTTTTAGTGGAACAAATAAATAGTGGGACAAATAAATTGTTTGAAAAACAGTTCACAGGACGTTAGGTGTCTGAGAGACGAAGTACGAAAATAAAATATATTTAACCTTGACTTCGGGCTGAGATTAATATAATCAAACTCTTCTCTGAGAAAAATCACTAAGACTCTTGACTACGTCACACGGGAGTAAAAATTAATGTTCTCTCGAAATTTTCCTCTCCGTGTACGGAATACTGATCTTCACGGTGGGGAGCGTGGACGATAGGATGGATTAAGAATAAGCTTGTGAGAAGAACCTCGTGAGAGAAGGAAGATTACCGGAGCTTATCCCAGTTACTGGTGTGAGAAAGACACTTGATCATGTAAATAAGTACTGAAGCGCAATGTGCTACCGCAAGAAACATATATATATATGTATATATATATATATATATATATATATATATATATATATATATATATATATATATATATATATATATATGTGTGTGTGTGTGTGTGTGTGTGTGTGTGTACTCACCTAATTGTGGTTGCAGGGGTCGAGACTCAGCTCCTGGCCCCGCCTCTTTGCTGTCCGCTACTGGGTCTATGCTCTCCCTGCTCCATGAGCTTTATCATACCTTGTCTTAAAACTATGTATTGTTCCTGCCTCCACTATATCTTTCTCTAGACTATTCCACTTCCTGACTACTCTGTGGCTGAAGAAATGCTTCCTAACATCCCTTTGACTCATCTGAGTCTTCAGCTTCCAGTTGTGTTCCCTTGTTTCTGTGTTCCCTCTCTGGAACACATCCTGTGTGTGTGTGTGTGTGTGTGTGTGTGTGTTTGTGCGTGTGTGTGTGTGTATGTATGTATGTACAGTTTTTACAGACGATAAAAATGTAAGAAAGGATTGATACCCGTCATTATCTATCAAAAATCACAAAAATCATCACTGAGGATGAGCGCGATCAGAATAATTAGTGTGCTGCACTTAATTAGCTGATGCGTTACCGCACAGACACACGGAATACTGGTAGCAAGATAGATTGTCTTTTCAAAACCAAACGTTCTCACTTGTACAGTTGCCCCTGTCATGGTGCACCAGAACACCACAACTAGGTGAGCCTATCTGCAACTCACTAATGTTAATTCACCCGAGTACGTTTAGGATTATGGGAATCGTCTTTCCCTGGGCCTGGTCTCAGACCAGGTCCCCTGGGCCTGGTCTCAGACCAGGTCTACTAAACTGGAGAGGAAATATTTCAATAAGGAAAATATGTTTAGCAAGACACAAGAAATTAAAGATATTTGTAAACGGAATATGCAGAAATGTATACGGTTTACCTGTCACTTTGTATAAACCAATGCGAAAGAACTGACCAGTAAACCTGTCAGTGTCAGAGGTTTAACAGATTTCTGTTTCATACATATATGGTACGATGTATATACACTGAGAATTTACTATAATCCCTATTTTAGGTAATAAAAATTTCTAGTTGTTAATGTGCTATGTACTTTAACGTGTAAGTGCTAGTGAATGTACTATGTACTCTAACACGTGTAAGTGCTAGTTAATGTACTATGTACTCTAACACGTGTAAGTGCCAGTGAATGTACTATGTACTCTAACACGTGTAACGTAACGTCGACACGAGTGCATACACTGGGTATCTTCGCTACGTAAACGTTTCGCCAACCAGTGTTGTTGTCTCTGTATTGTATTGATAAAGCCACTGGTATTATATACCGTTGATGTTATGACACATTGCGTCATCAACGAAGTACACATTAAATCAACAAAGTACAAATTACGTCAATAACGTCATCAACGAAGCACACGTTAAGTTCATCATTGACGTACACATTACGTTATTAACGATTTTTTTTTGGTTTGTTTGTGTAAAAAATATTATTTTATATTATCTTAATTTCCTGAATAGTCTTTGTTCTGGTAGTGTCTTGTCTCGGCAAGGGCCAGGAGAAGGGGTTGAGCCGGTTCATGGGACCGGGGCCCGGCTGTGAATCTCTGAAGGGGCCCCATAACTATAGACGTTTTATTTGGATTTTTTCATTTGATTTTTTTGGGGTAATTTCAACTATTGTTAGTTTATTTAGAAAAGTAATTGTGCAAAATTTACTTAGACTAGGGGGCCCCTCAGCCTTCCCCCAGGGGCCCCAAAGCAGTCTTGTTCCGCCTTGCAAAATTTATCTTGGAGGGCCCTGCTTGTCTGGTGTGAACGGTTTAGTTTATCTCTCCATCGGTAGTTTATCGATGTTGGTTTAGGTTTTATTTCCTTTTGTTTGAAATTTGCGGTTGTTGAGCAGTGCAGCAAAGCTTTCATTCTTCTATTATGTCTTCTACGTTCTGTGTTTTATATATAGTTTTTTTTTTTGGACTGTCTTACTGGAACAGACTGGACACAGATATTGCAAACGTCTGCATTTTCCTTTTCCAGTCAAAGGTTTTGGTTATCGCTAAGCAGGACAGTTTCCCCAGGAAATGTTTCATAGCTCAAGTATATACTATTTTGTCTCTGTCAAGTAACTGTCTGATAGTTGAGGTTAAAATTATTAAAAGTCCTCCTCCCACTCTGCTTATATCTTTTCTCGTGTTATACAAAGACTAGTTTGTATTTTCACTCCAGTGAGATGACCTGAGTGCACTGTACTGCAGATTATGTCTCCGATTAGTTTCTCATAGTTCGTGGGGATCAAATATCCGTTGGTTGGTTTAATGCAGACTGTTGCAATCTTTTCGGTTCCCTGAAATATACGCCTCCTGGGCTACAGTACTCCAGCGATGTATTTCCAGTATAGTGATCTTCATGTGTTGCACACGTGTTTTATTTCCAATACAGTGATGTTCCAGTGTTGCTCACGTGTTTTATTTCCAGTACAGTAAAGTTCCTGTGTTGCATACGTGTTTTATTTCCGGTACAGTAAAGTTCTATTGTTGCATACGTGTTTTACTTCCAGGTTAGTGATGTTCTAGTGTTGCACACGTGTTTTACTTCCAGTACAGTAATGTTCCAGTGTTGCACACGTGTTTTATTTACATTAGTTCGGTATACATGTATCAAATTCCTGTAATCAATTCCCTCAGTACCAGTAACATATTTCGTGTCACAATATTAATCACTCAGCATTTATCGCAGTTCAGCCTCAGGTAGCAGCACTCTTAACGAACCTGCACTCTGTATGGACGACTCAACTCTTGCACTCTCTCACATCAACTTCACCATCCCCGGTGTTTAGTCAGTATATATATATATATATATATATATATATATATATATATATATATATATATATATATATATATATATATATATATATATATATATATATATATATATATATATATATATGCAAGACAACCACTATGAAAAATAGAGGAATTCCAAGGCTTTCGTGACTACTCACATAATGTGAGGTGTAGTCTTGCCCCTTATATAAGCCTTCTTGTCATGTTTCCTTTTATTGTTCCTTGATAATGTGAGTAGTCACGAAAGCGCTTGGAATTCCTCTATTTTTTCATAGTGGTTGTCTTGCATATATATATATATATATATATATATATATATATGTGTGTGTGTGTGTGTATGTGTGTGTGTGTGTGTGTGTGTATGTGTGTGTGTGTGTGTGTGTGTGTATGTATGTGTGTGTGTGTGTATGTGTGTGTGTATGTGTATGTGTATGTGCATGTGTGTGTGTACGGGCGCGTGCGGTTTCTCTTCATTATGTTGCTCTGCAACGAAAGAAGACAATATTTTTACAATTTATTTCCAATGTATTTAGAATTGTTTACTTCTGGATTGATTTACGTTCCTCCTTTCCTCACTCTCTCATTATATGTTCGGTCTGAAGATCGTATATCTACTCTCCTCTCCTCTCTCTCTCTCTCTCTCTCTCTCTCTCTCTCTCTCTCTCTCTCTCTCTCTCTCTCTCTCTCTCTCTCCTTCTCTCTCTCTCTTCTCTCTCTCCTCTCTCCTTCTACTCTCTCTCTCTTTTTTTTTTTTTTTTATTTGTCAAACCCCTTTTACTTGGCATATGAGAACGATTTTGTGGTGAATTAGACTGTCAGGATCAAGGAAATGAACGTATGAGCAGCACACACACTCGTGGAAGACTTGAATATATTCCAGACATCTGTGGTGCGACAGGCATACCAAGTGATGGCTAGTGCAGCAAGCCTGGGGAGAGGAGCTGGTTGATGGTGGCTTAGTGGATGTTGGGGTGGTTGATGGTGGCTTAGTGGATGTTGAGGTGGTTGATAGTGGCTTAGTGGATGGTTGATGGTGGTTTAGTGGATCGTTGATGGTAGCTTAGTGGATGGTTGATGGTGGTTTAGTGGATGGTTGATGGTGGTTTAGTGGATGGTTGATGGTGGCTTAGTGGACAGTTTGTTGGTTGATTGGCTGGTTGATTGGTGAACTGATGAATAAGTCACATGTGCAACACTTCTTTATTGCCGAAACGTTACGCCCGCACGGCAGGCTTCTTCAGTCGAATTGAGAAGAACACAACACTGCAGACAGAAGAATGAGTACTCTGGACGTGATCAGTGAGTTACCATTGGTAGGTGGTCAGTCCCCTACCCTCAAGATGAGCTTTATGACTGATAATGACTACTCCAGGGGTGGCTTAATGGATGCCAGTGGCTTAAGATGGGTTAGTAACTCAATGGTGAGGTGGTTGACTGTTGGTAGCTGACTGCGTGGGTGGTGGTGATTGCTCTCAGTGTTGACATAGGTTGTCCATGGCTGAGAGTAGCTGGGTGAATGTTGGCCGATTTTGGCTTATTGGGGCGGGGGTGGCTGAATGTCCGATGCCGGCTGTCTCAAGGGCGGCTGCTAGGACCCATATATCTAGAAGCATAGGAGTGGCAAGATAAATGGTGGTTGATTGACTAGATGGCGCCTGTTGGGTTAGGTGGCTGAAAGCTAGATGGTTGAGGGGCTAGGTGGCTGAAAGGCTAGGTTGCTGAGGGGCTAGATGGCTGAGGGGCTAGGTGGCTGAGGGGGTGGCTAAGAGCAAGATGGTTGAGGGACTAGGTGGCTGAAACGCTAGGTAGCTGAGGGGCTAGGTGTCTCAGGGGCTTGGTGGTTAACGGGCAAGGAGACTGAGGGGCTAGGTGACTGAGGGGCTAGGAGGCCGAGTGGCTAGGTGGCTGAGGGGCTAAGAGGCTGAGGGGCTAGGAGTCTGAGGGGCTAGGTGGCTGAGGGGCTAGGAGGCTGAGGGGCTAGGAATCTGAGGGGCTAGGAGGCTGAGGGGCTAGATGGCTGAGGGGCTAGGAGGCTGAGGGGCTAGGTGACTGAGGGGCTAGGTGGCTGAGGGGCTAGGTGGCTGGGTTGAAGCTGAGGAAGACAAGCATATTACAATATTCCTATAAAAAGAAACTGTACGACTTATGTCTGAGAGAAGAGTTATTGCTGACGACTGTGTGTGTGTGTGTGTGTGTACTCACCTAGTTGTGGTTGCAGGGTCGAGTCAAAGCTCCTGGCCCCGCCTCTTCACTGGCCGCTACTGGGTCACTCTCCTGCGCCATGAGCTTTATCATACCTCTGCTTAAAGCTATGTATAGAGCCTGCCTCCACTACATCGCTTCCTAAACTATTCCACTTCCCGACAACTCTGTGACTGAAGAAATACTTCCTAACATCTCTGTGATTCATCTGAGTCTTCAACTTCCATCTGTGTCCCCTTGTTGTTGTGTCCCATCTCTGGAACATTCTGTCTCTGTCCACTTTGTCAATTCCTCTCAGTATCTTATATGTTGTTATCATGTCTCCCTATCTCTCCTGTCCTCCAGTGTCGTCAGGTCGATTTCCTTAACCTCCCTCGTAGGACATACCCCTTAGCTCCGGGACTAGTCTTGTTGCAAACCTTTGCACTTTCTCGAGCTTCTTACATGCTTGGCTAGGTGTGGGTTCCAAACTGGTGCTGCATACTCCAATATGGGCCTAACGTACACAGTGTACAGGGTCCTGAACGATTCTTTATTAAGATGTCGGAATGCTGTTCTTAGGTTTGCTAGGCGCCCATATGCTGCAGCAGTTATTTGGTTGATGTGCGCCTCAGGAGATGTGTCTGGTGTTATACTCACCCCAAGATCTTTTCCTTGATTGAGGTTTGCAGTCTCTGGCCCCTAGGCTGTACTCCGTCTGCGGTCTTCTTTGCCCTTCCCCAATCTTCATGACTTTGCACTTGGTGGGGTTGAACTCCAGGAGCCAGTTGCTGGACCAGGCTTGCAGGCTGTCCAGATCCTTTGTAGTTCTGCCTGGTCCTCGTCCGATTGAATTCTTCTCATCAACTTCACATCATCTGCAAACAGGGACACTTCGAGTCTATTCCTTCCGTCATGTCGTTCACAAATACCAGAAACAGCACTGGTCCCAGGACTGACCCTGTGGAACCCCGCTCGTCACCGGCGCCCACTCTGACACCTCGCCACGTACCATGACTCGCTGCTGTCTCCCTGACAGGTATTCCCTGATCCAATGTAGTGCCTTCCCTGTTACCCCTGCCTGGTCCTCCAGCTTCTGCACTAATCTCTGTGTGGAACTGTGTCAAACGCCTTCTTACAATCCAAGAATATGCAATCTACCCACCCCTCTCTCTCTTGCCTTAT
>WNWK01000765.1:0-182500 GCA_009830355.1 Cherax destructor
TCCTCTTGTTTTCCTCCGTCAATCGCCGTATCTCAAGCTTCGCTACCCTCAATTCCTCCTTAAGCTGCTGGTAAAGTTGCTCAATAGGGGGCATCTTGATTCAGTCCACAGGGAGTACACTAGACACGTCTTCACTGAGCTAAGAACAGGTCACCACTGAGCTAAGAACAGGTCACCACTGAGCTAAGAACAGGTCACCACATTGCCGATGTCCTTCCTGGAACACCTGCACTACCAGTGTCCCTACTGGGGGACCAGCACTGCCAGTGTCCCTACTGGGGGACCTGCACTGCCAGTGTCCCTACTGGGGGACCTGCACTGCCAGCATCCCTACCGGGAGACCTGCACTGCCAGTGTCCATGCTATGGGACCTGCACTGCCAGTGTCCCTACTGGGGGACCTGCACTGCCAGTGTCCCTACTGGGGGACCTGCACTGCCAGTGTCCCTACTGGGGGACATGCACTGCCAGTGTCCCTACTGGGGGACATGCACTGCCAGTGACCTTACTGGATGACCTGCACTGCCAGTGTCTCTAAAGGGGAACTGCACTGCCAGTGTCCATGCTGAGGGACCTGCACTGCCAGTGTCCATGCTGAGGACCTGCACTGCCAGTGTCCCTACTTTGGGACCTGCACTGCCAGTGTCCCTACTGGGGGACCTGCACTGACAGTGTCCCTACTGGAGGACCTGCACTGCCAGTGTCCCTACTGGAGGATCTGCACTGTCAGTGTCCCTAATGGAGGACCTGTACTGCCAGTGTCCCTACTGGGGGACCTGCACTGCCAGTGTCCCCACTGGGGGGCCTGCACTGCCAGTGTCTCTAATGGAGGGCTTGCACTGCCAGTGTCCCTACTGGGAGACCTGAACTGCCAGTGACCCTACTGAGGGACTTGCACTGCCAGTGTCCCTACTGGGAGACCTGCACTGCCAGTGTCCATGCTGGGGGACCTGCACTGCCAGTGTCCCTACTGGGAGACCTGCACTGCCAGTGTATCTACTGGGGGACCTGCACTGCTAGTGTCCCTACTGGGGGACCTGCACTGCTAGTGTCCCTACTGGGGGACCTGCACTGCTAGTGTCCCTACTGGGAGACCTGCACTGCCAGTGTCCCTACTGGGGAACCTGCACTGCCAGTGACCCTACTGGGGGACCTGCACTGCCAATGACCCTACTGGGGGACCTGCACTGCCAGTGTCCCTACTGGGGGACCTGCACTGCCAGTGTCCGTACTGGGGGACCTGCACTGCTAGTGTCCCTACTGGGGGACCTGCACTGCTAGTGTCCCTACTGGGAGACCTGCACTGCCAGTGTCCCTACTGAGGGACCTGCACTGCCAGTGTCCTTACTGGGGGACCTGTACTGCCAGTGTCCCTACTGGGGGACCTGCACTGCCAGTGACCCTACTGGGGGACTTGCACTGTCAGTGTCCCTACAGGGAGACCTGCACTGCCAGTGACCCTACTGGTGGACTTGCACTGCCAGTGTCCCTACTGGGGGACCTGCACTGCCAGTGACCCTACTGGGGGACCTGCACTGCCAGTGTCCCTACTGGGGGACCTGCACTGCCAGTGTCCCTACTGGGACCGTATTCACACACACACATACCAAAAAAAAATATCACCGTTGTCAATGACTGGGAAATTTTTTGAGACACTCGCAACAAAAGATTCCCTTTTTTTCCCCCATCAGTTGCTATTGTGTAAGCGACAATGTGGTTGCAGGAAAGGTCACTCTGCAACTGATCTCTCTTTTTTTTTTTAGTCCTCCTCTTCTCTCTACTATGCAGCGTCCGCTGTGTTATTGTAATGTTGCTGACTCTCTTGATCGGTCAGGACGCCATTGCCTTGGAAAAATAAACACATAAGCAGTATAATGTGATCCTTTATTGACAACGTTTCGCCCACGCAGTGGGCTTTATCGAGTCACAGACAGATCTACCTGGAAGAAGAGTAACATGAGTATTTATAGGATTTAGGTAGAAGCTCAGGTGGAGAATGCTGCATGTGACAGTCTTCAAAGTAGTGTGATAGTTTAAAACCTTGTGTGACTTAAAGGACCCGCAGTGTTCCATTCTTGAGTTCTATGTGGGATAGCGTTGAAGAAGTTTCTTGGCAATAGGTTCAGCTATGTTGTAGAAGCCGTTGTTCTGGTTGAAGTTGTTGGATATACAGATAAGTTATGATTCCAGGATTCTTCGGTATTGAGTGTTGTCTTCTCTGGCGATGAGTCTTGCGTTTCTGTAGTTGATTAAATGGTTGTGTAAATTTCGGTGTTGAACACAGGCATTTCTTGAGTCGTCAGATCTGCCTGCGTACTGGTGTTCTGAAATGCGTGTTTGGAGGTCTCTGGATGTTTCGCAGACGTATAATTTGCTGCAGCCATTACAAGGGATTGTGTATACCCCTGCAGTGGATTGAAGCTTGTCCTGTCTGTTACTGGTAATGTCCTTGATGGTGGTGGATGTGGAGGTGGATACATAGTCCTCCCCACCAACTCCATTTCCAAACACGTTTCCAACATTTTTTCTAATACCTCATCCCGAGTATCCACCTCCACATCCACCACCATCAAGGACAATACCAGTAACAGACAGGACAAGCTTCAATTCACTGAAGGGGTATACACAATCCCTTGTAATGGCTGCAGCAAATTATACGTCGGCGAAACATCCAGAGACCTCCAAACACGCATTTCAGAACACCAGTACGCAGGCAGATCTAACGACTCAAGAAAGGCCTGTGTTCAACACCGAAATTTACACAACCATTTAATCAACTACAGAAACGCAACACTCATCGCCAGAGAAGACAACACTCAATACCGAAGAATCCTGGAATCATCACTTATCTGTACATCCAACAACTTCAACCAGAACAACGGCTTCTACGACATAGCTGAACCTATTGCCAAGAAACTTCTTCAACGCTATCCCACATAGAACTCAAGAATGGAACACTGCAGGTCCTTTAAGTCACACAAGGTTTTAAACTATCACACTACTTTGAAGACTGTCACATGCAGCTTTCTCCACCTGACCCAGCATTCTCCACCTGACTAAATCCTATAAATATTCATGTTACTCTTCTGCGACGTCAGAAGACACTCCCCATCATGGGGAGCCACAGCAAGAAAGAAAGATGACCGACACCCTCTACCCAGGGGGCCAATGCCGGGTCACCATTTGGAGAAGACCCGGGCCGGATGTACCGGCGAACATACAACAACAACAATCCTCCAGGTAGATCTGTCTGTGACTCGATAAAGCCCACTGCGTGGGCGAAACGTTGTCAATAAAGGATCACATTATACTGCTTATGTGTTTATTTTTCCATTGTGTCGGTATTTTATACCATTTATTTCCACGCCATAGCCTTCTGGCAATTCCTAGAACCACTCCACACCTTATTGATCCAGTCAATGAATAATTTAGTATCTGAATCATCCAGTACCTCAATGATTCAGTACATGAATGATCTAGTAAATGAATGATCCAGTACCCGAATGATCCAGTACCCGAATGATCCAGTACCCGAATGATCCAGTAACTGAATGATCCAGTGCCTGAATTATTTAGTATCTGAATGATCCTGTGTCTGAATGATTCAGTATCTGAATGATCTAGTATATGAAGGCCTGCCAGTACTGGGGTACCATGGGGAAGTGTGTTTGTTCCTTGTTACTCGTATCATCTTCATAAGAACATAAGGAAATAAATGGTATAAAATACCGACACAATGGAAAAATAAACACATAAGCAGTATAATGTGATTCTTTATTGACAACGTTTCGCCCACGCAGTGGGCTTTATCGAGTCACAGACAGATCTACCTGGAAAAAGAGTAACATGAGTATTTATAAGATTTAGTCAGGTGGAGAATGCTGCATGTGACAGTCTTCAAAGTAGTGTGGTAGTTTATAGCTGAACCTATTGCCAAGAAACTTCTTCAACGCTATCCCACATAGAACTCAAGAATGGAACACTGCAGGTCCTTTAAGTCACACAATGTTTTAAACTATCGCACTACTTTGAAGACTGTCATATGCAGCATTCTCCACCTGACCCAGCATTCTCCACCTGACTAAATCTTATAAATACTCATGTATCTTGTATCCAGGTAGATCTGTCTGTGACTCGATAAAGCCCACTGCGTGGGCGAAACGTTGTCAATAAAGGATCACATTATACTGCTTGTGTTTATTTTTAAATAAGAACATAAGAATGGAGGAACACTGCAGAAGGCCTACTGGCCCATACAAGGCAGGTCCTTATCAAAACCACCACTACCTAAGAATTTACTCCCGTACTCACGACACCAATCAAACCCAGCCCCTCCCACTCATATATTTGTCCAATCTATTTTTAAAGCCACCCAAGGTCCTAGCCTCTATCACCCTACTCGGAAGATTGTTCCACGCATCTACAACTCTGTTCGAAAACCAGTACTTACCTATGTCCTTTCTAAATCTAAATAAATCCTAGTAATCTTCGAAGGACGATTGAACCTAAACCTCATTCTTGAACTGTATATGGAAAAATAAACACAGTTGCAGCATAATGCGATCCTTTCTTGACAACGTTTCGCCCACACAGTGAACTTTATCAAGTCCCAAGCAGATCTGTTTGTGACTTGATACAGCCCACTGTGTGGGCGAAACGATGTCAATGAGGGATCGCGTTATACTGCATTTGTGTGTGTTCTTCCATCTTCCATTGCGCAACATTTCGCTCAATGTATAGCTTTAACATGCGCATTTCTGGCATTTACTGTCTGGCGGTTTATCAGAAATTCGAAGCAACATCCACGACACTTGTAAGTCACGGTACATTTGATGCTAAGGAAACGTTGATGAAGACAGTAGACAACATAACTTGCCTGATGGATTCTTATTATTATAATCAAATAGAAGCGCTAAACCGCAGGGGAGAAAGTTGCCGAGTTTACAAACTTGCTTTGAAGTGAAAGTTTTTCACCACTTTCGAAAACAGAAAAGATACTCACGAACACTCTCCAGGAGAGGCGCACAACACTCACAAAAACAAATATAACACAGAGTTAAAATAACTAGTATCAGTAACCGATGGGGTGCATTAAATTGTTATAATGTCAAAAGACCCCTAAAAATATACCCGCGGTCCCTACAGGACCTCAGCAATGGTATCGTCAATGATGAAGTGGTCCCATCACGAGAGTTAGACTTGACAGACTTGAATATGAATAATTTTGGTGCTGAACATCTAAGGAGGACATTCAAGATTATATCACTAAGACCATCTACATATTTGACTAATTCGATGGTTCGGAACTCTGTATAAAATACAAGTTTCCTCATAGTTTCCGTAGATATTATGTCCATAAACTTTACCCCATCTCTCTCTGAGGACCCTGCAAGACGACTCATCTCTCTCTCTCTCTCTCTGAGGACCCTGCAAGACGACTCATCTCTCTCTGAGGACCCTGCAAGACGACTCATCTCTCTCTGAGGACCCTGCAAGACGACTTATCTCTCTCTCTCTCTCTCTCTGAGGACCCTGCAAGACGACTCATCTCTCTCTGAGGACCCTGCAAGGCGAGTCGACTCCTCACTTCGACTCCTCTTCTCCGGGCCAGTCATTTCACCGGAGCTTTCTACACGAGCACACATAAGTGAGTGCAGCTGGATACCTCATCTCTCGTGCATTAACTGACGCAAGACTGAGCCTCGACCACTGCTTGTGCTGAATGATCCACATGGCTTCAAAACTTTACATAGGTAACAACGCCGGTAGCCTCTGATAAACAAGAACAAGAGAAAGGACGACGGTATAAAACTGAGAGGTACTCAGTGGTGGTGGAGGGTGTCGAGGTTGATAAATTCCACGACTGGACCGCTAAACGACCTTTTAAAAGATCAAGGTGAAGCTCACGCGTATATCAGTGTTGCGCTTGACCCGAGTACCCGACTGCCTCCTGCAACCCTCCTCTCACGGTGCTGCTGTCTGCTGCTGCAACATGCTGCGCGGCGGAGATGGCCTCTGCTGATATCCTGCATAAATTGCTTTACTGTAGGAAATTCTATTTGATGTTACACGTCTTCCCCACCCATTTTCCACCACCAACGACCACCCACCCACCTTTCTACCTGCCTAAAGCCCTTCCTCCCCGCCCTCCCTCTCACTCATGTATACACCGACGCACTCACATACGCTTTCACTCTGCCTGATAGAACTCGAATGACAGAACTGACGCCGTCTAAAGCTGAAGTTCTACTGGGCAATGGATTTACAATCCAGAAGCATACAAATGAGACGCTCAGGAGAAAGCCGAAGAAGCATGAGTGATAAAGTGAGGCATTAAAATGGGATTAACAAGCGTCAGTGTTGTGGTGTGGCCCTCCAGGGAGCCATGATCAGGGCATACATAATGCTGTGGCCACAGGGGGGAAGTCTCCAGGGAGCCATGATCAGGGCATATATGATGCTGTGGCCACAGGGTAGGGGGTCTCCAGGGAGCCATGACCAGGACATATATAATAGCCATGGGGAGGAATCTCCAGTTTCTTCAGTAGCATAAAGACATTTAAAAAAAGAATTCTCCGCCTGGATCAAAGGGTCGCTGCAGGTAGAGATAAAAGAGACGGAGAAAGGAAGGGGGGGCATTTTGAAGGCTTCCTTGTAAGAGAAGACCGACTCTCTCTCATTCCCTCTCCTCCCACCTGGCACTAGTGCCTTGACAGAAATACAAACTGTCATAATTCATTTTTAATAAATATTGGTCCCTAACTGACATTTTAAGTGGGAAATTTGAACAATATTCTAATATTTTTTTTAAGTGGAAAAAACCATCATATATGTTTTTGGAGTTATGCCAAAGATACAGCAACGTTATTAACTGGCAGTGTCACGGGGAGAAGCAGTGACCTCAGTTTAGGTCAAGCTTGACCTCAACACAAGTCCTCGCTAGAACAGCAGGTGACTGGTGTCGACACCAACCTCACTAAACACTGCCTTGACCCCCCCCCCCGGTGAAGGGTTCTTGATCCAGTGTAATTTATCTAACCCCCCTCCCTCTCCCCCCAGACCCCCCTTGCATGACCCTTAAGGGTTTAGCGCTTCAACATAAGTATAATAATATAACAGTCAGTTGGTTTACAAGCGTGCCAGGTTGCAGGTCAGCACACGCAACCGAAAGCACCCTAGTTCGATCTCCGGACTGGGAGAGAGAGGGAGACGTTTGGGCGAGTCTCCTGGCACCTACTTTTCCTGCTCACCTAGCAGTACACGGTCACCTGAGTGTTAAAATCACGTGACATCAACGACCTCACCTAATATTATCAACGACCTCACATGAAATCAGTGACCTTACATGATGACGTCAATGACTTCGGCTTATAACATCACCCTACATATGATGACATCAACGACCTTACATGACATCATCGACCCCACATAACGACACCACACGACATCAACGACCCCACATAACACCACATGACATCAACGACTGCACATAACGACTTCACAACACAGAGTCAAATAATCGACACTAAAAGATATTGACTGATACACTCTAATAATGATAAGATGATAAGATCAGTTATCTCATACAAGATAATTAGTCTTGAAGAAGATATATATATATATATATATATATATATATATATATATATATATATATATATATATATATATATATATATATATATATATATATATATATATATATATATATATTTTTCCATCTCCACCACTCTCCCTCTCATCCTCTCGATTTCCCCACCAGCCTCCAACATTCTCCTCTCACCCCCACCTCGCTCACGCCCCCACACGGTATTTATGGACCTCCTCCACCACACCAAAATTAGTTTTATTGACTACTTATGTCAGGTTCATCCATGACCTGCAACCATCGCTCACAAACTCCCCTTTCGCCCATTTTTCATCAAAAATTAATTACCTTGCAAAAGCCAGTGGCTGGGAAAAACTTTATTTATCCTAAGGGTGAATTTATTGGACAGCGACACTCAAGCTGTGAGTGAACAAGTCGCCATGAAGACAGTATTGTGCAGTGTTACTCATCCTGTGAGTGAACACACTGCCATGAAGACAGTATTGGACAGTGTTACTCATCCTGTGAGTGAACACACTGCCGTGCAGACAATATTGTGCTGGGAGAAAGTTATGAGATCTGAACAACACTCGTCTTGGGAGATCATCTGACACTCTTGGTACGAACATGCACAAGAACACCCGAGGTAAAAACTGTGTAACAAAATAAAAACAAGAACACATAAACAAATATATGCTATCACAGCTAAAATAACCAGCATCAGAGGGGCAGGTGTACCTGCAGGTGGCTATGGGACAGGTGTGTGTGTCTGATGTTCATTCTATAGAGAAGTTTATCAAAGTGATGATTATTCTTGAAGGAGAAGAGCCGAATATCCCGTCGAGTCGTGACGAACGTGATGCTCACCTGCACACCACATTGGGAATGTCACTTCCAATGGGTATATCTTTGTAAGTGACCTATGAAGTCACTGGAAGTCTGTTACAGAACTGGTTCGACATAGCGGACTTCGCCTCAGCATCCTCCTCTTCCTGTCCCGGGACCTGGACACGGCATCAACAGAACCCCACGTCTTTGTGCCATGCGTGGAGATGGCTAACTCTTCCTGGATTTTATTGGCATCAAAGGAGGACAGGAACATATGGAGGCCGTGATGTGTATGCAGATCCGAACGCTGCCTATTCTCTCCGACACTTTACGCTGCCAGACGTTTAGCAGATTTGTTTTAATTTCATTATTTGTGGGTAAATACATGTCTGCAGGGGTGTCTGTGGTGTGGCTAGGATGCAACACGCGCAACACTGGCGAATTATTGGCTCTTTGATAACATCCACTTCTCTGATTGGACTATACCTGGCTGGTAGCGACCAATGGCGACTGAACATTCTGGAGTTGAAAAACGTTGGAAGGTATTCCCTTAAATAGGATTAGGGACACCACTAACCGAGGCCAGCCAGATGGAAGCCGGTCTACTGACCGACCGGTGGGAAGACAACAAACAGTCGATCACTCAGTCAACAAGGAAATTAATAGACAACAAAACCCAGGATGGAGTGCAGGACAATAGAGTACACCAGGACAACAAAACCCAGGATAGAGTGCAGGACAATAGAGTGCCCCAGGACAACAAAACCCAGGATGGAGTGCAGGACAATAGAGTGCACCAGGACAACAAAACCCAGGATAGAGTGCAGGACAATAGAGTGCCCCAGGACAACAAAACCCAGGATAGAGTGCAGGACAATAGAGTGCACCAGGACAACAAAACCCAGGATAGAGTGCAGGACAATAGAGTGCCCCAGGACAACAAAACCCAGGATAGAGTGCAGGACAATAGAGTGCAGCAGGACAACAAAACCCAGGATAGAGTGCAGGACAATAGAGTGCCCCAGGACAACAAAACCCAGGATAGAGTGCAGGACAATAGAGTGCACCAGGACAACAAAACCCAGGATAGAGTGCAGGACAATAGAGTGCACCAGGACAACAAAACCCAGGATAGAGTGCAGGACAATAGAGTGCACCAGGACAACAAAACCCAGGATAGAGTGCAGGACAATAGAGTGCCCCAGGACAACAAAACCCAGGATGGAGTGCAGGACAATAGAGTGCCCCAGGACAACAAAACCCAGGATGGAGTGCAGGACAATAGAGTGCACCAGGACAACAAAACCCAGGATAGAGTGCAGGACAATAGAGTGCCCCAGGACAACAAAACCCAGGATGGAGTGCAGGACAATAGAGTGCACCAGGACAACGAAACCCAGGATGGAGTGCAGGACAATAGAGTGCCCCAGGACAACAAAACCCAGGATGGAGTGCAGGACAATAGAGTGCACCAGGACAACGAAACCCAGGATGGAGTGCAGGACAATAGAGTGCACCAGGACAACAAAACCCAGGATAGAGTGCAGGACAAAGAGTGCCCAGGACAACAAAACCCAGGATGATGCAGGAAATAGAGTGCCCCAGGACAACAAAACCCAGGATGGAGTGCAGGACAATAGAGTGCCCCAGGACAACAAAACCCAGGATGGAGTGCAGGACAATAGAGTGCACCAGGACAACAAAACCCAGGATGGAGTGCAGGACAATAGAGTACATCAGGATATTAGAGTGCATCAGTGTTGTGGAGTATCGCGACTCTGGAGTGGCTTAGTGTCCAGAGTTGTTTAGGATAAGATAACATTTTGTTCGGATTTTTATCGCCGGAGGGTTAGCCACCCAGGATAACCCAAGAAAGTCAGTGCGTCATCGAGGACTGTGTCTTACTTCCACTGGGGTTCTTCGATATTGTCCCCCCCCAGGATGCGACCCACACCAGTCGACTAACACCCAGGTACCTACCTGTTTGCTAGGTGAAGGGGGACAGCAGGTGTAAGGAAACACGCCCAATGTTTTCACGCATGCCGGAGATTGAACCACGGACACTCAGTGTGTGTGTGAGGCGAGAGCGTTCAAAGATTGAAATTACTTGTATATTTAACTGATTCTGGTGGGTAATAGTGATCATAACCTTTTTTTATGTTACTGATTTGTGTTTTTTTTGTTGTACCTGTCGTGTTGAATAGAGTTTTCTAGTGTCTGTGCCGTTATCTAGTCACTGTTTTAGTTGCTTGAGTCTACCATCCCTCACACACAGCAACAAGGGGTCACAATTGGAAGTTGAAGACTCAGATGAATCAAAGATTAGGTTAGGTTAGGTTAGGTAGGTTAGGTTAGGTAAGGTAAGGTAAGGTAAGGTTAGGTAGGTTAGGTTAGGTTAGGTTAGGTAAGGTAAGGTTAGGTTAGGTAAGGTTAGGTAAGGTAAGGTTAGGTTAGGTAAGGTAAGGTAAGGTTAGGTTAGGTTAGGTAAGGTTAGGTTTGTCAGGAAACAGACAAGTGTTTCCTGACGCGGGTCTTAGTCAGATGATGACCCACCGTTGGAGCTTTCGGTCATCTGACCGAGGCCTTCCGCTGGCTTACCAGTCCACCCCTTTAAAAATTATGGTTATAGTTATAACCATTTCTGAGTCAAAGGGATGTTAGGAAGTATTTCTTCAGTCATAGAGTTATCAGGAAGTGGAATAGTCTGGAAAGTGACGTAGTGGAAGCAGGAACCATACATAGTTTTAAGACGAGGTATAATAAAGCTCATGGAGCAGGGAGAGAGGACCTAGTAGCGATAAGTGAAGAGGCGGGGGCCAGGAGCTATTACTCGACCCCTGTAACCACTGGTTCATGGATCCGATTCTAACCTAGAGTAAGACAGGTTTATTATATATATTAAAACGTTCAGAAACTGACGTTTGTTGACGCGTAAAAAGACAACTACCGAAAAATAAGTCTGAATCACAATAATTTGGTGTACACCTGACCAGGTGTTTCAGCACCCTGAATCTTTGCATATCCTGACCAGGTGTTCCAGCACCTTGAATCTTTGCATATCCTGACCAGGTGTTCCAGCACCTTGAATCTTTGCATATCCTGACCAGGTGTTCCAGCACCTTGAATCTTTGCATATCCTGACCAGGTGTTCCAGCACCTTGAATCTTTGCATATCCTGACCAGGTGTTGTATCACCTTGAGTTCTTCTGTATCTTCTGTTAGCATTTCAGGAACTTTTGTTTTCTCCCTGTGTGTATGTGTGTGGGGGTGAGAGAGAGAGAGAGAGAGAGAGAGAGAGAGAGAGAGAGAGAGAGAGAGAGAGAGAGAGAGAGAGAGAGAGAGAGAGAGAGAGAGAGAGAGAGAGAGAGAGAGAGAGAGAGAGAGCAAGCATTTGAGTGTGAGTGCACTCCCCTCTGCGCAACACTAAGGGGAAGGGGGGTGAGGGGAAGGGAGAAGCTTGAAGATCAATACAACACACACACACACACACACACACACATACACACACACACACACACACACACACACATACATATACACGAACTTATAACACAAACTGGAGGCAGTGCTTAGCTGGTGATACCTCTCTCTCTCTCTCTCTCTCTCTCTCTTTCCTCTCTCTCTCTCTCTCTCTCTCTCTCTCTCTCTCTCTCTCTCTCTCTCTCTCTCTCTCTCTCAGTCACGAACTTACATCTCACTATTTTCCCCTCACTAAAAAGCTCACATCAGGAGCCCGATAATTACCTCTCACTCAGGTGGAGCCCACGTCTCACACACTCAGGTGGAGCCCACGTCTCACACACTCAGGTGGAGCCCACGTCTCACACACTCAGGTGGAGCCCACGTCTCACACACTCAGGTGGAGCCCACGTCTCACACACTCAGGTGGAGCCCACGTCTCACACACTCAGGTGGAGCCCACGTCTCACACACTCAGGTGGAGCCCACGTCTCACACACTCAGGTGGAGCCCACGTCTCACACACTCAGGTGGAGCCCACGTCTCACACACTCAGGTGGAGCCCACGTCTCACACACTCAGGTGGAGCCCACGTCTCACACACTCAGGTGGAGCCCACGTCTCACACACTCAGGTGGAGCCCACGTCTCACACACTCAGGTGGAGCCCACGTCTCACACACTCAGGTGGAGCCCACGTCTCACACACTCAGGTGGAGCCCACGTCTCACACACTCAGGTGGAGCCCACGTCTCACACACTCAGGTGGAGCCCACGTCTCACACACTCAGGTGGAGCCCACGTCTCACACACTCAGGTGGAGCCCACGTCTCACACACTCAGGTGGAGCCCACGTCTCACACACTCAGGTGGAGCCCACGTCTCACACACTCAGGTGGAGCCCACGTCTCACACACTCAGGTGGAGCCCACGTCTCACACACTCAGGTGGAGCCCACGTCTCACACACTCAGGTGGAGCCCACGTCTCACACACTCAGGTGGAGCCCACGTCTCACACACTCAGGTGGAGCCTACGTTTCGCTCAAGTGAGAGACGTGACCTCCATGTCTGTATAAATCCTAAGAATTATTATTATTACATTTATAGGGAAGGGCCCTTCCCTATAAATTTAATAATAATAATTAAATAATAATACTAACAATTAAATAATAATAATAATAATAATAATAATAATAATAATAATAATAATAATGCATCGCCTAACACACAATTTGCATATAAAAAAGATTTATCTTCCATCTTACGAGTTCATGATAGGAGGAAGCAACGGTACTGTCAGAGTGCAAAACATTTAACCTGGTGTCGTTTCACACCGTGTGGGACTAAACGCACACTGGCGTTGATGACGTAAACAGTCACTTCGAGTCCCTCGAGTCAGACGTTTCTACGATAAATAAATCGATGTGAAGAGTCAAAAAATATTTTTTTTACAAAAGTGATTCGCAGAAGAATCCGAAATTGGGACAACGTTTCGCTCTGTGTAGTGGTTTATGAAGCTCTACAAAGAGCGAAATGTTATTCAAATACAGTGGTACCCCGGTTTACGATATTTTTTCATTCCAGAATGCTGTTCAAGTGCCATTACCAAACGAATTTATCTCCTTAAGAAAAGTTGTAAAATAGACTAGTCCTTTTAGACCCCCAAAATTACACTTACAAAAGCATTTAAAAAAATAAACTTACATAAAAGGGTGAGTTTGGGGACCATCGTAAACCGGGGTACCACTGTAAATGGTGGGGGTCTGCAATGTACCATTTCTCACATTAAGAGATGTGCCTTTTAATGGTTGTTTCAATTGTCTAAAGGCTACGAAGTACAGTGCCTTTAGTACCCCAGTTGGGGTAATTCACACACACACTTTAAATAGTGAATTTTTTAAGTTACGATTGACATTTAAGGGCCTTTGTAAAGTACAAAAAAAAACCAAAACGCACGAACAGACCTTTTAAAATATGCAAATCTCCGTGGTCAGGGTCGATCCTTCCGTCCGACTCGCCTTGGCGGGGGAGGAGGAGGAGGAGGAGGGGGAGGGAAGGACTGTATACCTTTTCCCAGGACGTGTTCCTCGTCCAGTACGGTAAACTTGTAAACCAACGACATCTCCAAGTACACAGATGATTGGAAACCCGCTGAATATGACGACATATTGAGTTCTTACGTCACCCCAGACCAGACCGCCGCCTGGTCAGAGACAGGGTCTCGGGGGCGTCGACCCCCAAAACTCTCTCCAGGTATATCATGACCTCAAAAAAGCGGAGGAGGAAGGGAGCATCACTGTACACTCTCTCTCTCTCTCTCTCTCTCTCTCTCTCTCTCTCTCTCTCTCTCCATGCGCTTTCAGTCTGACAAATTTTTATACGCAGAATGGCGGCGTACTGACGGCTGTATTTCATCCGCATCTCCAAACTCAGAGTTCTAAACATACGCAATCAACACTGTATGACCCATTCGGTTTAAGTGCTTAATTTCATATTATCATTATTATTATTAGTATTTATATTATAATAATAATATTATAAACTTGTAGCATCAGTCTAGACTTAGAGCTGACAGCTGGTGTCAGCTGGTTCTTCCCCACGGTCCTTCCTGCAGGCACGACACTCCTCTTCTCCATTAAAGCCAACGTGGATATAGCAGTTCTCACCATAAAAAGTATTACGGAATTTTCCAAAACTCCAAACCCCAACAAAACTGTAGGCACCACTGGAGTTCACAGCGCTCCGTGGTGTATGCACACATTACGTACAGTAACACACTGATATTCACACTGTCAGACACTGCAACACAATGGTATCTCGGTACAGAGGACCTTTTTTACACACTAACAGTGTTTGTGTGGATCATCGCGTCCTGCACGCGAAACCTCGTGGACCGGGAGGAAAGGACACCGCTTTTATCAAGAAAACGACTGGATACAACGAAGGTGTTTCGAAGCAGCCACTGTAGAACAGATGCATATATTGTAAAGGATCAAAACAAAAAACTCCTCGATTTGACTTTCGGATCAGGACCTCATCCTCTCCTTGTATCACGTGACCTCCGTCAACAGTGACCTCTACACCACGTGACCTCCGTCAACGCTGACCTCTCCATAGACTGACCTGGCCCCCAGTATTTATATGACTTATTTTTTAATTTTTAAAATTTTCGTACTTGATAAAGCCGTACTCTGGGCGAAACGTCGCAAAACAGACGTTCTCCGTGCTTGAAGTGCCTCTAAATTACTACTAGTGGTAATACAGTGGCACTTACATTGGACATCTGGGTAATGAGAGGCACTAAGGCTTCAACCAAGGGGAAGGCAGTTCCATTTCCTTGGATCCAGAGCCCTTCACCATTTGGAAAACACAGCTGTAGTATACAAATCTACAGGGCTCGGCAAGGAATTGCAGGAATTTGTCGAGAAGGGAAGAGGAAGTCAGGTGCGGTGAGCCGATTTATAGATTTTTTTTTTTAATTTAGCTAAATTCGATAAATCAGCAGCTTGCTGTTCCGCTATTCTATGCGAGTTACGCAGTGGGAACGAAAGCTAGTTGTGTTGTTCCTTTCATTTTCGTTCACGCAGGATGGGCATCATTCAGAACGCTGAAATGTGTCAGTCTGAGCTGTGAGACCTCAGTAGGGCAGTGTGAATATCCCTACTACTACTAATAATAATAATATACTTGAGTATGCAGAAAACCCAGAGTTATGCACAGCATTTCGGGTTCAGCAGCTGCAGCAGAGCTGGAGTTACTAACACCTGTGAATTACCATCTCTGATTGATGATTATGCCATACACAGGAGAAAGGGAATTTTAATGATGGTATCTCCATTAGCATAGGAGAGATGTAGTAAGTTTGCCATGGGATGATTTGTGAGGGAAGAGGGACGTATTATTTTGATAGGACATATGCATGTGTCTTATTAACATGTCGGTATTGTATACCATTTTCATATTCACGTATTATTTTTATTTTTATTTGTACTTTTATCAAAATTAGAAGCACACTGTTATGCCAACACACACACACACACACACACACACACACACACACACACACACACACACACAGAGGAGACATGATAACGACATACAAAATACTGCGGGGAATTGACAAAGTAGACAGTGACAGGATGTTCCAGAGAGGGAACACAGAAACAAGGGGACACAACTGGAAGCTGAAGACTCAGATGAGTCAAAGGGATGTTAGGAAGCATTTCTTCAGCCACAGAGTAGTCAGGCAGTGGAATAGTCTAGAGAAAGATATAGTGGAGGCAGGAACCATACATAGTTTTAAGACAAGGTATGATAAAGCTCATGGAGCAGAGAGAGCAGAGACCCAGTAGCAGACAGCGAAGAGGCGGGGCCAGGAGCTGAGTCTCGACCCCTGCAACCACAATTAGGTGAGTACAATTAGGTGAGTACACACACACACACACACACACTTAGGTGAGTACACACACACACACACACACACACACACACACACACACACACACGAGATAATGCAATGGTTGAGACTGAGCTGTGTGTGTATGTGTGTGTACTCACCTAGTTGTGGTTGCAGGGGTCGAGTCATAGCTCCTGGCCCTGCCTCTTCACTGGCCGCTACTGTGTGTGTATGTGTTCGCGCGCGCGCGCGCGCGCTTTTTACCCGAACGGAGGCATGCTTATCAGGGCAGAACTCATTAACATAACGACCAGGAAAGGTTAATTAGTATACTAATCAATGGATCAAAGCCGTGAGCTTCGGTCAATATCAGCCGAGAGGACTCCTCAAACTCTCCCTTCTATTTTTCCCCCAACACCCTCCCTCTTAGGGATAATTAACGCCGCTCGGGACTAAAGGGAGGGGAAAAAAATCACTCGGCAGGGAAACCCAAGTCGTCAAGTTGGATAAATATCAAGAAAACTCCGGCTTCAGCGCGAACACAAATGTTTACAAATGGGGGCAAAAAAAACAACAACAAAAAAAACAAGTGATTCTGGAGAAAATCTGTGAACTGAGATTAGGGGAAATTTGGAGCTGTCCGCAGGTGGGGATAAAAATGTATGTGATTCTGGGGGAAATTCAGTAAACTGAGGTTAGGGAGGGAGTAGGCATGGTGGGGAAGAGTTGATGGGGGAAGGGTGAATAGGGAAGGGGAACAGAGGGAAGGGAGGAAGGGAGGAAGGGGGATGAGAAGGGTTGAGTGGAAATTGTCAGACGACGGGAGATTTCAGGTTAGCAGAGGAATTAAATCAGGAGGATGAAGAGGGGAAGGAGGAAGGGGGAAGGGTGAAGGGGGAGAATGAAGGGGAAAGGATGAAGAGAAGGATGAAGGGGAGAAGGTTGAAGGGGGAAGGTTGAAAGGGGGAAGGATGAAGGGGAGAATGAAGGGGGAAGGGGGAAAGATGAAGGAGGAAGGATGAAGGGGAAGGGTGAAGGGGAGAAGGTTGAAGGGGGGAGTGTTCCAAATGTTGGTGGGGTGAAGGTGGGTCGTAGTGACGGTTTTGTAGGTGAATGTGTAGGTGGCTGTGGTAGAGGTGAGGGAGAGGGGGTGATATTAACAGTAAATGGGGTAGGAAGGTCGGGGTGGTGTGGGCGTGGGCTGGGTAGTAGTAGTGGTGGTGGTGTGGGCGGGGTGTTGGTGGTGGTGTGGGCGAGGGTGAAGCCCCCGCCCACACCAGCTGTGAGGGCGGGTTCCTAGAATCTGCCCCCGAGTTTTTGGCTGAAAACCTTCGAGTCCTGGTGAGTGACGGAGGGGAGGGGAAGGGGGGAAGTAGGGAGAGACGGGAAGGAAGGGAGGGAAAGAGAGTGGATAAGGGGTGAGGGAGAGAGAGAGGGAGAGTGAGGGATGAGGGTGGCGGGGGGAACATGAGTGAGAGTTTGAGTGTGCTCATCTATATGAGGATGCAGAGGTCGGGTCCTAGCTCCTGGTTCGAGTGTTACGCAGTGTTGTAAAATGTGTATATAAAAAAAACGCACCATATATAATGTCAGTTTACGGGATTTGTTCTGAAACCGGACACGTATTATTCCTGAAGAGTAGCCAGGACAGGAAAGGAGCAGGTGAGGTGTGTTTATTAGCACGAGGAGAGCGCTGGCTGGAGTAAGACGTCATAAGACGTCATAAGACGTCATGGGTTGGTGTTTGTGTAAGTAGGGGGGGGTTATTTCAAGTAATTTAGGCCATAGGTTATTTTATTGGTTTTGGTGCTCTCATGTTTACCTGTCAGGCCCTAGTGTGCAGGGGTCTGTGTAGTGGAGAGTACTCGTGGAGGGTTTTTCCTGTAGGCTTAGAGGCCGGCAGAAGGGGTAATGTCAGATCCCCACTGTTTGTATTCATTTAAACTACTAGTAGCAGTGTGCTATGAGTATTATTTTGAAGGTGGCCTAACATATGAGTATTTAGTAAAGGTGTACTGGTGTATGATCATTTTTGTATGTAGTGGGTAGGTTGTATGCTAATTTACTATAAATATATATATTTGTAAAGGTGAGTTTTTGTGACCTTCCTCCTAGTAAATAATATTGACCATTTAATTAACTTCATAATTTATGTGAAGGAACAAGCTTGGCCTTAGGTTGGTTTATGTAGTTTAATATTTTAAATGCCCCTAGACAGGCTGTTTACCCCTAGGAGCCAGGACATTTATTTACGTTACGCAGTAACAAGCGTAACACTGACGCAAGCCTCCATGCACAGTTTTAGTTGTACGCATGACATGGCCCAAGATTCAAGGAACCAATAATGCCGGAGAC
This sequence comes from Cherax destructor, assembly GCA_009830355.1. Classification (NCBI taxonomy): domain Eukaryota; kingdom Metazoa; phylum Arthropoda; class Malacostraca; order Decapoda; family Parastacidae; genus Cherax; species Cherax destructor. The sequence continues at coordinate 18,626 of WNWK01000765.1, forward strand.
TGTAATTTAAGAGTCGGTGAGCCACAAGCTGCAAACACAACTCGGGAGCACACAAGTAAACACCGTCTTCCCAATGTGAAGAATTTACCACCATTAAGTCGACCACAGGTCGGTGCGCGTGTGCGTATTCCCTTCACTCCAGCCTATTGTGACGTGTTCTTGTTGATCATCGTATGACAATTGAACTGGGGTGTATACACAGCGAACAATAGTTCACACGATGGCAGTGTTAGTGCCACATTCCTTAGGCCTGCCCGGGGATGGGGAGGGAGGGCCACTGACACAGCTCCCTGGCCATCTCGCCTCTCTGGCCGCTGATAACAGAGGCGGATATCTCCATTTGTGATGTCGGAGCGATAGACCTCTCTACTCCAGACCGGGTTCTCAAAAGGTGTGTAAACAGGCAGTGTTCAAACAGCACCGTGTCCCGGGATCTTCACCCTTGCGTCTATAGGCGACAGGGGTTGTCTGTTCTGACGACAGAACACTAAGGGCGTATCCCCCAAAACTCTGTGATCTATGCTCTTGTAAAGGATCATGCATGGACCTCACCCAACTCTTGCAATTTCCAGGCTCTTGATTCAAGGAATTCGAGCCCCTCCCCCTTTTTTTTGCCTTGTACTGCTTACCTCCTGGTGTATCCTTAAACCCCGAGGTGTTGCATGGCCGTAATTAACAAGTCAAAGAGTGCCTGTCTACCTGGAAGGTGTTTCGGGGAGCGAGCGCCCCCCGCGACCCGGTACATGACCAGCCATCACAAGTCCACCAGCAAACGCAATATCCAGGAAGACCTGGAAGCGTTTAACTTCTGAGAAACGGTCTAAGAAAAAGGTTTAAGTCGGACCGAAACGCCGTCACACGTTTCAATTTCCTATGTGCGGGTTATCTGTATACACAGAGTAGTAGTAGTCTCTCAGGGTTATGTACGCTGAGAATTTTATCCACCTTCTGTTTAGGGACTAAATTACACCTGGTGATGGAGTAGAGGTGAACTGCAGCCTTAATGACCCGCGATACCTTTTAATCACTCCGATAGCACTTATATCTAATTAATTCACTCGAAGAAACGGGCCACAGAGCGGTACACAGGAGTGGCAGTGCGAGGACCCAGGTGTCGCAGCGCGGGGACCCTGGTGTCGCAGTGCGGGGACCGGGGTGTCGCAGCGCGGGGACCGGGGTGTCGCAGTGCGGGGACCCTGGTGTCGCAGCGCGGGGACCGGGGTGTCGCAGCGCGGGAACCGGGGTGTCGCAGCGCGGGGACCGGGGTGTCGCAGCGCGGGGACCCTTGTGTCGCAGCGCGGGGACCCTGGTGTCGCAGCGCGGGGACCCTGGTGTCGCAGCGCAGGGACCGGGGTGTCGCAGCCCGTAGTGAAAAAACAAAACTAAATATCCAAGGTATATTCTCTTGAAACTATAATAAGAACTGTAGATACCTGAAGGATGCCCTTCGAGTATCCTCCAGGTATCCTTCAGGGCATCCACAGTTGAAAAAAAATCACAAGTAAACCACCTTCATGCCTTAAAAAAAAAACAGTAAAACGCATCGGTTTTTCAAGTCTTAGCGTAGAATGTTTCCGATATCCCCAACAATCTGCAATCACCAGTGTTTTTGGTCGGCTATCTTCACTATTCCCACTCTTACTAAGGCTCACCATTCCCACTTTTACTAAGGCTCACTATTCCCACTCTTACTAAGGCTCACTATTCTCACTAAGGCTCACTATTCCCACTCTTACTAAGGCTCACTATTCTCACTAAGGCTCACTATTCCCACTCTTACTAAGGCTCACTATTCTCACTAAGGCTCACTATTCCCACTCTTACTAAGGCTCACTATTCTCACTAAGGCTCACTATTCCCACTCTTACTAAGGCTCACTATTTTCACTCTTACTAAGGCTCACTATTCCCACTCTTATTAAGGCTCACTATTCCCACTCTTACTAAGGCTCACTATTCCCACTCTTATTAAGGCTCACTATTCCCACTCTCACAAAGACTCACTATTCCCACTCTTACTAAGGCTCACTATTCCCACTCTCACAAAGACTCACTATTCCCACTCTTACTAAGGCTCACTATTCCCACTCTTACTAAGGCTCACTATTCCCACTCTCACAAAGCCTCACTATTCCCAGCTCTCACATTATGACTCTCACAAAGCCTCACTATTCCCAGCTCTCACATTATGACTCTCACAAAGCCTCACTATTCCCACTCTCACAAAGCCTCACTATTCCCACTCTCACAAAGCCTCACTATTCCCACTCTCACAAAGCCTCACTATTCCCACTCTCACAAAGCCTCACTATTCCCACTCTCACAAAGCCTCACTATTCCACTCTCACAAAGCCTCACTATTCCCCTCACAAAGCTCACTATTCCCACTCTCACAAAGACTCACTATTCCCACTCTCACAAAGACTCACTATTCCCACTCTCACAAAGACTCACTATTCCCACTCTCACAAAGACTCACTATTCCCACTCTCACAAAGCCTCACTATTCCCACTCTCACAAAGACTCACTATTCCCACTCTCACAAAGACTCACTATTCCCACTCTCACAAAGCCTCACTATTCCCACTCTCACAAAGACTCACTATTCCCACTCTCACAAAGCCTCACTATTCCCACTCTCACAAAGCCTCACTATTCCCACTCTCACAAAGACTCACTATTCCCACTCTCACAAAGACTCACTATTCCCACTCTCACAAAGCCTCACTATTCCCACTCTCACAAAGACTCACTATTCCACTCTCACAAAGACTCACTATTCCACTCTCACAAAGCTCACTATTCCCACTCCACAAAGACTCACTATTCCCACTCTCACAAAGACTCACTATTCCCACTCTCACAAAGACTCACTTATTCCACTTTCCACAAAGACTCACTATTCCCACTCTCACAAAGACTCACTATTCCCACTCTCACAAAGACTCACTATTCCCACTCTCACAAAGACTCACTATTCCCACTCTCACAAAGCCTCACTATTCCTCTCTCACAAAGCCTCACTATTCCCACTCACAAAGACTCACTATTCCCACTCTCACAAAGACTCACTATTCCCACTCTCACAAAGCTCACTATTCCTTCAAGACTCACTATTCCACTCTACAAAGCTCACATTCCATCTCACAAAGCTCACTATTCCCATTCCAAAGCTCACTTCCACTTCACAAAGACTCACTATTCCACTCTCACAAAGACTCACTATTCCCACTCTCACAAAGACTCACTATTCCACTCACAAAGCTCCTTTCCACTCTCACAAAGACTCACTATTCCACTCCAAGACTCACTATCATCAAAGACTCACTATTCCCACTCTCACAAAGACTCACTATTCCACTCTCACAAAGCTCACTATTCCCACTCTCACAAAGACTCACTATTCCACTCTCACAAAGACTCACTATTCCACTCTCACAAAGACTCACTATTCCACTCTCACAAAGACTCACTATTCCCACTCTCACAAAGACTCACTATTTCCACTCTCACAAAGACTCACTATTCCCACTCTCACAAAGACTCACTATTCCCACTCTCACAAAGACTCCTATTCCACTCACAAGACTCACTATTCCACTCTCACAAAGACTCACTATTTCACCACTCCACAAGACTCACTATTCCCACTCTCACAAAGCCTCACTATTCCACTCTCACAAAGACTCACTATTCCACTCTCACAAAGCCTCACTATTCCCACTCACAAAGACTCACTATTCCACTCTCACAAAGACTCACTATTCCCACTCTCACAAAGACTCACTATTTCCATCTCACAAAGACTCACTATTCCCACTCTCACAAAGACTCACTATTCCCACTCTCACAAAGACTCACTATTCCACTCTCACAAAGACTCACTATTCCCACTCTCACAAAGACTCACTATTCCTCTCACAAAGCTCACTATTCCCACTCTCACAAAGACTCACTATTCCCACTCTCACAAAGACTCACTATTTCCACTCTCACAAAGACTCACTATTCCCACTCTCACAAAGCCTCACTATTCCACACTCACAAAGACTCACTATTCCCACTCTCACAAAGCCTCACTATTCCCACTCTCACAAAGACTCACTATTTCCACTCTCACAAAGACTCACTATTCCCACTCTCACAAAGCTCACTATTCCACTCTCACAAAGACTCACTATTCCCACTCTCACAAAGCCTCACTATTCCCACTCTCACAAAGCACTCACTATTCCCACTCTCACAAAGACTCACTATTCCACTCTCACAAAGCCTCACTATTTCCACTCTCACAAAGACTCACTATTTCCACTCTCACAAAGACTCACTATTCCCACTCTCACAAAGACTCACTATTCCCACTCTCACAAAGACTCACTATTCCCACTCTCACAAAGCCTCACTATTCCCACTCTCACAAAGCCTCACTATTCCCACTCTCACAAAGACTCACTATTCCCACTCTCACAAAGCCTCACTATTCCCACTCTCACAAAGACTCACTATTCCCACTCTCACAAAGCCTCACTATTTCCACTCTCACAAAGACTCACTATTCCCACTCTCACAAAGACTCACTATTCCCACTCTCACAAAGCCTTACTATTCCCACTCTCCCAAAGCCTCACTATTCCCACTCTCACAAAGCCTCACTATTCCCACTCTCACAAAGCCTCACTATTCCCACTCTCACAAAGCCTCACTATTCCCACTCTCACAAAGACTCACTATTCCCACTCTCACAAAGACTCACTATTTCCACTCTCACAAAGACTCACTATTCCCACTCTCACAAAGCCTCACTATTCCTACTCTCACATTATGACTCTCACAAACTCCGTACAGCAGTAAGTGTCTAAGAAACAGACAGTCTTCACTTATGCAAAAGAAGAAAAAGAAAAAGAAGAAAGAGAAGAAGAAAACGCAGTAATAATTTTCTTAGGCACTTAGAAGAAAACGTGGGAAAACAACTTTCAGAAACGAACATAGGAAGAGGAAAAGAAATGTGTACGAGGAGTCTGGAGAGGAAGGTGACGAACTAATTAAGCGAAGGAGAAGGAATGGGAGAAAATATATCGCCTTCACCAGCGGTGTCAAAAAAAAAAAAAAAAAATAGAAGTCTCAGAAGTAAAATAAAATAAAAAAAAATATCGCCAGGTCTTACAAAATATTATCACCTTTTTGGGAGTCAGTGTCTGGAGAAAGTTTTTGACTATCCATTTACAACTGGTGTTATTATTATTGCTGCTAGTAGTACTACCACTGTTACTATTACTGGCATCTTCAGGTTGGCATCTTCAGCGAGGGTGGCACTTCAGGGTGGAAGTTTCAGCGAGGGTGGCACTTCAGGGTGGAAGTTTCAGCGAGAGTGGCACTTCAGGGTGGAAATTTCAGCGAGGGTGGCACTTCAGGGTGGAACCTTCAGCGAGTTTGGCACTTCAGGGTGGAAATTTTAGCGAGAGTGGCACTTCAGAGTGGAACCTTCAGCGAGGGTGGCACTTGAGGGTGGAACCTTCATCGAGGGTGGCACTTGAGGGTGGAACCTTCAGCGAGGGTGGCACTTCAGGGTGGAACCTTCAGCGAGGGTGGCACTTCAGGGTGGAACCTTCAGCGAGGGTGGCACTTCAGGGTGGAACCTTCAGCGAGGATGGTACTTCAGGGTGGAACTTTCAGCGAGGGTGGTACTTCAGGGTGGAACGTTCAGCGAGGATGGTACTCAGGGTGGAACGTTCAGCGAGGATGGCACTTCAGGGTGGAAATTTCAGCGAGGGTGGCACTTCAGGGTGGAACGTTCAGCGAGGTTGGCACTTCAGGGTGGAACCTTCAGCGAGGGTGGCACTTCAGGGTGGAACCTTCAGCGAGGGTGGTACTTCAGGGTGGAACCTTCTGCGAGGGTGGCACTTCAGGGTGGAACCTTCAACGAGGATGACGTTTCAGGGTGGCATATTCAGGGTGGCACTTTCAGGGTGACACCTTCAGGCAGTAATTAACCAACACTTACACGTCATGAGTCCTTCCCCCATCAACTGAAATCTTGGACGGGACGCTGAAGACCTGGTGATAGGACGCTGAAGACGGGTAATAGGACGCTGAAGACGGGTGACAGGACGCTGAAGACGGGACTAACGAGCTCTTGAGTAAGAGTCTCTGTGGCTGGTTCTTGGGCAGCTATCATCAGCCCGACTCTTTGCTCTTTCACTCGCTGTCTCTCTTTCTTTACACCTCACTAATTTTCTCTTTCCATTTCACCTCTCAATATTTCTCTCTCTCTGTTTCTCTCTCTTTCTCTCTCTCTCTCTCTCTCTCTCTCTCTCTCTCTCTCTCTCTCTGAACGGTTGCAATAAAAAAGAGTTTACCTCTTCTCCAATATCTTCAACACAAATACCGTATCACACTTTCCCCAACACTAAGTACATTACCTCACCAACAAAATCCCTCCCCCTTCCCCAACACAAAACTCTGTATATCACACTTTCCCCAACACTAAATACATTACCTCACCAACCAAATCCCTTCCCCTTCCCCCAACACTAAACCCTGTATCACACTTTCTCCACCACAAAATGTTTTCCTTCCTCTCAAACACCAACAGGAAATCCGTTCCATCACACAGCCCCACGCAAATCCCTTTTCCCATATTCTCAACAGAAACTGTTTCCATTCCCCCCATCGCATCCGTAAACATATAAGAAATTCCCAGACACAATACAGTCTGCAATCTGGCTATTATTACTCTCTACCGAAGTAACATGGAATACAAACCACACTCTCACTATATACATAACTTTGACATATCTTTAACAGGTACGTATGTAGGTATGCATTACGTACTTCTCTATTTCTCTCACTCAACATAATAATATAAAGAATCAACCCCAGTACTTCGATTATATACTAATTTCTTCCCATAAAGGAATTATAAGCTGCTTTCTTACCTCACATATAGATGGTAAACACTCTCTCATCCCATACATGGAGTATAAATCACTCTCTCATCCCATACATGGAGTATAAATCACTCTCTCATCCCATACATGGAGTAAAGCTCACTCTCACGCCGTACATTTAAAAAATAAATAATTGTATATCAATGTACGTAAATAAGTTGATAATGAGGTCACAGACCCCATTATCAGCAGAGGAACAAATGAGAGAGTCAAGGTGACAGAGACACGAGTGATAATAACAGTAATAACAAAAGGGATTATTTCAGTTCTACAAGAAAGATAAAGGTGAAGGAAGGCCCATGTTGTCATACACAGCATTTTGGATTGTATCGAGAGCAATCGGGAATAGGGACATAAAGAACAGAAATGACTTGGATCTGCCTAGCATGGGCCAGTAGGCCTTCTGCAGTGCTCCTTCTTTCTTACGTTCTCATGACTACAGTAACTTGTATTAGCAGCAATTTACGACTGGGATTTGGACTACCAAGTAAAAGTGCTCTTTCCTCTCGCCCTTCAAGAAAGGTACATTAATGCCGAAGCAAATCCTCGGAGTACTGACAACTTGGACGGAGTCCTCAGGAACACAATCTCAGATGGAAATGATACCGAGAAACCTGAATGGAAGGAGAATAGGAGAAACCACAAGAAAAGCGGCCACAAGAAAGATAATGGCAATAAGAGCAGGTTAGACGCACCCACACAACAGGAACATTTGCCCTCACCCTGTGAGGGGAAAACAGTGCCGACCTCAGAAAACTAAGAAAAATGACCAGAGCCCCCACCCTCAACACCCTCTCCCACTCCTCCCCTGCACAACCCACCCATAATTCTTCCAACACTGTGACAAGGAGGCTGAAAAACTCCCACGTGAAGTATGACCCATCCTCTCTATCTTCACCTCTTCTCATCCCTTCCCCTCAACTCTTCTCCCATCCTGCGTTAAGTCCCCATCCGAATTTCTGCTTTGCCCTTTCCCCTCTTCATTTCTTTCTTCCTTCTCAAACCACCTCTTAAACCCTCCTCTCGTAATTTTTCCCCTCCGCTCCCTCCCTAGTTTCCTCTAATGTCCCTTTCTCCTCATTACCTCTCCCCACCCCTCTCCACAAGTACATCTACACCTTTTCCCCCATCCTTTCTCCCATTACCTTCACATCTCTCTCACTTACACTTCTACTCCACGTGTCCCCTTCTAGAATTCAAAAGATACCTTTTCCTCCTATCTTTATAATCCTGTCAACACAAAAAGGGGCAAGGTAGACTCAGCTAATTGGCCCTCATATTCCTTGCGGTTTCCTTAGCGTTGTTTGAAAGTTCTGCGGCGCATTCAGTCAAACTTGGGTAACTGGAGAGAAAGGGTGTCTGACTGAATGCGCCGAATAACTTTCAAACAACGCTATGGAATCCTTTGAAACCGCAAGGAATATGAGGGCCACTCTGCAGATTGACTACACACAGCTAGAGCTCCACCCACACTCAGAAATTCAAAGTCCAGGTTAGCGAGTCATTTGCAGGCAACAGGCAGAGCGATAGGAAATACACCAATGAAAAAAAAAAAAGCCTTAGGGATGCCAGTTCTGCTCAAAAACAGATAGAAAAATCATTCTCCCTAAGGAGTGCCAGCATTCTTGGTGAACACTACTGTCGTCAGTGTAGACTCAGCGTTTCTGTAGGAGGCAGATGTTTACCAGTTATTTGTGTTGTTCCAGTGTGATTCTGTTGGAATAATGCTCAAACTCTCAACACATGGTTAATCCAGTTCTAGGGAGAATTACAAACATGTTTCCTCGACAGCTGTCTGGATACTTTGATTTATGACCAAATAAAATCCTTTTTTTTTTCTGGTGCATGTTTTTGTACGCTGGAAAAGAAAATTGAGGAAGTTAGGACATTTGTCGTAGGCAACACTCTCCACTGCCTCGTTGCAAAAGCGTCCATCAGAAGTGTCAACACCGGGGTGGCAATAATGCTTCAGCCACACCAGCAGGGCTTTGGAGTTCCTCAGAGCAGAGTGGTATGAGCTCATGCGGAGTTCACGGCGACGATGCCTTGTACATTCTCACAAAGTGCTTGACCCCTGCCCAAGCTAACCTTTTTTTTCCGAAATGTGCACCTCGAAGGTCATAGGCGATGGTTCTTCGTGTGTGGCGTCTCGGAAATAGGAGGTAATGATTCTCCCTGAACACTTCAGTTATGATGCTGGGGTTCATTACCCAAATTTCAGTGAAGGAGCGAGGCAGCTGTGATACTCTATAAGACTCTTCAACCAGACGAACTCTGCTCAACTACAACCAGTCGCACTGGGATAACCCCAGAGAATATTGCTTCAGTAACTCTTGAAAATGTTCTGGGGAATGACAGCTCATCACCTGGCGGTGAGAAATCATACTGGATATTTCCTATTAGCAGTTCCCAATTCCTCCCTAGGCCCTCTCCTCGTTTCTCAAACCATTTGTATTTAGCGTGGGCTGACCCTTCGTCTCGCTAATCTGCTTTGGCAGACAAGCCTGGATACCTTGGTCTTGTTTACAAAAGGTCAGAGGAAAAATCACTAGGCATTTAAAAAGGCAGCATCATTACAAAGCCTCGCCACAGCCCGATGTCCAGTAATAAGAGAGTCATGTAGATAAATGGCTCAGAGAACCGACAAGCTGACAAATTAGACACATATGCAACATTTGGGTATCTGTATTGTGGAAACGTTTCGCCAATCAGTGGCTTCCTCAGTCCAATACAGAGAAGAATGGAAATAAATGGAATAAAATACCGACACAATGGAAAAATAAACACTTAAGCAGTATAATGTGATCCTTTATTGACAACGTTTCGCCCACGCAGTGGGCTTTATCGAGTCACAAACAGATTTGTTTGTGACTCGATAAAGCCCACTGCGTGGGCGAAACGTTGTCAATAAAGGATCACATTTTACTGCTTAAGTGTTTATTTTTCCACAGAGAAGAATGGTTGAAAATCAGAAGTGGAGAAACGTTCCCTCAATAAAAATACCCAAATGTTGAAAATGTACCTAATTTATCAAGAAGGGAGGCAGCATCCTTCCATGGGAACGCACCCTGACCCTGATTCCTCTCCGAACCTCTGGATTTCCTGCCTGGCCTGAGCTGATCCATGCAATGAAAATTTTAACGTTGGTTAATTATACTGTAATGAATCAATCTAAATTTAGCAAAGTTGAGTTAGCTCGCTGTGTTAATTTTACCGAAATATAAAAAAAATATCCAAAATTTTCATAACTTTTTTCCATTATTATTATTATTATTATTATTATTATTATTATTATTATTATTATTATTATGAGAGCTAAATCTGCAGAGGTGATGTCCACTATACATCAATATATCTTTTAAAATGTGTGAATAGTTCATTAAAAATCTATAAAATTTAAAAACTCTTTCGCTCTAAATTAAACCGCAAATATTTCGATTTTTGTAAGAAAAATTGTGAACCAGTTGATTATCTTCAGATGCTCCGCTGACGCCGGGAACCTCGACAATCAGAGTCTCTGAATCTGAATACATTTTATGTTTACGATAGTTTATCGTGCCGGTGTTTTGTATCTACGATAGTTCATCGTTTCGGTGTTATGTGTCATTCTCCTCCAGTCCACAACAATATACTGAAACAGGAGATATCGGAGGAAGTGCAAGAAAAACCCAGTGAAAAGTAGGGTTGCAGCGAGACCAATAAGGGTACACTGTATCAACAGTCGTGGTCCCAGATTATTCAACAACTTACCAGAAGATATCAGGAACACTGCTGGGACAAGTGTAGAAGTCTTCAAGAGGAAATTGGACAAGTATCTTCACCAGGTGCCAGATCAACCAGGCTGTGATGGATATGTGGGGCTGCGGGCCACCAACAGCAACAACCTGGTGGACCAGTCAAGCACCAGACGAGCCTGGCCCATGGCCGGGTTCCGGGAGTAGAAAAATTATCGAAACTCATCAAAGGTATATCAAAGGAAAGGTATATCTGTTGCCTATTTCTGAAAGATACCTCAAGGGAACCTGAAGGATATTTTCGGGGGTCAACGACCCCTTCCATCTTCCTCGACCTGGTCTCAGAGCAGATCTGATGAATCAAAGCCTGATCAATCAGGCTGTTACTCTTGGCCTCATGCAATCCAACCTAGGGCCCACAACCTACTGGCTGATCATCAGAAACTAACCTGAGGGGAACTTAGCCAGTTTTCTCTTGAGAACAGCAAGGAAAAAGCCTGCAGGCCTGTCTGTTGGAAGGCTTTTATCCAGTTTTATCTTGAAGACAGCAAGTAAAAGGCCTGTATGCATGTCTGTTGGAAGGGTCTTATCCAGTTTCCTCTTCAGGACAGCAAGGAAAAGGCCAGTAGGCCTGTCTTTAGGATGGCTGTTATCCAGTTTCCTCTTGAAGATAGCAAGGAAAAGGCCAGTAGGCCTGTCTGCTGGTAAGGCTCTTATCCAGCTTCCTCTTGAAGACAGGAAGGAAAATGCCTGTAGGCCTGTCGATTGGAAGGCTGTTGAATAGTTTTGAGCCCCTTAACTTCCTGCCGCTGTCAGAAACCCGCGAGTTATCCCATCCGTCACTTTTGATCCGCTGGTACTCGTTACGGGTGAGTGAATCCCGCGTTAATGAGAGGCCTGAGAGATTATTTTTCCCCAGGTAGCGTAATGTTATGGACGGTATAGGAATGGACTGATAAACACACACTCAAGCGGCAATTTCGAGAATCTGTACTTATCAGAGTGGCAGGAGATAGCCATTTTTCAAAATGAATTTAAAAGTGGGTGAGTTGATGAGGTTGATGAGGACGATAAGATTAAATCTGTAGAGTTGCGGAGCTGAGAGAGAGAGAGAGAGAGAGAGAGAGAGAGAGAGAGAGAGAGAGAGAGAGAGAGAGAGAGAGAGAGAGAGAGAGAGAGAGAGAGAGGAGAAATAAGAATAAAGATAATTAGAATGTGGCAAGAAACACGACATATGGAGAAGGGAAAAGGAGACATTAAATATATTATTAGTAACTATTACTATGATAGTATTAGATATTTATTTATTATTATATTATTACATATTTATTACCTGTAAAACTGTTCAGCCTGGAAAGACCTGTCAGTGACGATGAGACGCGTACTCGTAGCGGTACAACAATGCTATGCACAACAGCCGTACGTTACGTACGGCAGGGGTACGTAAGAGGTAGTAAAGGGGATTTCTCCTTTATCAAAAATCACAATAAAAGGGATGACACTAAAGTCAAAACTGTTGTTCGGATGCCATTTGGGTAATGCCAGGTGACGATGGTTAAGCGAGTCTGCAGCAACAGCCTGGTGGATCCATACACTGAGAATACCTGGTGTCGGACAGGGTTTCACAAAGGAAGAAATTCTAGAAACAGGTCAGAGGCATTTGCGGTCAAAGGACTCTCTGAACCCCCCCCTCCCATCAGAAGATTAGCGAAATCAGGGGAAAGTAGACCATCAGAGTCACATAGGGACTATCATAAAGTGGTCCAGGACCAGCGTTAACTGTTGATAGGTCCTGGTTTCATTGCCCTCGCGATTCGGTCTCAGACCAAGCCTCAGAAAATGGTAAGGAAATATTACTGGAATTAAAATCAATGAGGAAATTAAAGATAGCTTTATACTGAATGTAAATATTGGTTTATATGACGAACCTGGTAGGTCTTGGAGATCACAAGAGAAGCGACCTTGTCACAGGTTAACCTGAAACTGATTACTGTGTTCCTCTGCCGGTCATACAAGGAAGGTCAAGACTGGAGGGGATAGTAGTAGTTGTAGTGGTAGTAGTAGATGATGTTGTAGTTGTAGTAGTGGGGGTTGTAGTATTAGTAATTGTTGTTGTTGTTGTTGTGACATTTACGGAGAGAACAGGTAGAGGCTGCAAAGTGAACTGAACCTGTTACAAACAAGAGCCTGAAAGTGACCAGGGAGAAGTTGCTGAGTACCAGTAGAAAGACCTGGGAGTAAGCATACCATCATGCATATCACTAAACGTTAAGAGCTGTTTTCAGAATACAGAAAAGATAAATTGATTTCATTATATACAACGTACGTTATGCAGCGCCAGCGTGGAGCCCAGGAGACTGATGTCCGACCTTAACAACAACAGTAAAGAGGAAGCTTAAGGAGGGACATGATCATAACATAAAAAATACTCAAGAGAAAGGAGAATATAGGAACAGGATGTCTGAGGTAAGAGGAAATAGAGCCCAGGGGATACAGCAGCTGAAAACACAGCTGAGACACAGCTGAGACACAGGAATGAAAGGAAACACATTTCGAGGGCAAGAGACGCACATAGTGATCAAGACACTATGAAAATATGCTACGATTCCCTCTCAAGGTCGTGGCACGAAAGGGCCAGGAGCCACGATCCGACCCCCTGCGATCGCAACTAGGAAAATACTTGCGTATGTGTACACACAAGTGTGTACAACATACGCACACAACATACACATCATATACGTGTGTGCAAACACACACACACACACACACACACACACACACACACACACACCTGCACTCTCATTGATTGAAGGCAGCGATGGTGTCGTGTGTTGATGGGTGCCAGGGTGTGTCTCACTCACTGACAGCCAAGCTACAGGTGGTGGTGCTGGTAGTGGTGGTGGTGCTGGTAGTGGTGGTGGTGGTGGTGCTGGTAGTGGTGGTGGTGGTGGTGCTGGTAGTGGTGGTGGTGGTGGTGCTGGTAGTGGTGGTGTTGGTAGTGGTGGTGGTGGTTTTGCTGGTAGTGGTGGTGGTGGTGTTGCTGGTAGTGCTGGTGGTGGTGTTGCTGGTAGTGCTGGTGGTGGTGTTGCTGGTAGTGGTGGTGGTGTTGCTGGTAGTAGTGGTGGTGGTAGTGGTGGTGGTGGTGGTAGTGGTGGTGGTGTTGGTGGTGTTGCTGGTAGTGGTGGTGGTGTTGCTGGTAGTGATGGTGGTGTTGGTAGTGTTGCTGGTAGTGATGGTGGTGTTGGTGGTGTTGCTGGTAGTGGTGGTAGTGTTGGTGTTGCTGGAAGTGGTGGTGGTGGTGTTGCTGGTAGTGGTGGTGGTAATGTTGCTGGTAGTGGTGGTGGTGGTGTTGCTGGTAGTGGTGGTGTTGGTGTTGCTGGTAGTGGTGGTGTTGCTGGTAGTGGTGGTGGTGTTAGTGGTGTTGCTGGTAGTGGTGGTGGTGTTGGTGTTGCTGGTAGTGGTGGTGTTGCTGGTAGTGGTGGTGGTGTTAGTGGTGTTGCTGGTAGTGGTGGTGGTGTTGGTGTTGCTGGAAGTGGTGGTGGTGGTGTTGGTGTTGCTGGTAGTGGTGGTGGTAATGTTGCTGGTAGTGGTGGTGGTAATGTTGCTGGTAGTGGTGGTGGTAATGTTGCTGGTAGTGGTGGTGTTGCCGGTAGTGGTGGTGGTGCTGATAGTGGTGGTGGTGGTGTTGCTGGTAGTGGTGGTTGTGGTGTTGCTGGTAGTGCTGGTGGTGGTGTTGCTGGTAGTGGTGGTGGTGTTGCTGGTAGTAGTGGTGGTGGTAGTGGTGGTGGTGGTGGTAGTGGTAGTGGTGGTGGTGGTGGTAGTGGTAGTGGTGGGGGTGTTGGTGGTGTTGCTGGTAGTGGTGGTTGTGTTGCTGGTAGTGATGGTGGTGTTGGTAGTGTTGCTGGTAGTGATGGTGGTGTTGGTGGTGTTGCTGGTAGTGGTGGTAGTGTTGGTGTTGCTGGAAGTGGTGGTGGTGGTGTTGCTGGTAGTGGTGGTGGTAATGTTGCTGGTAGTGGTGGTGGTGGTGTTGCTGGTAGTGGTGGTGTTGGTGTTGCTGGTAGTGGTGGTGTTGGTGTTGCTGGTAGTGGTGGTGTTGGTGTTGCTGGTAGTGGTGGTGGTGTTGGTGGTGTTGCTGGTAGTGGTGGTGGTGTTGGTGTTGCTGGAAGTGGTGGTGGTGGTGTTGGTGTTGCTGGTAGTGGTGGTGGTAATGTTGCTGGTAGTGGTTGTGGTAATGTTGCTGGTAGTGGTGGTGTTGCTGGTAGTGGTGGTGTTGCCGGTAGTGGTGGTGGTGCTGATAGTGGTGGTGGTGGTGTTGCTGGTAGTGGTGGTGGTGGTGTTGCTGGTAGTGGTGGTGGTGGTGTTGCTGATAGTGGTGGTGGTGTTGCTGGAAGTGGTGGTGGTGATTGTGTTAGTGGTGGTGGTGCTTGTGGAGGTAGTAATGGTGGCAGTGGAGAAAGTAGTGATTAGGGTGGTGATTATTGTGGTTGTGGCAGTGGTGGTGTTGGTGGGGTGGTTTTGAAGGGGTGGTGTTGGTGGGGTGGTTTTGAAGGGTGGTGGCGGACGGGGTGGTGGTGGAGGGGGTGGTTTTGAAGGGGTGGTGGTGGAGAGAGTGGTTTTTGAGATAGTGGTGGTGGTTTGGGTGGTGGTGGAGGTGGTGGAAGTGAAGTGGTGGTGGTGGAGGTCGTGGTGGTAGAGGGGGTCGTAGTGGAGGTGGTGGAGGAGGTGGGGGTGGTGGAGGTGGAGGGGTGATGGTGGAGGTGGTGATGGTGGAGGTGGTGGAGGGGTGGTGGTGGTGGTGGTGAAGGTGGTGGTGGTGGAGGGGGTGGTGGTGGAGAGGGTGGTGGTGGTGGAGGGGGTGGTGGTGAAGCTTCACGATCGCTACTATAACTTTAAATGGTTGACTCCCTGTTGGGCGGTGGTGGGTTTGGTGGGTGATGGTGGGCGGTGCGGGGCGGTGTGGGGCGGTGCTGGGGAATTGTGGTAGTGGCGGTGCTTGTGGTAGTGGTAGTGGTAGTGTGTGTTGGTATCTTATTGACACAGGTGGGTGGTGATGGGAAGTTGTAGTGGAGTATATCTGGACAGGGTTTCGGGGGGTCAGCGCCCCCGCTGCCCGGTCTGTGACCAGGCCTCGCAGTGGATCAGGGCCTGATCAACCAGACTGTTACTGCTGGCCGCATGTAGTCTGACGTACGAACCACAGCCCGGCTGGTCAGGTACTGACTTTAGGTGCTGGTGGAGGAAGGAGGAGGAAGAAAGGACAGAGGCGAAGGAGAAAGTATAAAAGAAAATATCAGAAAGTGAAAGTACAAAAGAACTGTGGAGAAAGAAAAATGTAGCAGTGAAGAAGAAGAAAATGACCCGGAAAGAAAAGGAGAAAAGGACACAGTGATAGGAAAAAGGGACAACCGGGGAGGAATAAATGACAAAGCGAAACAAGGACGTAAAGAGAAGATGGTAAAGGGATGGAAGGAAGAGAAAGACAGTGAAGAGGGAGAAAAGGATAAGCGATAAAGGATAGGGTCGGGGAGAGAGGAAAGGATAGGGTCGGAAAGAACGCAGAGATGGATAACGAAGAGAGGATAGTGAGGATAGTGAATCCTTAATTAACTGGACACGATGCTTGGACGCCGCAAACTTCTAACACCATAGAACAGAATAAGGGAGCCTTCAGTGAAGCCAGTCCACTTGTAAAGCTAATATCGAAAAGCAAAGTCCATCAGCAAGAGACGCTGGCGTCCACACACCCCACAGCTAGAGTACATGTACTCAGTCCTCATATAGAACAGGCGGTATTTCACTGTTGATAAGACAGTTGAATTTGTGACTGATCAAACGAGCCGGAAATGTTTTTCCTGGACGTAGGTTCCCAGTTTTCTAATCGCGCGTCAGATGATTTGTTCTGGCGTCTAACCTAACTAATGTTAATCTAACCCAAACTACGTAAATCGAGAAATTTGCTGCGATCCCTGTGTGAGAAATCAACAAAATATATCAGAACACGGGTTGATAGATGACACCTAATGTCTCCTCTCATCACCTCACCTATTCCTCCGTAAATCATGTGCTACTCCACGTCTCCCACCTGATATGCTCGACTCTGTAAACACTACAGAACTTAGGGAAAGCAGAACACTAACTGGCAGCTGGTTCTGCGTCTCTACGATCACTAATGCTTGTGTGTGAGAGAGTTTCCCATCACCTCTTGTTAAAAAAATAATCCCCCATATTCCATGGTATCAAAACAGCGACATGATTAAACGTATTATCCTGCAAAAAAACATCATTTGATAAACAATTACATACTGTAACATAATTGTACATCAGGTAAGAAATTACAATGAAACTCTTAATTACAAATAGGACAGAATACCACACTGATTAAATATGAGATTATAATATACAAATAAAATCGCGAGCAAGCGATGCAAGATGCAAAACAACCACTGGGGGAGTTGAAAGATACCTCTAGGATTTTTGTGTTGCAATCAACACATAATCAGGAGCTTGCAATGTTCCAGGAAAGAGGATAAACTACGAGCAAACACGTTCAGAGCGAGCGTTTTTGCTGAACGTGTTTGCTCGGAGTTTATCCTCTCTCCTGCAACACTGCAAGCTCCTGATAATGTGTTGATTGCAACAAGAAAGGCCTAGAGCTATCTTTCAACTCCCCCCCGTGGTTGGTTTGCATAAGACCATAAACACGATCCAAGCACCTTTCACTCATATACACACACATCTTCAAAGGATCTTAATGCGTCTGAAGATGTGTGTGTAAACAAACAGAGTGTAAACAAACAGAAGCACTTCTGTATTGCTCTTCCATTACTCTTTAACTAAGCGTTAAAAACATCAAGACTGACGTGAATATAACCATTAACATAGTGCAAAATACGGTTGCAAATACAAGGAAAAAAAAAATAAGTGAAATATCCGAGTACATAAAATGTTGCAAAAAATATATCAACATCTACACTACAGTGCCATTAAAACACTTAATGTATCACACAGACGCTACCCTGAGGAGGAATTATGTAGCTACAGAAAAAAAATAAAACATACCACACACAGGAGACCGAATGTTTCAAAAACTACGGAAAAATACACGAACACGATGTGAAAAAAAAATTATAGGTATGTGTAAACATTTAAAGAGTGAAAAAATACACAGATTACGAAATATACATTTAAAACGTTGCGAGCGATGTATAGAGAAGTGGAGCACAAGTCTTATTGTTCAGAGGTGCGCCAGATGCGTAGCAGACGACGCTTAATGTATGCAAAAATCCATTTGTGGGAAAATACTGTAAGCAACACCTACACACACACACACACACACACACACACACACACACACACACACACACACACACACACACACACACACTTCCGGGAAGCATTCGCCAGCATACACTTAGTAAACAACACACTCTAAGACATAAATCAGAAACAGTAATAACACGCACAGTAACACAGTCAGTAAGAAATACACTTATAACCTATAAAGCAACACACTCAATCAGCAACATACTTCAACAAACATAAGCTAATGTCTCGTTTTTACAGCACTTTAAAAAAACAGAGTAAAATAATATTTATTTATAGAAAAAATCTATACAGGTAAGCAGCAAACACACAACTGACCCACACAACCGACTCACACAACTGACTCACACAACTGACCCACACAACTGACCCACACAACTGTCCCATCACTCCCCCACCAGCAATTATCATGCTTAGGCAACGTAAATCCCCCACCACACACCCACCCAGGCCCCGCGTTATCACACTTTTCCCTATCAACTAATTGAGCAATCAATATACACGATTTCATATGCAATACTGTCTAAACATACACCCTGTATTAGACATACCCACCCATGATAAAATACTGCTGCACTATATTTAGCTAAGATCAGCTGATACATGTAAACACACATCTACTTAGTTTGCGATTTTGTTGACAACTTATTATAGATTATATTACAACCAAAATCATTTAGACTCATAAAATTAAACAATATGTATCGACGAAGAGCTGGAAAATAGATGAAACGTGATATTCTAAATGACTAGCATCTACAACTCTCCCCACTCGACTCACTATACGCCAATCACACGGATTAACATGTCATAACTACCACCGGCCTCTACATACATATACATGACGGTACTTCACTCCCTACCCCATTCACTTTCACCCTTACCCAGCCCTCACCTGCATACAGAAGTCAGTTACACATACCACAACAAAGAAAAGCTCATGGTAGGTATGAACAAGACACAACACACTTGAAATACAATTTATATCACCGTAGATTGATTATCAAGAAACATCAGAAAGCTAAAGAGAAAGCAGAGGAAGAACACTTAGATCTAATCGTAATCACAAAGACCAGGAAAAGACGGAAACTGTAACAGATGATTTCCTCACCAAGAAATTACCTTTATTCAGCTACAAGAGAAAAGTTAACGTCATTTTGGAGCTCTTTCCAATGGATATACGAAATCCTGCAGCTATGAGTGAACGATCCACAAATTTTGGAAAAAATTCACATTACAAAACACGGATAAAAGAAAAATACCCACAGGAGGTCCTTAAGTAGTAGCAGAAATTGTATGTAACCCTTCATCGACCCAGACGAGTGAATGGTAGAAACACAGTGACAACATGCAGAGACAGCAGTGCCAACAGTGGTGTCTCCAGCAGTTCTAATGTGCCACTGATCGTGGATGATACAAAGATATAATGTATTTATATGAACCACTAAACTCGTGTAGTCGGTCTGTGGATACAAAACTGATGAAATTGCAAAAAACTGAAGAATTATTTTTTATTTTACCGCCGAAGTGGCTAGTTTATTTAGCACCCCATATCCATCCTGTGGAAAGGAGTGCAAGAGCGTTTATGGTACATTAAACACCTATACTAGGAACTAGGTCCCATCTGGATATATATCTTTTGCAAGTAATTTTTGTATATTTACCTAATGTCTCGTATCTTACTTTCATTAATAAGATACCTTGACATATCACATAGGTTGTTGAAGAATGTCCACTTAAATCTAAACAGGCTATAAAAGTGATATAGAAAAAAAAGTGGTACAAGAGCTGAGGCTCCAGCATATATATAAAAGTATTAAAGAGGGTACAGGGGAAAAGGAGATCTGAGACTGCACAACTCCAGGGCCAGGAGCGACTCCCCAAAAAAATTCAGTACCTTTTCCCTGTACCCAATTTCATAATTTTTCATTTCCTGCGACTCGAACTCTAGCAACAATATATTTTTCCTACCGTTTCTGTAGCCTGTCTAGATTTCAATGAAGACTCTTAAATAACCCACGAGATATGTCAAGTTATCTTATTAACGAAAATAAGATATCAGACACATGTTACCCTGACTTAAAAATCGCGTCTAACCTGTTTCCCTCAGCACGGACACTAGAAGCAGTAGCTAGAATAATAGCAGAAATGGGGAAAGAAAGCAAAAATAGAAAATGAGTTGGAAAGAAAGGGAGGAGAGAAAGCAGGAAGATTTGTCTAGTGTAAGAGTAGTACAAAAAGAGAAACTATTAAGGAAGTCTTGCACGGATTCACAGCTAAAATTCTGAAAAAGTAATTAACGACATTCAAGGTAATTAGGACATTTAATAAGGATAATGACACCTTTTTAACTAAAAAATAATGTTAGAAAATTCTTCCAACTACTCTGAAACTTCAAAATACGCAATAATAATATACATTTTTTATGGACTTTTCATATGATTTTCTAGAAATATGTGAAATATTAAAAAAATATAGAAAAAATGTGCGAAACGTCTCCTTAATAAAAAGTCCTCATTACCTCCTTGCATATGAACACAAGTTATATCGAAGGAAAATCTCGCTACTTGGCCCAGAGATAAGAAGGTAGACGGTAGTAATATTTGAGGGTAAAAAAAGTTTGCATACTCTTGTAGACAAAAATAATACCACCCCAAGTCTGTGATAGAATACCAGGATTCTAGTATCTGTCTCTGACAGAACACCACGACTCTAGTGGCTGTTTGTGAGAGAAGACCATGGCAATGGTAAGTACCTGACACAAACAATATGACCCCTGGTAAGTACCTGACAAAACATGACCCTGGTAAGTACCTGACAAAACAACATTACCCTGGTAAGTACCTGACACAAACATCACCCTGGTAAGTACCTGACAAAACAACATCACCCTGGTAAGTACCTGACAAAACATTACCCTGATAAGTACCTGACAAAGCAACATTACCAAGTACCTGACAAAGCAACATTACCCTGGTAAGTACCTTACAAAAATACTTTCCTTACATCCTTCATGAAATAGACCTTTTTTTTAAGGCCCTTTAATTCTCTCTTATCGAGTTCATCATTTCGATCCAATATTTTTCCATTAAAGTCCCTTTAAAGCCTTTTAATTTACGTTGCATAAAGCCAGTTACCAAGCTTTCAAAACACCGCGTCAGAGGCTTTTATTAAGTCATTTTATTTTCATTTATTATATTATCAACATATACTTTCGTAATAGCAGTTTGCAAAGCACTTAAATTCGTTACGAAATAAATTGCGTTTGTCTTCACATCGGCCATTTTTATAGATTTATTGAATTTATACTCTATCACACATATATATATATATATTTTTTCAAAGGCTATTTCACGCTCTTTATGGGGACATTTATAAGGGAATTTAATCCCTTATGTGCGACGCGTCTCGCAAAGTAATCAAATTCCACCCCTAATAAGAAGTTTATGAAGGCACAGAATGGCGTGCACTTCCTTGCTGCCTTTCCCCTCTCCCCTTCCTGCCTTTTTCTCTTGCCTTGTTCCCTTACCTCTTCTCTTCCTCCAGTTTCCTTCAACCCATTTATTTTAGATCGTTCAAACATTCCTCTCTTCTTTAATCCATTCTATCCATTTACGTTCCCCTTTCCTTACCCTTTTCCTCATGTTTTTCCTTCTTTAATGCTTTCCAATCTTTCTTCCTTTGTGTCTTCCTCTCCATTCCTCCCACCATTCTGCCCTTCATTCATCCTTTCCTCATTTCTTTTCTTTATTGCCTTTCCCTTTTCCTTCTTTTTCCCCTCCCTCCCCGAAGTCCCAGCCTTGTCCTGGCAGCACCCAAGAAAATCATAGCAGAAAGACACTTCCCTCAGTTTTAATAAAGTTAGGTGGCCCGGAGTGGCCCGGGGTGGGGCAGGGTGGGCCAGGAAAAACTTGCCGAAACTGCTAGCGGCAGCTTCGGTAGGTGAGAACCGAACGCTTGTTGTATGTGGGACTGGTTCTTATATATATATATATATATATATATATATATATATATATATATATATATATATATATATATATATATGTCGTGCCGAATAGGTAAGATTGGTCAATTAGCAAGAACTCCTTTAAAATTAAGTTCTTTCTAAAATTTTCTGTTATACGTTTAAAGATACATTTTTTCAATTATGTTAATGTAAAAAAATAATAATTTTGCACCAAGCGCAATTTAATTTAGCCTAATCCAACTTAATATATTTTAGATAAGCTTACAATAATTTAATAATAAACAAAGACAATGAAATATATTTTTTTCGTTAGGTTCTGAATGATTTTTTGCGAAATTATTCCATATACATTTTCGCTTGCCATTTATATCAGTAACAACACTGCGACTAGCCAAGGAGTTGAACCCATGCTGCTTTGGCCCACCTCATGGTGAGCGAAAGACACATGAAGCTCCAGTCCACGGGCCCACACAATTCTCAAGAATGACGCATCCAGGCAAGCTAGGTGTTGTACCCGTCATCCGAGAACATACGGTGGTGTGGATGCCTCTGAGCTAATTTCATTCTATACCACTCGTTCGTAGGTACAATAATATAAAATACTGCTAGTTGGGCTATTACACCAAACAGGGAGTAGAATGAAATTAGCTCAGAGGCATCCACGCCACCGTGTGTTCTCGGATGAGGGGTACAACACCTATCTTTGGCTGGGTGCGTCATTCATGAGAATTGTGTGGGCCCGTGGACTAGTGCGTCATGTGTCTTTCGCTCACCATGAGGTGGGCCAAAGCAGCATGGGTTCGACACCTTGGCTAGTCGCAGTATTATTGATCAATACCACTCGTTCGTGGGTACAATAATATATATATATAAGAGACAGAGAGGCCTATGTGTTGCTCGTTTGCGTTTCCAGAGCCAGAGACTTGGCTAGCTGTTAGCTAATGTGATGGAAGTGAGAGTGCTTGATACAAGCGAGTGCTTGATACAAGCGAGTGCTTGATACAAGCGAGTGCTTGATACAAGCGAGTGTTTGATGCAAGCGAGTGTTTGATGCAAGCGAGTGCTTGATACAAGCGAGTGCTTGATACAAGCGAGTGTTTGATGCAAGCGAGTGCTTGATACAAGCGAGTGCTTGATACAAGAGAGTGTTTGATGCAAGCGAGTGCTTGATACAAACGAGTGCTTGATACAAGCGAGTGCTTGATACAAGCGAGTGCTTGATACAAACGAGTGCTTGATACAAGCGAGTGTTTGATGCAAGCGAGTGCTTGATACAAACGAGTGCTTGATACAAGCGAGTGCTTGATGCAAGCGAGTGCTTGATACAAACGAGTGCTTGATACAAGCTAGTGCTTGATACAAGCTAGTGCTTGACACAAGCGAGTGCTTGACACAAGCGAGTGCTTGATACAAGCGAGTGCTTGATACAAGTGAGTGCTTGATACAAGTGAGTGCTTGACACAAGCGAGTGCTTGACACAAGCGAGTGCTTGACACAAGCGAGTGCTTGACACAAGCGAGTGCTTGACACAAGCTAGTGAACCTGCACATAAACAAGGTGGTTCTGTGGTTCTCAGTGTACCTGGAAGTCCATCGATTTTCGTTTCAAGCTAATTTTAACCCAACATATTCGCCAGTACGCAAGGAGGAGGAGGAGGAGGCAGGGGATGGGGAGGGGAAGGGGAGGAGGAGGAGTGGAAGGAGAGGAGGAGGGGAGGAGGAGGGGGAGGAGGGGGAGGGAAGGAGGTGGAAGGGGAGGGGAAGGGAGGAGGTCATCACATGACTAACACTAACGTCACGTGATTTTCGCAATTTAAATCGTAAAATATATAAAAAGTGTAATGGCTTCAGTGGTACGAATAGTTGTCGCTAGTAGTAGTAGTAGTTAGTAGTTAGTAGCAGCAGCAGCAGCAGTAGCAGTAGTAGTAGTAGTAGTAGTAGTAGCAGCAGCAGAGTAGTAGTAGTAGTAGCAGCAGCAGAGAGTAGTAGTAGTAGTAGAGTAGTAGTAGCAGCAGCAGTAGTAGTAGTAGCAGCAGCAGTAGTAGTAGTAGTAGCGAGTAGGCAGCAGCAGCAGCAGCAGTAGTAGTAGTAGTAGTAGTAGTAGTAGTAGTAGTAGTAGTAGTAGTAGCAGAGTAGTAGTAGTAGTATAGTAGTGAAGTGTGGTAGTAGTAGTAGTAGTAGAGTAGAGTAGAGTAGTAGTTTAGTAGCGTAGTAGTAGTAGTAGTAGTAGTAGTAGTAGAGAGTAGCTAGAGCAGTAGTGTAGTAGTAGTAGTCAGTTGTTGTAGTGAAGTAGTAGTAGTAGTAGTAGTAGAGTAGTAGTATAGAGTTAGTAGTAGAGTAGTAGTAGCAGTAGTAGTAGTAGGTAGCAGTAGTAGTAGTAGAGTAGTAGTAGTAGTAGCAGTAGATGAGTAGTAGTAGTAGTAGTAGGTAGTAGTAGTAGTAGTAGTAGTAGTAGTAGTAGTTATGTATTGAGTAAGCAGTAGTAGTAGTAGGAGTAGTGAGTAGTAGAGTAGCAGTAGTAGTAGTAGTGAGTAGCAGTAGTAGTAGCAGTAGTAGTAGTAGTAGTCAGAGTAGTAGTAGCAGTAGTAGTAGTAGTGTGTGAGTAGTAGAGTAGAGCAGTAGTGTAGTAGCAGTGTAGTAGTAGCAGTAGTGAGTAGTAGCAGTGTAGTAGAGTAGAGCAGTAGTAGTAGTAGTAGTAGTAGTAGTAGTAGAGAGTAGTAGTAGTAGCTAGTAGTAGTAGCTAGCAGTAGAGAGAGTAGAGTAGTAGTAGCAGTAGTAGTAGCTAGTAGAGAGCAGTAGTTAGAGTACAGTAGTAGTAGTAGTAGCAGTATGTAGCAGTAGTGAGTAGTAGCAGTAGTAGTAGTCAGCAGTAGTAGTAGTAGTAGCAGTAGAGTAGTAGCAGAGTAGTAGTAGTACCAGTAGTAGCAGCAGCTAGTAGTAGTAGCTAGTAGTAGCTAGGCTAGTAGTAGAGTAGTAGTAGTAGTAGTAGCACAGCAGTACTAGTAGTAGTACTAGCAGTAGTAGTAGTGAGCAGTAGCTAGTAGTCAGCTAGCTAGGAGAGTAGTAGTATGCAGTAGTAGTAGAGTAGTAGTAGTAGTAGCTAGTAGTAGTAGTAGTAGTAGCTAGTAGTAGAGAGTAGTAGTAGTAGTAGGCTAGTAGCAGGATAGAGTAGATTGCTAGTAGTAGTCTAGTAGTAGAAGTAGAGTAGTACTAGTAGTAGTAGTCTAGTAGTAGGTAGTAGAGTCAGTGAGTAGTAGTAGTAGTAGTAGTACTAGCTAGTAGTACTGCTAGTAGTAGAATGCTAGTAGTAGTCTACTTAGTACTAGTGTAGTACTAGTGTATAATGTATAGACTAGCTAGTAGTACTAGTAGTAGAGTAGTAGTATCTAGTAGTATAGCTAGTAGTAGAGTAAGTAGTAGTAGTAATAGTGAGTACCATGTAGCAGTAGTAGAGTAGTGATAGTAGTAGACTAGTAGTAGCTAGTAGTAGTATAGTAGTAGTATACTACACTAGCTAAGTAGTAAGTAGTAGTAGTACTCATGCTACTAGTAGTAGAGTAGTAGTAGACTAGTAGTAGCTACTAGTAGTAGTAGTACTAATAGTAGTACAGTAGAGTAGTAGCTACAGTAGTAATAGTAGTAGTAGTAGTAGTAGCAGTAGTAGTAGTAGTAGTAGTATAAGTAGCAGCATCGACTGACGTAAAGAACATGGTCAAGTGTTCTCACAAACTTTATGATCAACCTGGAGTAGGGTCCATCCCTCGTGGCCCACTCATCAGCAACACTGAACCACTGATTTGACGTATCCCTTGTTTGAGGGAGGGATACCTGGGAGTATACCCTAGGGGAGGATGCACAACCTAAGGCCTTCGAATGGATAGAATTTTAGCGTCTTTTTTAACATATTTTATCAGAAGGTATGGAAATTGTAGCCACTTTCCGATCTTCCCTGTGTTGCGCCAGGAACACCTTGTTCCTTCCCTGTGTTGCGCCAGGAACACCTTGTTCCTTCCCTGTGTTGCGCCAGGAACACCTCGTTCCTTCCCTGTGTTGCGCCAGGAACACCTTGTTCCTTCCCTGTGTTGCGCCAGGAATACCTTGTTCCTTCCCTGTGTTGCGCCAGCCACACCTCGTTCCTTCCTTGTGTTGCGCCAGCCACACCTCGTTCCTTCCTTGTGTTGCCCCAGCCACACTTCGTTCCTTCCTTGTGTTGCGCCAGCCACACCTCGTTCCTTCCTTGTGTTGCGCCAGCCACACCTCGTTCCTTCCTTGTGTTGCGCCAGCCACACCTCGTTCCTTCCTTGTGTTGCGCCAGCCACACCTCGTTCCTTCCTTGTGTTGCGCCAGCCACACCTCGTTCCTTCCTTGTGTTGCGCCAGCCACCTCGTTCCTTCCTTGTGTTGCGCCAGCCACACCTCGTTCCTTCCCTGTGTTTCGCCAGCCTCACCTCGCCCTTCCCTGTGTTGTGTCAGCCTCACCCTGCCTTTTCCTGTGTTGTGTCAGCCTCACCCTGCCCCTCTCTGTGTTGTTTCAGCCTCACCCCGTCCCTCCCTGTGTTGTTTCAGCCTCACCCCGCCCCTCCCTGTGATGTGTCAACCTCACCCCGTCCCTCTCTGTGTTGTGTCAGCCTCACCCCGTCCCTCTCTGTGTTGTGTCAGCCTCACCCCGTCCCTCTCTGTGTTGTGTCAGCCCCACCCCGTCCCTCCCTGTGTTGTGTCAGCCTCACCCCTCCCCTCCTGTGTTGTTTCAGCCTCACCCGCCCCTCCCTGTGTTGTGTCAACCTCACCCTGCCCCTCTCTGTGTTGTGTCAGCCTCACCCCGTCCCTCTCTGTGTTGTGTCAGCCCACCCCGTCCCTCCCTGTGTTGTGTCAGCCTCACCCCGTCCCTCTCTGTGTTGTGTCAGCCTCACCCCGTCCCTCCCTTTGTTGTTTCAGCCTCACCCCGCCCTCCCTGTGTTGTGTCAGCCTCACCCCGCCCCTCCCTGTGTTGTTTCAGCCTCACCCCGTCCCTCCCTGTGTTGTGTCAGCTCACCCCTCCCTCCCTGTGTTGTTCAGCCTCACCCCGCCCTCTCTGTGTTGTGTCAGCCTCACCCCGTCCCTCCCTGTGTTGTGTCAGCCTCACCCTCCCCTCCCTGTGTTGTTCAGCCTCCCCCTGCCCCTCCCTGTGTTGTGTCAACCTCACCCTGCCCCTCCCTGTGTTGTGTCAACCTCACCCTGCCCTTCCTGTGTTGTTTCAGCCTCACCCCTCCCCTCCCTGTGTTGTGTCAGCCTCACCCCGTCCCTCCCTGTGTTGTGTCAGCCTCACCCCTCCCCTCCCTGTGTTGTGTGAGCCTCACCCCGTCCCTCCCTGTGTTGTGTCAGCCTCACCCCTCCCCTCCCTGTGTTGTGTGAGCCTCACCCCGTCCCTCCCTGTGTTGTGTCAGCCTCAACCCGCCCCTCCCCGCACCAGAACCCACACTCACTCCGCAGTAATTAGATGGAAAACCCGCCCACAGCTGCTGAAGAAGTTGGGAAGCACATTACCATGACGGGTCTGGAGTGTGTGAGTGGGTGGGTGAGTGGGTGAGTAGGTGGGTGAGTGGGTGGGTGAGTGGGTGGGTGAGTGGGTGGGTGAGTGAGTGGGTGAGTAGGTGGGTATGTTGAGTGGTGGACCTTTATCTAACGGCAACGGAAACAGCGACAACGGCAAGGGAAAAAGGTGACAACGGCAAGGGAAAAAGGTGACAACGGCAAGGGAAAGAGCGACAACGGAAAGGGAAACAGCTACAGCGGCAACAGAAACAGCAGCAACGGCAAAGAAACAGCAACAAGGAAACAGTAACAGAGACCAATGAAGAAATGCATTAATGCACAAGACGTTTCTATATTTAAGACGATGTTTCGCCCACCGGCAGCCTTTTCAGTACAATTCAATGAGGTGTTCAGTCCCTCAGTCTTGATGGATGGTGTTCAGTCCCTCAGTCTTGATGGATGGTGTTCAGTCCCTCAGTCTTGATGGAAGGTGTTCAGTCCCTCAGTCTTGATGTATGGTGTTCAGTCCCTCAGTCTTGATGGATGGTGTTCAGTCCCTCAGTCTTGATGGATGGTGTTCAGTCCCTCAGTCTTGATGGATGGTGTTCAGTCCCTCAGCCTTGATGGAAGGTGTTCAGTCCCTCAGTCTTGATGGATGGTGTTCAGTCCCTCAGTCTTGATGGATGGTGTTCAGTCCCTCAGTCTTGATGGAAGGTGTTCAGTCCCTCAGTCTTGATGGAAGGTGTTCAGTCCCTCAGTCTTGATGGATGGTGTTCAGTCCCTCAGTCTTGATGGAAGGTGTTCAGTCCCTCAGTCTTGATGGATGGTGTTCAGTCCCTCAGTCTTGATGGAAGGTGTTCAGTCCCTCAGTCTTGATGGATGGTGTTCAGTCCCTCAGTCTTGATGGAAGGTGTTCAGTCCCTCAGTCTTGATGGATGGTGTTCAGTCCCTCAGTCTTGATGGAAGGTGTTCAGTCCCTCAGTCTTGATGGATGGTGTTCAGTCCCTCAGTCTTGATGGAAGGTGTTCAGTCCCTCAGTCTTGATGGAAGGTGTTCAGTCCCTCAGTCTTGATGGAAGGTGTTCAGTCCCTCAGCCTTGATGGATGGTGTTCAGTCCCTCAGTCTTGATGGATGGTGTTCAGTCCCTCAGTCTTGATGGAAGGTGTTCAGTCCCTCAGTCTTGATGGAAGGTGTTCAGTCCCTCAGTCTTGATGGAAGGTGTTCAGTCCCTCAGTCTTGATGGAAGGTGTTCAGTCCTCAGTCTTGATGGATGGTGTTCAGTCCCTCAGTCTTGATGGAAGGTGTTCAGTCCCTCAGTCTTGATGGAAGGTGTTCAGTCCCTCAGTCTTGATGGATGGTGTTCAGTCCCTCAGTCTTGATGGAAGGTGTTCAGTCCCTCAGTCTTGATGGAAGGTGTTCAGTCCCTCAGTCTTGATGGATGGTGTTCAGTCCCTCAGTCTTGATGGATGGTGTTCAGTCCCTCAGTCTTGATGGAAGGTGTTCAGTCCCTCAGTCTTGATGGATGGTGTTCAGTCCCTCAGTCTTGATGGAAGGTGTTCAGTCCCTCAGTCTTGATGGAAGGTGTTCAGTCCCTCAGTCTTGATGGAAGGTGTTCAGTCCCTCAGTCTTGATGGAAGGTGTTCAGTCCCTCAGTCTTGATGGAAGGTGTTCAGTCCCTCAGTCTTGATGGAAGGTGTTCAGTCCTTCAGTCTTGATGGAAGGTGTTCAGTCCCTCAGTCTTGATGGAAGGTGTTCAGTCCCTCAGTCTTGATGGATGGTGTTCAGTCCCTCAGTCTTGATGGAAGGTGTTCAGTCCCTCAGTCTTGATGGAAGGTGTTCAGTCCCTCAGTCTTGATGGAAGGTGTTCAGTCCCTCAGTCTTGATGGATGGTGTTCAGTCCCTCAGTCTTGATGGATGGTGTTCAGTCCCTCAGCCTTGATGGATGGTGTTCAGTCCCTCAGTCTTGATGGAAGGTGTTCAGTCCCTCAGTCTTGATGGAAGGTGTTCAGTCCCTCAGTCTTGATGGATGGTGTTCAGTCCCTCAGTCTTGATGGAAGGTGTTCAGTCCCTCAGTCTTGATGGATGGTGTTCAGTCCCTCAGTCTTGATGGAAGGTGTTCAGTCCCTCAGTCTTGATGGAAGGTGTTCAGTCCCTCAGTCTTGATGGAAGGTGTTCAGTCCCTCAGCCTTGATGGATGGTGTTCAGTCCCTCAGTCTTGATGGATGGTGTTCAGTCCCTCAGTCTTGATGGAAGGTGTTCAGTCCCTCAGTCTTGATGGAAGGTGTTCAGTCCCTCAGTCTTGATGGAAGGTGTTCAGTCCCTCAGTCTTGATGGAAGGTGTTCAGTCCCTCAGTCTTGATGGAAGGTGTTCAGTCCCTCAGTCTTGATGGAAGGTGTTCAGTCCCTCAGTCTTGATGGATGGTGTTCAGTCCCTCAGTCTTAGTGGATGGTGTTCAGTCCCTCAGTCTTGATGGAAGGTGTTCAGTCCCTCAGTCTTGATGGAAGGTGTTCAGTCCCTCAGTCTTGATGGAAGGTGTTCAGTCCCTCAGTCTTGATGGAAGGTGTTCAGTCCCTCAGTCTTGATGGAAGGTGTTCAGTCCCTCAGTCTTGATGGATGGTGTTCAGTCCCTCAGTCTTGATGGAAGGTGTTCAGTCCCTCAGTCTTGATGGAAGGTGTTCAGTCCCTCAGTCTTGATGGAAGGTGTTCAGTCCCTCAGTCTTGATGGAAGGTGTTCAGTCCCTCAGTCTTGATGGAAGGTGTTCAGTCCCTCAGAATTGATAAAACTAAAGCAGACTGGTACACTGGAGCCAGAGGAGAGGTGTAGCAGTTGAAGACATCATCACAAGTGAGCGGGGCCCACTAGTGGAAGGGCGTCATGGTCACTAGCTACTGAAGTCTCTCAGCCCAGGCTGACAGATTTCAACACCTTGTGCATACTACATGATGGAACATGACGGGAAAACCTAGATAGCTTTTATTCCCGCTTTGTAGCTGTCACATAGAATATCTCAGCAGCACACTACTGATATATCCAACTTTATTATAAAAATATGTGGGCCAGTAGTTAGCAAGAGAGTTGTAGATGTTAGCTAACTTGGCTCTCAAGTTTTCTATCTGCGTTTGCATCTCCGCTACACCGGTTTATGGAGTCTTCTAACTCCTATCGTGTTTAATTCAGGTCACTGAGAATTAAAATACAGGTTCCGAGTGCTTAGTATCTGGTATAACAATTTCTAGTATGAGGATATGCTGGTATGAGCTGATATGTTGTTTTCCTCTGGCGCTTTTTTAAATGTTAGTTTCCACTGATGCTTTTTGTTATTGTTTCAAGCTAGGCTGATTAATCTAATTATTGTAATTAATTTGATTGGGGTAGGAGATTTCTGGCATCTGTAGTGGTGGTGTGGCAGTCGTGGTGGTGGTATCAGGCGGTGTCAGTGGTGTCAGGCGGTGGTGGTAGTGATGGTGCCAAGCAGTGGTGGTGGTGGTGTCAGATGGTGGTAGTGATGGTGTCAGGCAGGGGTGGTGGTGGTAGTGATGGTGTCAGGCAGTGGTGGTAGTAGTAGTGATGGTGTCAGGCAGTGGTGGTGGTGGTAGTTATGGTGTCAGGCAGTGGTTGTGGTGGTGGTAGTGATGGTGTCAGGCAATGGTGGGGGTGGTAGTGATGGTATCAGGCAGTGGTGGTGGTAGTGATGGTGTCAGGCAGTGGTGGTGGTGGTAGTGATGGTGTCAGGCAGTGGTGGTGGTGGTGGTAGTGATGGTGTCAGGCAGTGGTGGTGGTGGTTGGTGAGTGATGGTGTCAGGCAGTGGTGGTGGTGGTGGTGGTAGTGATGGTGTCAGGCAGTGGTGGTGGTGGTGTGGTGTCAGGCAGTGGTGGTGGTAGTGATGGTGTCAGGCAGTGGTGGTGGTGGTGGTGGTGGTAGTGATGGTGTCAGGCAGTGGTGGTGGTAGTGGTGTGGACCAGCGTGGGTGGGTTTTTCAACAATGTCCAATATCTTATTATTCGGTAAAGGATCAGGCGAATATCTGATAGCTTCTTAGAATCTGGGTATTATAGTTTCTGTGCCACCGTCTTTCCGTTTATGGTGCCTTCACGCTGACGAGATGAGGAGGAAGAGGAAACGCAGGAGAATAGGAGGAGCAGGAGACGTAGTAAGAAAAAAAAGGGATGAGCGGGATTCAAGAGAAAGGAGGAGGAAGTCTAGGAGGAGGAATAAGCGGTGGAACAAATTACTAAGGACCCAAGAATGGAAATACCTTTTAAGTATTGATAAGTTTATTTTCTTCAATTACTTCTTCTGGAGTTAGTTTCCGTTCAATAACTTGAGAATGCTTCTCCAGATCGCCCTCAAACTTCCAACGATTGTGTATCTCAGTAGAACAATAATAATAATAATAATAATAATAATAATAATAATAATAATAATAATAATCTTTATTTCTACAAGTACATGATACAACTTATACAGACCATAGCTGACATCAATGACATACTATATATAAAGTCCCTGGTTATGCAGATCATTTCGGGCAACCTAGGTTAATCTTGTCCTCCAGGATGCGACCCACACCAGTCGACTAACACCCAGGCACGCACTTACTGCTGGGTGAACATGAATAGCAGGTGCCTCAAGGAAACACACCAGATGTTTCCACCCGTGCCGGGGATCGCTCCACGGTGTGTTATTAAGCAGAACGGGCCCCCTACTTACCACCAGTAACCATTTCCTTACTCGTCTGGAGCCCAGACACGACACCTGATATTCTTAATCTAAAACGTAAACAATGACAAAATAACTAAGAAAAATGTGCGATTCTTGGCTATCTTTACTGCCGAAATTTTTTTTTGGCAAGATAGATGTCCAGGTGGAGCTTATCACAATACGTTGGCCGGAACAAATCGCCGACATCGCGCACTTAGCGGAGGAAACTTACGCCGACGTTTCGCTCCCTCCTGGACCACAGTCAAGTCACAACTGCTGCGATTTGACAATAAACAGAACCGGGAAACGAATCGTCGTCCGGAGTTCGTGGCGGAAAGATACCCCCTCCTCCCCCCCCCCCAAGTGCTGTCCACGTGTCTCACTCATCATCAGTATATACAATAAGATCACAGTAAACAGGTGACGTCACAATATGCAGGACAACCAATGTGAAAAAATAATGAAGCTCCAAGCGCTTTCGTGATTTCTCACACATTATCAAGGAACTTGGAATTTCACTATTTTTTTTTCACAGTGGCTATTTTGCATTATCAGTAATATATCGCAAAAAAAAAAAATTGAAAAATACACAATTACAATGGGTCACGTCGATGTCTTTTTTCAAATTCTCTTCCAATTACGATGAAGGTACAGCGTTACTCTTTTTTATATATTAAGAATTTCAAAATATTTATACTATATTATTTTTTTTCCATAGATAGTCATATCGCTGTTTTTTTTAAACTGTACGCTATATATATTTTATTTCTAATAATACACATTTTCAATAGAGCAACTGAAAGAACAGCAGCAACAGTAGCAACGATAGCAACAGTAGCAACAGTAGCAACGATAGCAACAGTAGCAACGATAGCAACAGTAGCAACAGCAGCAACGATAGCAACAGTAGCAACCGTACCAACGGTAGCAACAGCACCAACAGTACTACCAAGCAATAGCAACAGTATCAATAGTACCAGAAGTAACAGTAACAGCAGCAACAGTAAGAATAACAACAGTAGTAACGGCAACAGTAGCAACAGTATCAACACCAACAGGAGCAACAATACTAACAGTAACAACAGTACCAATTCAGATTTTAGGTTCAAGCCCCTCCAGGGAGGTTCCTTGATGCTCAAGGGCACTTGATCCTAGGAACTGAATCAGATATTCCTTAAACCAAACTTGAGTGCTACTGTATCACCCATATGAGTTTAGGGCTCTCCCATAAAAATAATAATAATATAATTATATAATTAAATAATAATAATGATGAAAAAAAGTAATAATAATAATGAAAAAAATAATAATGAAAATAACGAAAATAATAAAAATAATAATGAAAATAACGAAAATAATAATGAAAACAATAATAATAATAATAATAATAATAATAATAATACTAATAATAATAATAATAATAATAATAATAATAATAATAATAATAATTGTCCAACCCGTGAAATTATTTATTTTAATATACTGCGAAGGCGCTAAACCCATTGGGGTCATACACTGCCTGGGGGGAGAAGAAGGAATGAGAGACAGGTATGATCCTAGGACAATGAGATTAGCTCCGTTTCCCCTGGATCAACAGCCCTTAATTAGCAGCAAGGAGCCCCTTAGCAAGGCCAGGATGGGTAGTCTCTTACAAACAATAATATATTTATCCCGCTCCGTTTCGCTCAAAAAAAAAAAAAAGTTCAACAGATATTTTTCTCACATTTAAATGTGCTCATACTGGTGCCATTTTCTGTTTATATTTCGAGTTAATTGCTTTTTCTTTTCTGGGGGAAAAAAGCCTATTTCATCTTATATTTTAATAACTGTATTTTTTTTAGAGTAATTTTCAGCTTTTCATGATTGCTTTATTTAATTTTCGAGAAAACAAGTTCAGTGGGAGACTGCCTTAAGGCTTTACTGTATAAAGTTTGAATCATTTCCGATAGGCTGTGTTTCAAGTGACTGCAGTTGCGTAAAGTCTGTATACGCACCTGCGTAAGACACTCGGAAATGTAAGTGTATCTGAACCTGCATTGCAGACATTTAATTGCAGAGTCAGTCGATCACATCCACTGGCTTAGAGGAGTAAGTTCCATGAACTTTATAGATCAACTTGTTGGTTTGGGCTCCACGGTATTGGGACAAATACTCCATGAAAATCCTTAATCGTTACGTTTCTCTGGTACCCCATATCCCCGTGTCAGCATTTGGCAAATGCCCCGATAGTCTTAAATTTTAAGTTTCCATAATATCTACCGACAAAGACGACTTGGTACACTACTATTCACAGCAGGATCATAGTGCCATAAGAGGAGAAATTATAATTTTTTTCCTACTTGCTCTTTGTATTGGCACCAAGGAATTTATTCCATTCCTGCAAGAATAAAGATCTACGCACGATCTTCCACTCTAAGAAGAAAACTACCATCGACCGCTGGTTGACTCTCTCCACGGCATCAACCATCACTTCTCTTCTCCAGAAAGCCAACAAAAGTATGGGAGTACTTTCTAACAAAGCCATTAAAGAATTAGCTAAAGCGCTTCACGTTAACAATAACAGATTCAGATGGAGTTCACAGCATCTCATATGGAGGATACTATTGTTTTTATGTAGGTGCGACTGTCAGATATTTAGACGCCAAAGCACAAGAATACGACACAAGCATCGCGTGTGTGTGATACACCACAGTACCATTAATTATAACCAGGTACGTCTTGTTTACATTGGAAACGATCAGTCCAAACGGAGTTGCCTTGAAGCTGCCACTGACACTAGAGAGTTAAGTAAAGGAACGAGCACTGTCAAAATACCCCTTGAAAAACATCATCTTAGATCAAATGAGGGAGCGCAAATTGCCACGATCTGACTTTCTGAATCAGACCTCACTTCAGCATATCTAACCAACATCTGAACTTGTATTTCATAGGTTCTAAAGCCTGCAGTGGATACAATACTGCATAAATAAAAGATTCTTTGCTCTATGCATCTTTCTTTTACACTGCCAGGCTGCGTGGCCATCCATTGATAAAATGTTTTTATATGTCATTACAGTGCCTCGTACAAATGATTTTCATCGTTACTTGTGTGTGACAGGATGTTGAACTACGACTCTTGGATCCTTTGAGAGTGCTGAGCTACATCTGAACCTCCTAGGAGGTAGGGGATACCTCTCTTATCACTAAAGGGCAAGTCAATTGCATTACACCAGTGACTTTCGGAAGTGGTGGTGGTGGAGTTAGGTGGTGGTTGTAGTGGTGGTGGTAGTAGTGAGTGGTGGTAGTGATAGTGGTGGTGGTGGTGATGGTAGTGATAGTGGTGTTGGTGGTTGCCTTGAATTGGACGCCCTCCCTCCCCCAATCATATCCCCCCACCTCCTACCATGTCCCCCTCCCCCCAACCTTCTCCCACCAATCTCGTAGATTCTCTCAGTGAAGCATAAACGTCAATATCTACTCTCCTAGCTTCTGCCATCACACTCCTTTCCATCACACTAGTGTTCCATCACACCAGGACCACCACACCAGGACCACCACACCAGGACCATCACACCAGGACCATCACACCAGGACCATCACACCAGGACCATCACACCAGGACCATCAAACCAGGACCATCACACCAGGACCATCACACCAGGACCATCACACCAGGACCATCACACCAGGACTATCACACCAGGACCATTTCACCAGGACCATCACACCAGGACCACCACACCAGGACCACCACACCAGGACCATCACACCAGTACCACCACATCAGGACCATCACACCAGGACCATCACACCTGGACCACCACACCAGGACCATCACATCAGGACCATCACACCAGGACCATCACACCAGTACCACCACACCAGGACCTCCACACCAGGACCACCACACCAGGACCATCACACCAGTACCACCACACCAGGACCATCACACCTGGACCACCACACCAGGACCATCACATCAGGACCGCCACACCAAGACCACAACACCAGGACCATCACACCAGGACCATCACACCAGGACCATCACACCAGGACCATCACAACAGGACCATCACACCAGGACCATCACACCAGGACCATCACACCAGGACCATCACTTCTGAGCAGGATTGAATTCACTTCACTATCTCCATCCTCCTAAGTCCTTCACTTTGATCAAAGCTCCCTCCTTCTCTCCCTTCCCCGTCTCTCCAACACCATATATAATGTTATCCTGCCATCATGTACCATGTCATCTCTCAGGCTTTCCTTCTTAAGATTACCTTATTATCCACACATAAAATATTTCTTTCCCTGAACTTTGTTCTCTCCTCTCCTGCATTTCCTGTTCTTATCCATCCTCTCCTTTCTCCTTTTCGTGTCTCCTTTGCTCTCTTTTTTCCTGTCTCTTTACCTTTCTCTTGTAATCTCACGGCTTGACTCTCTTCTGTTATCATTGCTTCATCCTCTCTCTCTCTCTCGTTTCCTCTGCATCTTCTTCTCTTCCCCACTTCTCCCTCTTCTCTTCATTATCTCCTTCCTCTCTCTCCCGTTTCATTATCTCGCTTTCTCATCACTATCAACCTAAACTATTTCTGCCCACAATGTACAATGTTTCTACACCCTCCCTGCTCACCATGTACTCCATCTATTATTTTTCTTACTGCGGATGTGTCACTCTTCACTGGTTGACCACGTGTCCTCTTCCCTCTAGACATACTGACCAGGTGTATGGACACCTGGGTCACCTCCTCACTGGGTTTATTTCATTTTTTCCCCATATCTTTGATTCCAGCAAGATGCTACGGCAGTTACTGCAGCATTTACAGCAGTGTGAAGTTATGTGAGGGATCAGACCCTCAAGTATCTTCCATGTTTATATTACCTAATATCTTTATCTTCTTCGTTTGAAAGAGAACGGTGCAAGGGCTTTGAGGGAATCCTAATAGTTCAAATGTAAACAGTATACAATTCGTGTACATTTTGCAGTTCCACTGTCTCTCCTTCCTTCAAAGATACTGTGAGCATAAAACAAGTGAGATATGAATAGCACCATCACTGACTAATTTCTCTTGTTCTATAGTTCTCGTAATCCACTCTGTCCTTTTTCCTATCTTATTTTGTTTTTGCAATTTTCTTTGTGCTTTCCTATTGGCAGATCCTCTGACGCATTTTTTTTCTCCTGAGAATTTTACCTGTTACATGACACACTTTGCCTGTGTTTTGTATTCTGTGCTCGTTTTCAGGTCTCCATTCTTAAAATTTCTAAGCAGTTGAAATTTGTCTCCACTAAAGAATCTAATTTTCATTTACCCGAATTAGCATCTGTTTACTCTTATTCTGTCTTCTCCTGGAGTGTCTTCTGTACTTCACTTGGTATAGTCTGACAAAGATGATACTAAGCTACGCGAAGTTTACTTGTATATGTCTATTACGAGGATGAGGAACAGTACGAGGATGAGAAACAGGAGGATGAGGAACAGTACGAGGACGAGAAACAGTAACGGTGCTAAGATCGTGCCTTGAGGTGTTCAACATTTTACTCTACTGAAACTAGACTTTGTTATATTTACCATCAATCTTAGTGACCTCTTTGCATTAAAAAAAAATTTAATATCCATTTAATTTATCTTTCTTGTTTTATCTAATATCATCATTGTATGATCTATTACTTCGTGGTCGAATTTGTCAGCTGTGTTAACAAATTAGTACGAATTACATCAGCCTTTTCCTCTCCTTGAAGAATCTGCTGCTGCTGTAGTCATCTATCAGCTGCGACAGGCAGGTTCTTCTTGCTCTAATGTTGACTTGGGTTGTGCAGTTCTTGTTCCTCATCAGGTGAGAAATTTGGTGTCTCAGAGATGTGATTAATGGCTTAGAAAACCGACAAGTTTAAGACTGAGACACTTGTGCAATATTTTGAACTTTTCTCTTTGTATTGGACTGATGGAGCCACTGGCGGGCGAAACGTTTCCTCAATGTTTCCAAAATGTTGCACATTCTTCACCTTCAGAGATGTTTATGACGTGTGTTGCAGGTTAGGTCAGGTAAGATTCGTCAGGAAACAGGACATATGATGACTCGCAGCTGGAGCTTTTGGTCATCTGACCGCAGCCTTCCGCTGGCTTACCGGTCCACCTCTAACAAATTAAGGTTATAATTATAGCCTTTCATTTCGTCTCTACCACTTTCCATCTTGGATTATGTTGCTCTTCTCGCTTTATATCTGTCTGTCTCCACTTTCTACCCGTCTCTCTACACTTTCTACCCGTCTCTCTACACTTTCTACCCGTCTCTCTACACTTTCTACCCGTCTCTCTACACTTTCTACCCGTCTCTCTACACTTTCTACCCGTCTCTCTACACTTTCTACCCGTCTCTCCCCCTCGCCACGCATCTCCGCCAGCTCTAAGTCTCACTAATGCTGCTGGCCACCCATCTTTTCCCACTCTATCTCTTATTCCGTGTGGCCATCTTTTATCTCCCTCACAGCCTGCCTCATAGCCTGCCTCATAGCCTGCCTCACAGCCTGCCTCACAGCCTGCCTCACAGCCTGCCTCACAGCCTGCCTCACAGCCTGCCTCATAGCCTGCCTCACAGCCTGCCTCACAGCCTGCCTCACAGCCTGCCTCATAGCCTGCCTCACAGCCTGCCTCACAGCCTGCCTCACAGCCTGCCTCATAGCCTGCCTCATAGCCTGCCTCAGCAGCTCTCTAAAACCTTTTCTCCTGCATATTTTTGCTCTCCTTTCTTACTTAGTCACGCCTTGTGCCTTTACCCTAAGACTGTACTCACCTAATTGTACTCACCTAATTGTGGTTGCAGGGGTCGAGACTCAGCTCCTGGCCCCGCCTCTTCGCTGTCTGCTACTGGGTCTCTGCTCTCCCTGCTCCATGAGCTTTATCATACCTTGTCTTAAAACTATGTATGGTTCCTGCCTCCACTATATCTTTCTCTAGTCCATTCCACTTCCTGACTACTCTGTGGCTGAAGAAATGTTTCCTGACATCCCTTTGACTCATCTGAGTCTTCAGCTTCCAGTTGTGTCCCCTTGTTTCTGTGTTCCCTCTCTGAAACAACCTGTCACTATCTACCTTGTCAATTCCCCGCAGTATTTTGTATGTCGTTATCATGTCTCCTCTGACCCTTCTTTCCTCCAGTGTTGTTAGTCCTATTTCCTCAATCTTTCTTCATAAGACAGACCCCTGAGTTGTGGAACTAACCTTGTCGCAAACCTTGCACTTTCTCCAGTTTCCTTACGTGCTTGACCATGTGTGGGTTCCAGACTGGTGCTGCATATTCTAGTATGGGCCTGACGTACACGGTATACAGTGTCTTGAACGATTCCTTGTTAAGGTAACGGAACGCTAATCTAAGGTTTGCCAGACGCCCATATGCTGCCGCAGTTATCTGGTTGATGTGTGCCTCCGGAGACGTGCTTGGCGTTATACTCACTCCAAGGTCTTTCTCCTTTGCCGAGGTTTGTAGCCTTTGTCCGCCTAGCTTGTACTCTGTCAGCGGTCTTCTTTGCCCTTCTCCGATCCTCATGACTTTGCATTTGGAGGGATTGAATTCGAGAAGCCATCTGCTAGACCAGATGTCGAGCTTGTCCTGGTCTGTTTGCAGCCCTGCCTGGTCCTCTTCCGATGTGATTCTCCTCATTATTTTCACATCATCCGCGAATAGAGACACTTCTGAGTCTATCCCGTCCGTCATGTCATTTACATATACCAGGAATAACACTGGTCCTAGGACTGACCCCTGCGGTACACCGCTCGTCACAGGCGCCCACTGTGATACCTCACCACGCACCATGACCCGTTGTCATGTGCGTGTGTGTGTGTTGTGACCACCTGCTTGAATAATTGGCGGACTGAGCACTAGCTCTTGGGCTCTTGGTTCTCTTTCAATTTGATTAGTGTAGTTTTTGGGGGTAAACACTGGTGTCAGATGGCAGGTGGTGGTTGATGGCAGGGTGGTGGCAGATGGCAGGTGGTGGCAGATGGCAGGTGGTGGCAGGAGTCTCTGTGGTTCACATTCTCGGTAAACTTTTGTTGACGAGTTTTTTCCAGCCTCCTTTTTTATGCTGTGTTGCTGTTACGAAGAATTTAGATATATGAGAGAGAAAGAGAAAGAAAGAGAGAGAGAGAGAGAGAGAGAGAGATTTAATGTCTCTCTCTCTCTCTCTCTCTCTCTCTCTCTTGTATATATAAATTCTTCGCCATTAGCATGTTTCCTTGTGCCTCTTTGTTTCCCTTGTCTTACTCCTGCTCTCTCCCTTTTTCCCTACAAGCTCCCTCCCTTCTCCTTTCCTCCAGGCTCCTTTCCTTCTCCTTCCCTCCAGGCTCACACCCTTGTCCTTTCCTCAAGGCTCCTTTCCTTCTCCTTCCCTCCAGGCTCACACCCTTGTCCTTTCCTCCAGGCTCCCTTCCCTTCCCTGTAGTTTCTATCCTCTTCCCTCAAAGCTCTTTTTCGTCTCCCTCCCTCCAGGCTCCCTCTCCTTTCCTTCCCTTCAGGCTCCTTCTCCTCTCTCTTCCTTCTCCTTCCCTCCAGCTTCTCTACTCTCTAGGCTAGTTTAAAAAATCACTGCCAGCAGTGACGAGAGGGATAGTGTACTGGAAAATGCTCCCATCACAGTACCAGTACCAATACCAGCACCAGTACTAGTACCAGTACTAGTACCAGTACTAGTACCAGCACCAGTACCAGCATCAGTGCCAGCACCAGCAACAGTACCAGCACAAGTAACAGTACCAGTACCAGCTTACAATGATCCACTTCATATCTTGTGAATACTTTGCCAAAGACTCGTCACCCTCCACATCAAGGATGAACCTCGTGACCCTCCACATCAAGGATGAACCTCGTGACCCTCCACACCAAGGATGAACCTCGTGACCCTCCACACCAAGGATGAACCTCGTGACCCTCCACACCAAGGATGAACCTCGTGACCCTCCACACCAAGGATGAACCTCGTCACCCTTCACACCAAGGATGAACCTCGTCACCCTCCACACCAAGGATGTGACCTCGCATTCAATCCCGCATCAACCTTGATCCCCTTACTAAGTCTGGTGCTCAGTTCCCCTGTCACAAGCACCTTAACCCACTTTTGTCTTAGTTTATTACCAAACTTATCCAGACGTGTGTAACCCTATCTTGGCCTGATATATATCCTCATATTGTAGATATTATGTCTTGTCCTTTTACTCTCGCTGAAACTGGGGACAGTAAAGACTAGGTGATCAGTCCCTCAATCTAGATGGTGTTCCCCACACTGTTTATCAAGACTACGGTGGTGAACACCTTGGCTGAAGGACTGATTACCTCAGGGACTGATTACCTCAGGGTCTGATTACCTAGTTTCCTTCTCTCTCCAGTTTCAACGCCTTCAAATCACTTCTTTATTTTCGTCTTGGTGTTGGTTATACAACGAGGGTTCCCTACTTTCGTGTATGATTTTAGGACAGTTTAATTGTGTGTGTATACAATGGAGGGTGTATGTCTCTCATTGTTATGTATACATGAGAGACTGCATTACTCCCCATTATAAACAGTATACAGCAGGAGGTATGTGTGTCTCAGTTTACTGTGTATACGGAGAGAGTGCTTTAATACCCTTTTTTTTAAGGGATTGAAGTATTCTTATCTGGTGGTGAATAGGTGATGTGTAGTCTTAATGACCTTCCAACCAATAAAAAAACACAATTGAAACCTGACTTAGCCTAACGATACCTACTCTAACCTAATCTAATACACCCAACTGAACCTAAAACTAATCGAACCTAACCTGTCGACAAGTGCTGACTGGGTTTCCCTGTGTTCACTGTGACTTAAGTGTGACACTGATCATACTAGCCCAGGGATGAACTCTTGTTTATATCTCACTCGTCTTGCCGTGAACCTCAGGCACAGTCGCCCTGTTGTGAACCCTGCGGTTCTTTCTGCTGTGAACCCTGCAGTTCTTCCTGCTGTGAACCCTGCAGTTCTTCCTGCTGTGAACCCTGCATTCTTCCTGCTGTGAACCTGGCAGTTCTTCCTGCTGTGAACCCTGCAGTCTTCCGTTGTGAACCCTGCAGTTCTTCCTGCTGTGAACCCTGCAGTTCTTCCTGCTGTGAACCCTGCAGTCTTCCGCTGTGAACCCTGCAGTCCTCCCTGCTATGAACCCTGCATCCCTCCTGGTATAAACCTTTGTTCCCATCCCTTCTGGTATGAACCTTAGCCCATCCCTCCTGGTATGAACCCTCCTGGTATGAGCCTTTGTTAACACCCCTCCTGACATGAACCTTTGTTCCCACCCTTCCTGGTGTTGACTTATGTTCCCCCACCTTTGTCCCCACCCCTTTAGGTACGAACCTTTGAGTCTCAATCTTCCAGAAATAGATATTAGTCCAGAAATAGACATTAGAACAGAGGCGTCTAACATACGGTCCAATTGATTGCAGAGTGCGGCCCGCCTGAGATTTTTGGCAGTATTTTGTTTTAGCCTCCTCTTCTAGCACGCTTTCGTGCTAATAAAGTCCAATAAACTATTTGCTTGAGTGTTTTATTACTGTTACAACATCCTTACTTTCAGTTAAGTGAAAGGTTATGCTTCATAGGCCTTTTTTAATTAAAAAAAATCATACTGCCCTTACACACGTATGGATTTCAGGTCGTGTCCTAATGTTGAAAAAAAAAAATATTTTTACGTCCCTGCATTATACCTCTTGGAAAATTATAATCATATTTTTTTATATCAAAAGCA
The DNA here is from genome assembly GCA_009830355.1 of Cherax destructor. NCBI lineage: Eukaryota > Metazoa > Arthropoda > Malacostraca > Decapoda > Parastacidae > Cherax > Cherax destructor. The sequence goes on from WNWK01000765.1 coordinate 61,542, forward strand.
CACACATAGATTCGGATTTTGAACGGAGGTCCTAAGCTATGTCGAGTTTGAAGTTCGTAGTTAAGTTAACCTTATGTGTGAGGAAGTACAGGGAAAGTACCGGATTTGTAAACAACAGACAACACGGTTTTAGAAATGGTAGACCCTGTCTCGCAAATCCGCTAAAGTTCAATGACAAGGTTACGAAAGACAGAGAGAGATAGAGAGACAGACAGTAGGCGATGATGAATGGACAGTAAACAGTATGACCGGCCCTAGGGCCCTGTTTTTAGTTTGCAAATGACACAAAAAAGAGCCTGATGACGTATCAGAGGAAGTGAGACCAGCGGCGTCAGACATTCCCTAACGAATGTTACAAAAAAATATTACGGAGAACAAGACATGCACGAGTGTGTCTCTCAAGCGTCCTGACATGAAGCTTACAGTGGCGTCCCTCCGCTTATGAAGCTTACAGCTTTATCCTTCTTGAAATGAGCCATAAAAAAAAGGCCTCTCCCCGAAATGCACTTAACAGCTCGATTCCTCCTGACTTTGCCTTTCCGAAAGTTCATCTTTACATAATTGAGTTTTAGTCTCAAGATTTCTGAAGACGCCGTTTGTTTTTTCCTTTTTTTTCTTACTTTTCCTAGAGAGGAGTCAGGAAAGGCATAAAGAAATTATTTTCTTTTGAGGAAATATTTATTTTAATGTTATCTATGCCATTTTTTGTCTTATTCTTTAAATGAACATAATGGAAAATATATTAATGGGTAAACAACAGTTTTGAGAGAGAGAGAGAGAGAGAGAGAGAGAGAGAGAGAGAGAGAGAGAGAGAGAGAGAGAGAGAGAGAGAGAGAGAGAGAGAGAGAGAGAGAGAGAGAGAGAGAGAGAGAGAGAGAGAGAGAGAGAGAGAGAGAGAGAGAGAGAGAGAGAGAGAGAGAGAGAGAGAGGAGAGAGAGAGAGAGAGAGAGAGAGAGAGAGAGAGAGAGAGAGAGAGAGAGAGAGAGAGAGAGAGAGAGAGAGAGAGAGAGAGAGAGAGGAGAGAGAGAGAGAGAGAGAGAGAGAGAGAGAGAGAGAGAGAGAGAGAGAGAGAGAGAGAGAGAGAGAGAGAGAGAGAGAGAGAGTCATTTTACTTCAATAGGGTTCCTGTCTCACGACTGGAGGACGGAGGATCGAGCCTGCACCACTCCTGGCGCTGACTGACACACACACATACACACACACACGACCGTGTGTGTGTGTGTGTGTGTGTGTGTGTGTGTGTGTGTGTGTGTGTTTACCGTCTCTCATTCTGAACTTTCTCTCTTCCCATCCTGTCAGTTTCTTCGCATCAATCGTAGTAAAACTTTATCTTCCGTGAACTTACTTAAGATATTCCGTCAGAGTCACGCCACACGTTTCTCGCGTTCCTCTTCCATTCCATCAAGTGGCTCTGAACACGTTTCGAACATCACTTAATAAATTCCCTAAGCTTGTCCCATATTGTATTATAAGACTAGCGTCTTATAATACAATAATTATAGGGATCTATAATCTATATTCAGTATAATTATGAGACAGATAATTATGAGACAGTATAATTATGAGACAGATAAGAACTCTGTCGAAAGAGCTTTTTTTTTTTAAATTAAGAAAGCGAGTCTTTTGTTGCGAGTACTGGGTGGTACTCGCAACATGGAGAGAGTGATAGCAGATAGCAGTGAAACTTGCAGTTCTTCAAGAAGTGTCCGGTGGTTAGTAATCAGCGCCACAGCAGCAACACAAGGCACCACAGCAGCAACACAAGGCACCACAGCAGCAACACAAGGCATCACAGCAGCAACACAAGGCACCACAGCAGCAACACAAGGCATCACAGCAGCAACACAAGGCATCACAGCAGCAACAAAAGGCACCACAGCAACAACACAAGGCACCACAGCAGCAACACAAGGCACCACAACGGCACCATAACATCAACACAGCGCCACTGGTTACAGCACCACAGCACTACAACTGTTCACAGGCACCACCAGATCCCCACCACCACTACAGCACCACCACGGAACTACCACGGCACCACCACAGCATAAAGCACCTGCTGACCACCGCCACTACCACCACCACATCGCAAACACAGCACCACAACATCACCACACCACCACCACCACACCACTATACCACAGCACCACCATACCATCACCACCATACCACCACCACCATACCATCACCACCATACCATCACCACAGCACCACCATCAGAGCAGTGACTCACGCTCCACAAACTGCAGCAGCTGGGTAAAAATAGCCACAAATGATAAAATAATCCCATAAAACTCTTAACTCATACAAATTTGCAAGCAAACTTTTTTATTAACAAACATTTATACAGTTTGTAGCTCATGGTCTGTGTCACTGTCACTGTGCAACGCCGCCCACACGTCACTGTCACAGTGCAACGCCGCCCACACGTCACTGGCACTGTGCAACTCCGCCCACACGTCACTGGCACTGTGCAACGTACCCACCACCTAGGATCATCATCTGGTTAAGATAAAACAAAGTCATTCTTCCCACTGAAATGTTCTTCCCAACCCAATTCAAATGTAAACAAACCAGGGAACGGGCGGGGGTTGAATCCATGGCCAGCTGCTCCAGTGGCTCACACGCTGAAAAAAAAGGTATGTTGATACCGACAAGGTGTGGAAAAGGAAAGGTTTCCTTTAATAAGTGTCCTTAAGTGTACATAAGTGCCTTTTTACGCACCGGCCTGGAGTTTGACGAATCACTTGCCGTGAGTTCAAGCCCCACCCGTTCCGTGGTGTGATGGCAATCGTGCTATCACGATTTCGTGGAGTCAGTTCATGTGTGTTTAATTTTGGTTGTGAGATCAGACCAGCAACAAGCCACACTTAACATAGGAACATAAGAAAGAAGGAGCACTGCAGCAGGCCTACTGGCCCATGTAGAAAATGGTATAAAATACTGACAATTTGAAAATTAAGACACATTTGGGTATCTTTATTGATGAGACGTTTTGCCTACACAGTAGGCTTCTTTAGTCCAATACAGAGGTAGCAGGTGTAGTAGTGAAATAAAGATGTAATCAGTCCATCAACCTTGGAGAAGAAGTAGTATTTGAGGGGGTCAGTCCCTCAGCCTGGAGAAGAGTTCAGCTCCAGTGTAACCCTGGTACAGCTAAAGTCTCTTTCCTGAACCTGTGTCTCCAGTGTAACTCGGGTGCAGTTGTCTCCAATTTGTCTCTCGTATTAATTCCAGAGTGATAAAGGCGACTCATCGGACGAACTTGATGAAGGGAGAGGGAGACGATGAAGGGAGAGGGAGACGATGAAGGGAGAGGGAGACGATGAAGGGAGAGGGAGACGATGAAGCGAGAGGGAGACGATGAAGGGAGGGGGAAACGATAAAGGAAGGGAGAGACGATGAAGGAAGGGAGAGACGATGAAGGAAGGGAGAGAGAATGAAGGGGGAAGAAAAATGGGAGGGTAAATCTAATTTCTTGGATCAAGAACCTTTCATCTACAATACGCAACACTCTGGAAAACAATGTGTTGAGACGCGTCACTCAGCTGTCAGCGCCGCTGCAAATTTACGAAGCGAAATGATGGATTTGAGCCAAATATTAGAGAGGCAAGAAAGAGAACAGTCTGGTCAGTGGCACTCCGTGGGTGGCACCCCCGTGGGTGGTACCCCGTGGGTGGCACCCCCTCCAGGGGTTCGTCTTAGCACATTACTGGGGAAGCAAGCGCTAAATGCCTGTGGGTCGTACACCACCCTGGGGGAAATGGGAGGGTTGAATTCGAGGAAGAAGAGGGGGAAGGGTAGCTCCAAATATCTGGATCAAGATACCTTCACCGGTATCAAGGTGTGTCCGCTTTAGGGGAAAGCTGACACGATAGTTGAACACGTGAAGAACCGTCAACAGACGTCTGTTGTGACGCAGCGTTAACATCCGTCGTGAGGCAACACAGACAGACGTCCGTTGTAACTCAACATCAAGAGCCTCCTGTCGCGGCGCTGTTTCAACAGGCACATGTCGTTGTGACGGAGCATAAAGAGGCATCTGTTAACAGACGAAGCCGCAGCTGGCACGTAACCGGGCCTTAAAGGAGCCAGGCGGTTGTCATGACTCCAGCTGCCGCAACCACACCAGCTCTTTTTATTTACCTAATGCCCCTCGTCTCGGGGCATCGAGAAACGCTCTGCCATTTCACCAGCTGTCAATACCCTCCGCCCGGTCTAATGGCGCTCTCCCGGTCCTGCTCCAGCGCCCGAAGCCCAAAATTATCGTAAAAAACGAGAGATCTCTGCTGGCGTTTGGGTGTTGTAGATGATGCGGGAGAAATGCTGCTGCTGCTGTTTTGCTCGTCAGGAGACGGGGCAGGTGTTTCCTGACGCGGGGATTGTGTTAGCGACTGACCCGCTAGCTGGTTTAAGCATCCGCTAGCCTTTCGGAGCGGGGTTTAAAAAAACAAACATGGAGTTAGCTGTGTCGTGAGGCATGGAGGTCGGGACTGATATGGTCGTCAGGAACTGTTTCCGCAACACGAAGTCGTGCAGTGCGAGACGATGCATTGCGAAATGTAGCAACACAAAACAGTGCCAAACTAAAAAAAAAGGGGGAACACTGAAACGACGCAACGCGAAAAGATGCAACAGAAAAAAAGACGAGAGAGACTAATAACACGAAACGACACACATAGACACACACACGGATGTTAGGAAGTATTTCTTCAGTCACAGAGTGGTCAAGAAGTGGAATAGGAGGCAGGATCCATTCATGGCTTTAAGAAGAGGTATGATAAAGCTCATGGCGCAGGGAGAGTGACCCAGTAGCGGCCAGTGAAGAGGCGGGGCCAGAAGCTATGAATCGACCCCTGCAATCACAACTAGGTGAGTACACACACACATCGCTGCAGAGAAAGCGACACATTTGGAGGTAAATGCAGTGGCTTTGTTTCCTCACGAAGCTTTTAACTGAAGACTGTTTCCCTCATCTGAAAAAGTCACTGGTGGGCGAAACGTCTACAAAACGAAGAGACCCAGGTGTTGCACATGGGTCAAACTCATCAGTAATTTCTGAATTATGAAACAATTTATTTGATGATACATCAGGTTAGTTAACAGTGTATATACACTGAGACGTATATTCTCAGTGTATATACACAGAGGTATACACCTCTGTGTCTATACACTGATAGGTACGAGTATACACTTCTTTGTGTGTATATAATGAGAGGTATATACCTCTGTTTACATACAATGAGACGTATACACCTGTGTGTATATACATTAAGAGGTACACTGATCAATGAATATACTCTGGAGAGTACACATCTCTCAGTGTATGTCCAGTGATATTGACATGAAGAGGAAGTGACCTGCATGTCTCCATGTACCCATGTCCCCGGGTCTCCATATCCCCATGTCCCTGTGTCTCTATGTTTGTCTTTCCCTCTGCCTTCCAGCGAGACATCTATATGCAGATGCAGGAGAGAGGGAAATGGTGGGGGACACCAGCCACGTCCACTACAGCAGCTCTCACCAGCCACGCCCACTACAGCAGCTCTCACCAGCCACGCCCACTACAGCAGCTCTCACCAGCCACGCCCACTACAGCAGCTCTCACCAGTCACGCCCACTACAGCAGCTCTCACTAGCCACGCCCATTAGAGCAACTGTCACCATCCACGCCCATTAGAACACCTGTTACCAGCAACGCCTATTAGAACACCTGTTACCAGCAACGCCCATTAGAACACCTGTTACCAGCAACGCCCTCTACAGCAGCTGTCACCAGCCACGCCCACTATTGCACCTCTCCTTTCTCCAGTACATGTGTGTGTACATCCTCCTGTCTCTGTTTAGATTGTTCAAGGCTGCAGGACTGAACACCTCCCGTCAAGGCTGCAGGACTGAACACCTCCCGTCAAGGCTGCAGGACTGAACACCTCCCGTCAAGGCTGCAGGACTGAACACCTCCCGTCAAGGCTGCAGGACTGAACACCTCCCGTCAAGGCTGCAGGACTGAACACCTCCCGTCAAGGCTGCAGGACTGAACACCTCCCGTCAAGGCTGCAGGACTGAACACCTCCCGTCAAGGCTGCAGGACTGAACACCTCCCGTCAAGGCTGCAGGACTGAACACCTCCCGTCAAGGCTGCAGGACTGAACACCTCCCGTCAAGGCTGCAGACTGAACACCTCCCGTCAAGGCTGCAGGACTGAACACCTCCCGTCAAGGCTGCAGGACTGAACACCTCCCGTCAAGGCTGCAGGACTGAACACCTCCCGTCAAGGCTGCAAGACTGAACACTCCGTCAAGTGGGACTGAACACCTCCCGTCAAGTCTGCAGGACTGAACACCTCTCGTCAAGGCTGCAGGACTGAACACCTCCCGTCAAGGCTGCAGGACTGAACACCTCCCGTCAAGGCTGCAAGACTGAACACCTCCCGTCAAGGCTGCAGGACTGAACACCTCCCGTCAAGGCTGCAGGACTGAACACCTCCCGTCAAGGCTGCAGGACTGAACACCTCCCGTCAAGGCTGCAGGACTGAACACTGTCTATCAAAACCGAGGGATTAATTACCATATCTTCCCCCAATATCCATTCTCTGTTTAGAATTGAAAGAAAAGTCGCTGGAGGGCGAAACGTCTTCACAATAAAGATACCCAAAATTCCTCGTGCTGTCAGACGCAATTCGCTGATGCTGACCTGACCTCACTTCCAATCACAGGTGTTAAACTGATGCTGACCTGATCTAACTTCCAATCACAGGTGTTGAATTTATGAAGATGTTAAGTTCGGACATAAATCAACGAACTGTATTGTTATTGAATTCAAGGTGATTCAGGCAGCGTCTGCAAAAAACAGAGATAATCAGATCTGATCCATGGAAGGGAAAAGGAGGGTCGGATGTAGCGGAGAGGACCCAAAGTAGCGGGGAAGACCGGATGTAGCGGGAGGACCGGAAGTAGCGGGGAGAACAGGAAGTAGTGGGGAGTACCGGAAGTAGCGGGGCGTACAGGAAGTAGCGGGGCGTACCGGAAGTAGCGGGGAGGACCGGAAGTAGCGGGGAGGGCCAGAAGGGATCGGGTTGGAGGAAGGGGCTAAAATATAGATACATCCGCAGTGTGCTGTTACCATATTCAAAATGTTAGTTACAAATGGTCGATGAGGAGGAGGAGGAGGAGGAGAAGGAGGAGGAGGAGGAGGAGGAAAACAAGAAGAAGGAGGAGGAGGAAAACAAGAAGAAGTAAACGAAGAAGAAAAAGAAGGAAGAAGAAGAAGAAGAAAAAAAAGAAGAAGGAGGAGGAAGAAGACGAGTTTCCTCACAGTAATGTTGCCTTTATTTGGACACGAGCTAGAGAAGGAGAAAGGACCATTAAGGAAAGGCAGGGAGGGAGATGGAAGGCTACTGAGGGAAGGAGAGGGAGTGAGGCGGAGGGAAAATGGAAAGAGGAGGTAAGAGAGGCAAAGCTATTTAATGAGGGAACGAATGCAGGAAGATAGAAGGAAAGGTGGAGGCCAAAGGTAGGGAAGGAAGGGTGAGGGAGAGGAGGTATAGTGATGAGTGCGTAAGGTCAAGGTGAAGAACAAAATAAAAGAGAGAGCACAGTAAGTGTGTCAAGGGCACCAGACACTTCGCCCTGCTTGCCACTTGGCACTCCTCCAACCATACATGCACAAACAATGCCGTAGCACACACACACACTTGGCACTGCTCCATCCATACACACACACACACAGAGGAGACAACAGCGAGTCATGGTACGTGACGAGGTATCAGAGTGGGCGCCTGTGACAAGCGGGGTTCCACAAGGGTCAGTCCTAGGACCAGTGCTATTTTTGGTATATGTGAATGACATGACGGAAGGGATATACTCAGAATTGTCCCTGTTTGCAGATGATATGAAGTTAATGAGGAGAATTAAATCGGATGAGGATCAGGCAGGACTACAAAGAGACCTGGACAGGCTGGACACCTGGTCCAGCAACTGGCTTCTCGAATTTAACCCCACCAAATGCAAAGTCATGATGATCGGGGAAGGGCAAAGAAGACCATAGACAGAGTACAGGCTAGGTGGCCAAAGACTGCAAACCTCACTCATGAAAAAAGATCTTGGATTTAGTATAATACAGAGTACATCTCCTGAGGCGCACATCAACCAGATAACTGCTGCAGCATATGGGCGCCTGGCAAACCTAAGAATAGCGTTCCGATACCTCAGTAAGGAATCGTTAAAGACTTTGTACACCGTGTACGTCAGGCCCATATTGGAATATGCAGCACCAGTTTGGAACCCATACCTGGTCAAGCACGTCAAGAAATTAGAGAAAGTGCAAAGGTTTGCAACAAGACTAGTCCAGGAGTTAAGGGGAATGTCCTTTGAAGAAAGGTTAATGGAAATCGGCCTGACGACACTGAAGGACAGGAGGGTTAGGGGAGACATGATAAGGACATAAAATACTGCGAGAAATTGACAAGGTGGACAAAGACAGGATATTCCAGAGATGGGACACAGAAACAAGGGGTCACAATTGGAAGTTGAAGACTCAGATGAGTCAAAGGGATGTCAGGAAGCATTTCTTCTGTCATAGAGTTGTCAGAAAGTGGAATAGTCTGGAAAGTGACATAGTGGAAGCAGGAGCCATACATAGCTTTAAGGACGAGGTTCGATAAAGCTCACGAAGCAGGGAGAGAGAGGACCTAGTAGCGATCAGTGAAAAGGCAGGGTTAGGAGCTATGCCACGACCCCTGCAACCACAAATAAGTGAGTACAAATAGATAGAGTACACACACACACGGCGCTGCTACATCCATACATACACAAACCCTGCTGTAGCGCCCACCAGGGTTGCCGCTCAAGGCTACCCACTGACCTACTTACACACGCAAGCGAAACGCAATTACCAGCTATCCCCCGAATGAGGATACTCACAGTGGACGACCAAGCTGTGGTTTTCCTGCCTTCCTCTGAGGTTTCCGTGGGTTAGGTTGAGAATGCCGCCTCTGATCGGCTCAAAATATCAACATTGGTATCCCTCAGGGGACGTTCCTGATTAATATCGGGATGTTTAGGTGAGGACAATGTGTCAATTTCCTCAAAAAAATTATATTACATGATACCTTCTACAAGACTAAAACAAAAAGAAAAGTTTGATATCTACACCCAACTCACTACATCTAGTACTAATATGTCTCTGGTGGTCATAAATCAATCCCCAAATAAACATTATTCTATTTATATTTGTAAAACAATTTGGTAATTTCTCATAACTATCTCAAAATATGTTTCTCTATTGAATCAGATAGACGCCTTTCAATTCAATTTTTTAATCAGCATAAAACAGGATAGCCGTGGAGTGATTTTAAGTAATATTGAAAATCCACCTCCTGAAACCCACCCGAGACTTCTTAAAATTCACCCGAGACCTAAAACCCAACTGAGACCTCTTAAAACGTATCCGAGACGACCTAAAACCCACCCGACACTTGGTAAAACACATCTGGTACCTAAAACCCACCTGGGACACAAAATCCCACCCCGAGACCTAAAACCCACCCAAGACTTCGTAAAACCCACACCAGACCTCGTAAAACCCACCCGAGACCTCGTAAAACCCACACCAGACCTCGTAAAACCCACCCGAGACCTCGTAAAACCCATACCAGACCTCGTAAAACCCACCCGAGACCTCGTAAAACCCACCCGAGACCTCGTAAATCCTGAGGCTATAGTCCATATAGCAAACAGATGTGTTTTCTTTACAACTTACAAAAAAAAAAATCAGAAAATTAGGGAAAGTTCAAGTTGTAATAGTATTTGGAGCGAGAATAAGTGAAACTAAGAGAAACAGCAGCAGCAGCAGCAGCAGCAGCAGCAGCAGCAGCAGCGGCAGCATCAACAGCAACAGTAATAACAGTTTCAGTTGTATTAATAGCAGTAGGAGCAGCAGCAGAGAAAAGGAGGAGGAGAAGCAATAGTCCAAAGTGTACTTCCTCCTCCTCTATTGCATCTACGTGTAAGTTATACAAGAATGTTTGAAAATTCCCCTGAAGAACATTGTTTGCCTGTTCGGTGGGTGGTGGGCGGGGAGACCACCTGCCCGGGCCCTGACCCCATTAATGACCTTGTTTATGACTGAAAGGTCTTCCATTATGTGAAAGGGAGTGACTCTGGCACTGAGAGTCACTCACTTTCACTCGCTCAAATCCCCCCACTCCACTAAATCACAAACCACTCCAGTCCGTCCCATTCACACCCATACTCACGCCCCTGCACACACCACCCCACATCCAGAATTACCGAACCTCACCAACAGTCACCTTTTGCTACACCCCACCTCACTCTCCCTATCAACACTACGTTCTCCTCCACCTCGTCCCCGCCCCCTCAACCCCACCCACCTAGCCCCCTCAACCCCACCATCGCCTCGTGTAATACCAGCATATCCCACCCAGCACTTCAAATATCAGCCACTCAACACGACCAAGATTTCTTCCTCATCTGCCCTGTGTGTCGCAGCTGCTCTCTGGCGCCTGTCAAGTGAAAATCTCTCAGTGGTATTGACTGACGGCCGTCGATTAGCTGCTGTTCCCGCTACTGCTGTTTCAGCTGTTGCTGTTTCTGCTTTAGCAGCTGCTTATATACATGGTGTTGTTTCATCTGCTGCTGCTGCTGCTGCTTCAGCTGCTTCTACTGATGCTCCTTATTCGGTTGTTACTGCTGCTGCTGTTGATGGATACTCTTGCTGGTTTAGCTGTGCTTATCTAACTACTGGAATCAGACTGTAACATAACAATTCTTCCAGTAACATAATTTTTTTTCACTGGAGCGTCTTCAACACATACACTGGAGCATCTCCAACACACACTGGGCATCTTCAACACACACTGGAGATTCTCCAACACACACTAGAGTGTCTCCAACACACACTGGGGCTCCACTCGAGAAGGGACAAAAGATGAAGGCAAAAACGAACTTGAAGACTTGGACAACTGTAGGAATGATGCAACAAGTGGTGGTTGCAGTATCACAGCAATGAGAGCAAAGTTATGAAGATGGGATAGGAAAGTGACTGGGAGAAAGCAAAACTGGAAGAAACCCCCAGAACTGGAAGAAGCCCCCCTAAGGGAGGAACCCCAGGACCGGAAGAAGCCTCCCTGACGGAGAAACCTCAGGGCTGGAAGAAGCTCTAGGACTGAAAGGAATCCCAGCACTGGAAAAAGCCCAAGACTGGAAGAAACTCCAATACTGGAAGAAGCCCATCCCCCCGCAATATAAGAAACCCCAGTTTTGGGAGCCCCAAAGCCGGAAGAAACCTCAAGACTGGAATAAACCTCAAGAGTAACAAAAGATATAAAAAGCAGCAGCAGTTAGAAAAATTAATTTGCCTCTCCTGAGTAGCCCATAAAACAACACCTGGGTATCTTCAGCTGAAGACGCTTCGCCAACCAGTGCCTTAATCAGTTCAGCACAGAGATAAAGCAAAAGCAGAGCCGGATTAAGATTTTGTAAGTCCCTGGGCTACAGGTACTGTGAGGCCCCTGGGCTACAGGTACTGTGAGGCCCCTGGGCTACAGGTACTGTGAGGCCCCTGGGCTACAGGTACTGTGAGGCCCCTGGGCTACAGGTACTGTGAGGCCCCCAGTGATATTTTCAAAAGAAAGCAAAATGCATCACAACAGTCAACTGTTTATATACATGACGTAATAACATATTATAATCATAAACTTACAGTAGTAACTGTGAACGCTTCACTTAATCTCTGGAGGCCCTCCAGCTGGAGGGGGGCCTCGGGCTGCAGCCCTGAAGGTCCTCCAGCTGGCGGAGGCCCCTGGGCTGCAGCCCCTGGAGGTCCTCCAGCTGGCGAAGGCCCCTGGGCTGCAACCCCTGGAGGTCCTCCAGCTGGCGGAGGCCCCTGGGCTGCAGCCCCTGAAGCCCATGCCTTAATCCGGCCCTGAGCAGAAGGTGAGGTAATATTTTTATGTCATCACTGTAATGAAAAGATAAAGCCAACTGGATGGCAAGACTCCTCCAAATAAAGAAAATGAAGACACATGTGTACCTGTAGCACACGTGTGAAGACACATGTGTACCTGTAGCACACGTGTGAAGACACATGTGTACCTGTAGCACACGTGTCATAATTATCAACTTGATGGTATTGTATAACATTATTATATTCATAAAGATACCCATATGCTGTACATGCGTCTAAGGTCTTCTTTTATTTTAGATGTGGTTGAAATCTATCTCCGTCACGCCATCGGGTGATTGAAGCACTGAGCGGGTCGTATGACGGAGACCGGTTACACGAGACGCTCTTGTTTCCTGACGAACAAAACTCCACCGTGAGCATTGTTTCACGTACGCAGTTCTAAACATGGTTTTCAGTATCCCAGAGAAGGATTTGGTTTTAGATGATGTGTACCAAGCCAAAGTTCGAGTACGCAGCACCAGCATGGAGCCAGCATCTACTTGAGTACTAAATGCAAGTTTTGGTGCTAAATAAATATAGGCTATACGGCACAAAGAGGTGAAGGCTCGATTCTCCGTCCGCTGAGCATCATCAGACGAATAATAGTAATCACATAGTTCGTTAAGCTCGAGAAAGTTAAGACATTTACCACCAGAGGGGTTCAAGAGCCGAGGGATACCAGCTCGGAAGAAACGCTAAGGAAGGTATACCTCAGATGATTGAAGGAGCGAAAGGTCATGGGAGACACAGTCACGACATACAAGATCCTCATTTACACAATAGAGAGGTCATAGAAGTGAACGTAGGAAAACGTCAGAGGCACTTTACAACACTGGAATATAACTCAGCATAATGGCCGCGAAGAAGAAGAATTAGCTCTTAGATTAAGTGGAAGGTAATAGCCTAAGCGAATCCTTAATTAAGTAAACGTGATAAGAAACTATAAACAAACGGCCTCCGTCGGCTGAAGATACGAAGCCAGGAGCTGTAGCTCTTGGCCGACGCCCTCTCTCACACAGCTCAGGCGTTACAACACACTACAACCATCCCAGGGGAAGAGGGGGGGAGAGGTGGACTAAGTCATCCAGGGGTATTTCAAGGCCCTGGGAAGAGGGCATGGCCTTCATACCACTGACAGGAAAGAGATCATGATCTCCGGGACGCAGGGACTACCCAAGACGAAGAGTCATCCAGGACAAAGTGACGCCTTCAGCCATGAAAGCAAGTTGGCCCTCTTTGGCCCATCCCCTCAGGGCTACTAAAGGCCAAGTTGCTGGAGCAGGACAATCAGGACGGGAAGGAGGCTGGAAATGTATGTCATCCACGTGACACAGGGGTCACCCACCACATGGACAGAGTCACCCACCACATGGACAGGGTCACCCACCACATGGACAGGGTCACCCACCACATGGACAGGGTCACTCACAAACATAGACAGGGTCACCCACCACATGGACAGAGTCACCCACCACATGGACAGGGTCACCCACCACATGGACAGGGTCACCCACCACATGGACAGGGTCACTCACAAACATAGATAGGGTCACCCACCACATGGACAGGGTCACCCACCACATGGACAGGGTCACCCACCACATGGATAGGGTCACCCACCCCATGGACAGGGTCACCCACCACATGGACAGGGTCACCCACCACATGGACAGGGTCACCCACAAACAGACAGGGTCATCGACTAATTAAAGGTCAAAGTCGGCGGGTTATTTGCGTATTGTTCCAGTCACGGTATTGAGCCTTTTAATTCTTTTCGAGTCAGTTCTTTGTTTCGGTAGCAAGGTTTTGATTGCTGGTGTCCCGTAGCTCGATTGTTAGCGCACACAGCTTACACACTGAGGTCCGTGGTTCGATCCCCGGTACGGATGGACACATTAGGACATATTTCCTTATGACACCTGCTGTCCCTCTTTACCAAGCAGTAAAATGAGTACCTGGGTGTTAGTCGACTGGTGTGAGTCACATCATGGGGACAAAATTGATCTAATTTGCCCGAAAAGCTCTGCATAACAAGGAACTTTCTATATAGTAGTACGTCATTGATGTCAGCTAAGTCTGTATACCTTGTACATGTGCTTGTAGAAATAAATATTATTATTATTATTAAAACTTCAGCGCACTATTGTTATGGTGCTTGCCAAAAAAAAAAAAATAATTTCCAACTTATGTCTATATATATATTTTTTTAGAGGTCTAAAACGACTCAAATACACCAAATCGTAATTTTTAATGCAAATCGTTCGGGGAAAAAAATGGTGAGAAAAAAAAGCTTGACCGCGAGCGTGAACGTAATTACAATAATATTAAATTAGGTGAAAGAGGATACATGTTAACTGGCTTACAGTCATATCCACCTTGAGTGTATAGGCGAGATATAGTATAAAATATCGATGTGAAATACAGAACACATCAAACATTTCCTCATTCAACATATCCCAATGTTGCGCATGTGTCATTTAACAAAATCAGATGTATGTTTTTGCAGGCCTGAGTCTGCACGAATAACGAAACTGCTGCTATTCCTACCACCACTACTACTACTACTACTACCCCTACTACTGTTCTGAAGAAAAACAACAATCATAAAATAATATTAAATTGACAAGAGGAGAATCGGAGGGATAAGAAATGGATTCTTATTGTCTTGCACTGAGAGATTGCAGATGAGTTGTGGCACTGAGCTGCTTAGCACACAAATTATTTCAAGAAATATAATTTGCATTTAGTCTGAAGAGAAGGACGTCCATGAACTTGAGATCCCTTTACCCTTAACCCGTTATACCACTTTCCATCTCCTCTTTCCACTCGTCTTTTTCATCTCATCCCCATACCTATCCTCCTTTTTCCCCACTCTTCTCTTCCTACCATTTTGTTATGGACTCTAGATCAAAGTCTCTCGTGCTTTGGGCTGACGCAAACACCTCAGGAGGGGAAGGAGGGGGAAGAGGAAGAGGAGGAGGAGGAGGAGGAGGGGAAGCAGCAGCAGCAATAATAACAGCAAAACCTCAGAATAAGCAGCACCTCAGCAGTAACAGGACTGAGGAAGTCCAGTTTGCCCTGGAACGCTGTGGGTGGATGCGACTGAGAGATGAAGCTGAGAGGGGAGGCATTTCTCCTTCCTCAGTGGAAGGAGAGGGAGCGCCTATCCCTACTCAGTGGAAGGGGGAGGGGCGCTTCTCCGTCCTCAGTGGAAGGGAGGGGAGGGAGGCGCCTCTCCCTCCTCAACAAAGCCAAGGGAACAGTAATTACACAGGAATTTGGAGGAGGGCCACAGGCGGCACCACTCTAAAGTGCCAAGAAAGTGGTTAACAGCAGCAGACAGCGGCTGCAGGTGCCAGTGTGGCTCCAGAGTATAATACTGACTCGAGGGAAGGACTGTGATTATCTCTCTCTCTCTATTAATATTATTATATTATATTATCATTGTATTATTACGGAAAAAACATGGCCGATGTTCGTTCTCAGGATTTAGTTTCTTATGTGGACTCTTCAAAAAATTCCAGTGGTCGTAGCACACACTACTATCTCTTGGTATCCCTCCAGTGGTTAAAGCACACACTACCATCTCTTGGTACCCCTCCAGTGGTCGTAGCACACACTACCATTTCTTGGTACCCCTCCAGTGGTCGTAGCACACACTACTATCTCTTGGTATCCCTCCAGTGGTTGTAGCACACACACTACCATCTCTTGGTTACAATTTTATCAGTGTGAATTACATGCTAGTGGTGCATACTCCAAGATGGGCCTCACACAACGTTTAAAGGGGCGTGAATGACATTATGTTAAGGTTCCTGAAAGCTAGTCTTACATTCACCAATCGTGCATTTGCTGCAGAGATTGTTCGGCTTGGGTGCGTCTCAAGCGATATGCTCACCACTATTCTAACCTCGATGTCTTACTCCTTGAGTAAGGTTTGCAGTCTCTGGCCTCCGAGCTTGTACTCAGTTTCAGGTTCTTTTTCCCCCTTCCCCAGTTTTAATAAATTTGCATTTTCTGGGGTTGAACTCCAGTAGTCACTTGTCCGACTTATCCTGCGGTTATTGCAAGTCCACTTGTATCCTTTTTTTGTTGTCCCCGTCTTTTTTTCTCATTTGTTTGACATCTGAAAAGAGGGATACATCATACAGTACCGGTCCCAAGTGTAACCCTTGAGGAACCCAGCTTGTAACCTTGCCCATTCTAACACCTCTTCTCGGTCATGGTTCTCTTCCCCTATATGATTAAGCGTAGTACATTTCCTGTTATACCTGCTTGCTCCTCAACGTTTTGGCCCAATCCCTTGTAAGGTACGACATCAAGTGCCTTCTTGCAGTTCAAGAATATGCAGTCAACCCATCTCCCATTCTTTCTTGTCTCATTTAGGTTATTTTGGCATAGAATTGAAGGTTTGTGAGACACGACTGGCTATCTCTAAACACGTGTTGGTTATTGTTTATGAAATCTCATTTGATTATCTTCTCTATTACCTTACATAGTAGGCATGTAAATGACACTAGCTATTAGTTTAACTTTTCAGATATTGCGACAACATTTGATGGTATTCAGATCTCTGGCAAATTTTTCGTCTTCAGTGACATATTGTAGATTTTAGCTAGCGGTTTGGACAGAGCCTCTGCACCCTCTCATATATGGTAACGCTTTTGTGTGTGTGTGTGTGTGTGTGTGTGTGTGTGTGTGTGTGTGTGTGTGTGTGTGTGTGTGTGTGTGTGTTTCTAATTTTCAGAAATCACTTCCCTGTGTTTACATAAGAGATCAGAAGCATTTATGTGTGGCAAGCGTTACATAGGGACTAGAATTTAGTAAGAATTGACTGTTACCAGTCGCAGGAGACAAGGCATTTCAAGAATTATAGAGGAGACTTGTAGGAATAAAGGATTTAAAAGTTAAATAGGAGACTAGAAACAATTAGAAAAGCTGCAACTGAAATAGTGGTGCGTGATGGATGGATGGGGGGATGGAAGGTAGAGCTGGGGTACCTGGGTGTTGGGGTAATGGATGGGTGCGTGGTAGAGACTTAATCCCACGTCCGGTTAACAAGAGGAAACCAGCATGTCTGTCTTGTTGCAGAAACACACACACACACACACACACACACACACACACACAGTACGCCGTCATTCATATATATTTTAAATAACTAAAAATATAAACTATCTCGATAAACCTCAACCCAAGGCTGTCCTCAGTGACTCTGCTTGCTGAAATGTATCTGATCATAGTCCAATCAGCTCAATGGGATTAGAGATCATTATGTAGAGACCGGCTGGCTGACTGGCTGGCTGCCTGGTTGATTGGTTAGTTGGCTGGTTAGTTGGCTGGCTGGCTGGTTGATTGGTTGGCTGGCTGGCACAAGAATCTCGACATGTGTTTTATTTACAGGGTACACAAAGCTTGAGTATGGCTGACTGGTGGACAGAGCTAAAGCATTTGAAGAAACTTTACAATCTTGAGAGGTTTGTAACAAGACTGACCCCGGATATGAGAAGGTTGATCAGTGAGAAGCTGAACGAACTAGGTCTCAAGACTTTTGAGAGAGAAAGACGAGGGAAAACATGAATTATAAGATACTTTGGGGAACTGATATGGAAGAGAGGCACTGACTGACACGCTGGGATCTGGATCAAGTTGGCTCAAGTGGAAATTAAAGACGAAATGTGCTACAGAGATATTAGGAAGTACTTTTTCAGTCTCACGCTGATTAGACTCTAGGGCGCCATAGACTAGGTAGTGATGTACGGATTTAAGTAAATTTATGCCAGGACGACGAAGCAGGAAATTAGCAAGACAGGTTGCATGGAATTAAGATGTGGAGCTACCAGCACCTACTCGACCCCAGCAACCACAACAACGCGAGTACAATGTCATTACCACTCCAATGTCAGCACCACCAACTTCCCAACTTTCCCATGCGACATCATCACCATCACCACCACCAGCCCCAACAACACGACCATTTCCACCACCACCTACACATTTTACATAAGCTGTCCGTATCGTCGTCCCAGTGCTAACTTTAAGACACGATACCCTCCTCAAACGATCAAAACAAGAGGCGCAAGCGGGTCGTTAGGTCGTTAATGGTGGTTTTATGTATGTATCGTGGCCGTGGCTGGCCTGTCGTGCCATCCCTGACTACAACCATGACGATGTACGGCGTGAATAAATTACGGGATCTCGACCTCGGGAGTGCGGCACAAGAGCCAGACTCAGCCACTACACAAGCCGGAGTTAACTTCCCTCAAAGAGAAAACAAAAGGAGGTTCATCAGGAGAGACTTTCCGAGAATATGCTTAGTGGATTAGGAGTCTCAACGCAGAAGCTTCTCGGAATTAAGCAAACTATTTGGTATCGATCCTCCAGGAAGAGATGCGTAGTGGGTCGGGTGATCCAGCATGGGGAGAGGATCAAGACCACTTTTGTCATGGCCTGCCACAGGGCCATATTACGTCCCCAGCTTTGACACGAGCCCTAAGACACCACTATTTTGCAGTGCCGCCCCCAGCCACTGTTAAAGTCAAGGCACCACTGGCAAAGATCCGTGTCAAGTGATTTTCCCGTGACAAACAACATCAGCTGGTCTGGTCTAGGACCGGGATGCACTTAAGTGAGGTAATGGATATTTTTATAACAAGTTTTTCCTACGTGTCCATGTCATTAATTAGTATATGCTTAATTGAAAGTAGTCAGTTTAACTGAGAATCACCATTTTTCATTTATCTGATATAGTGTAATTATTTTCTTACTGGCTTATAATTGTAAATTGGATGTATTATTAGGACTGGTCCACTCGTGCCTGTTTTGAAGCTGCCTGGACTAGCTTTAAGCTTCCTGTGTTGAAAGTGTTACTCGTCACGCCGATCACAATATGAAGAGGTCAAGGTCATAGTTTTTCCAGAGGTTTAAAATCAAATTGGACACCTATCCCTAATCCGCATTTACTAAGATGAGAATAGCATACGTTGGCCATATTTTTCGCCAGATAATTTTACCCAATTAAATAGCCTAAAGTTCCCCTTCCAAATTGTTTTGGTGGGAAGCCTTAATGCGGTCAGCATTACGTGAAACAAGACTTGCCAAGTTGTTAAGGCAATTTTCATGCCTGCAAAACTACGTTTAATATTTTCTTGAAAACTTTAATCGGTCTTGTTGCCGGAATTAAATAAAAGACCAACAAGCCTTCCACAGTGCAAAACATTTAACAAGTTTCCGTTTCTCACTCTTATGACATGACGGATGACGGAAGGGCCTGCCAGACAGCCAGGCTGGTTAATGTATATATACCAACCATCTACTCCTATGTTGTGCTATGTTACACACGTTTTATATATATATATATATATATATATATATATATATATATATATATATATATATATATATATATATATATATATATATATATATATATGTAATATATTTTGGATTATTATTACTAACACTTTAGAAGTCCTTTCCAGCATTGTCATGAAAAATCAGGTTTAATCCCTTTCCAGAGTCTACCAAACGTTATTTTTTTAACAATATTCATAGAATATTAATACATTACTGAACAATAATCTCAAAATAAAGAATTAGAGTAGCGCAGGAGTGTCGACCATCCCACGTGAGGGCTGCTACAATTTAGTACTGAGGCGAGACTTGCTATAGTCTTGGCAGCAGCAGGGTCCAAGAACCTCAGTATGCATGTAGAAGGCGCTGTACCAACACTGAGTAATTCCCAGGGACAAACATGCACATTTGATGTGGACTGCCGTCAGCCTTGCTCGCCAAGAAGACAACAGAAGTCGTAGGTATCTGGAGGTGGCATTAAGTATTGCATAAGATACCAGTCGAACACAATTAGTTAGAATTTAGCTTGGTTAAGCTATATAGCACACAACATTCTGCGGAGAAAGGAAATTACCCAGCATCATTTGACACTTCAACACAACTACTGTAATCTGGGTACACCCAGCAGACCTTTATTTTTTATTTTTTTTTGGCTTATTGCCCCACTACCTGCATTACCACCCACCTTCCATTCCCGCTCCGATACTTCGCCCGACCTCACCTCCAAAGGGATTACACCTGTTCACTCCTAAGCTTCCAGATATACACATATAAATGTTTCTATATCGTCTGTACTGATTTTATAAAATTCTAAGTAAAGCTGAACGCTGACATAATAAAAGCTTGCCTTTCACTTATGTTTTATTTCTTCGACACTGTAGGCATTATGTCTCTGTATCCATGGACTTGCCTCGCATGGGCCAGTATGCCTGCTGCAGTGTTCCTTCTTTCTTGTGTTCTTATGTATCCAGTTCCACGTCTGCTGATTTATATTCACGTATGACTATTAAAATAAAGTCAGATTTAACCAACACGATGTTTAGATAATAAGTGAAATGTATTTACGGGTTTTCTACTTGCTATTATTAAGGTGTTTCGCTTATTATATTTACATTCACAAAAGCAAAGTCGCAACTGTATTCCATTTGATTATGGAGAGAGAGAAATTATTCAACCTTGTGAAATAGATAATGGTGTTAGATTGAACAGGTTCAAATGAAAACGTGTTATTCACATACCTGTGTTGTATTAATTTGTTACTGTGTTCGAAACGTAGTTTAGAAAAATTTCATGAACAGTTTAGCAAACACTGGCGACTTAGGGCCCCTCAGTACCATACTAAACATTTCGAGAAATATTTAGCAGTAAATTCTGAATTATCAACCATAACTTTTTGTAATATAGAGAAAACTCTCTCTCCCTTCACTATTAGGACCAATAACGTCCTCAGTATTTTAGGTACGAAGACAAGAGCAACTAATGAGACATTTATTACATGATAAATGTCTCATTATTTGCTCTTGCGTCGTAATATAATTGAGTAATTTTACCAACATTTGCACATTTACTCAGCAGCAACACTTGCAAGACGAAATCGTACAAAATATATAGCAAATTCGTAGTCATATTTACTTTGTGAAGCCTTAAGTTGATTAAGATACATGTGGCACAGTTAGGTATCTTTATTGATGAAACTTTCGCCTTCACAGTAGGTTTCTTCAGTCAAATACAGCTCCATGGAGCTGAATTCTTCTCCAGGCTGAGGGACTGACAACCTCAAATTCTTTTTCTTCAAGGTTGATGGACTGATTACATCAACTTTATTTCATTACTACTGCTGCCTTTGTATTTGACTGAAGAAGCCTACTGTGTAGGCCAAACATTTCATCAATAAAGATATAATTTTCAACAAGCTTTAAGTTAATTTAACATGTCTATAATAATTTACCAAGGTACTTCGTCAGCGCTATGAAGCACCAACGATCTACCTCTGGAAGAGGTAGTGGGCATGATGCCTCGAAGCCACAATACATATATGACCTTGAAAGTGATCTGAAGTGGTAGACGCTCGATGAGTTCGTCTCGCTCTATCATTTACGTTAGCGACAGACTGTAAACTTCTTAGAATTATTATCCATTAGGTGCTCGGCAGTATTGTCTTGTACATATACACACTCTCCCTTGTCGGTGTTCATAGGTTCGAACCAAAAGTGTTAAACATTATATATAGTATATATATATATATATATATATATATATATATATATATATATATATATATATATATATATATATATATGTCGTGCCGATTAGGTAAAACTGGTCAATTAGCAAGAACTCATCTAAAATTAAGTCCATTCTAAAATTTTCTCTTATACGTTTAAAGATATATTTTTATAATTTATGTTAATGTAAGAATTTATAACTTTGTTCCGCTTCCGCTTTTTGACCAGAGCTTTGGTAAGATGGGGAAGGAAGAAGGATAGGTAAGGATGGAAATTGGGAAAAATAGGGAGTGTGTGTGGAGGAAGGATAAAAAAGGTAAGTGGCCCAACCACTTTGGTGCATAATATATGTGTTTAGTGGTATATCAAGGTAATATATCAAAAAGGGGCATAACATTTGCCCAACAGTGTCACACAGATATAACAAAGTTATAGTTGCATGACTCTGTATCGGCAAAGGGTATACTAAGTGCAATTTTTTTTTTTTTTTTTTTTTTTTTAATAAATTGCTGGACATAAATTAAAGGACGATAGCAAGGCGAGTGATGGTTGTACAAACTGCTATCAAGAAATGCTGGCCGGCGTGCTTTGCAAAGGTGGTGTCCAACATTTGTATTATTAGCACTGTTACTTAAATGGATGTAATAGCTGTGGAGTAAAACAGGAATCACCAGAACTTGGGTTAGAAGTGATATCAGTAGACATAGAAAGGTTCTGGAGTTACCCAATCATCTGGATCATCTGGAAGGTCACTCAAGATCTTGGGGCGTTGAAAATCATCTTTATGTATATATCTTCTCACTCTCTGATGGAGGGTCATCCTTTGAGTTCTATGGGGGGCTGCATTAATAACGTAATCGGTGGTATTGACAAAAAGGGTAGGATGTTCTCTGTCTGGGAGATACAAATCCTGCATGGTATACAATTGCCTTTTCTTCAACTGATCAAGCCGAACATTCATTGCAACAATGTCTTGTTGAACATGTAGATCTGCCATTCGAATTCTATCTCTTCTCCTTGTGCCTGTAATAAAACGGAGTGCTTTGTTCTGAACTCGTTGTAGTTGTAGCATGTTTGTTTTGTTGTTAATGACAAAGGCACACACGGATATTCAAGTAAGGGTCTTATCATCATCTTATACAGGTGTTTTTCACGTGAGATGGAGCTGATTGAAATCTGAATAAAGTGGCAAGTCGAGCTTTAGCTAAATTTATCTTTTGGTGACATGGGAAGTGGAGTGAAGTATCCTGTCTATCTCATAACCCAGTATCTTATTAGGATTATGAATGGCAATAGGTATATCTCTGATGGAGATACCCCTTTATCTTCAATGGTGGAGGAAAAACAGCCAATTGTACTGATAAGAACTTTGTCTGGGTTAGTAGTAATACGCCATTTCCTCTCCCAGTTCGCTGTTCTACGTAATTCTGTATTCATTTTTCTATGACCCTCTCATATTTATATTTGCCTGTAACAGGAGTGGACGAAACTACATGAATTACATCATCAGCAAATTGAGTAATAATTGTATCATTATACTCCGGTTGAGGTAGATCATTGACATAAATATTGAATAATATTGGGCTAAGACACGAGCCCTGAGGTACACCAGCTGTCGGTATAAACGGTTCAGCCGTCTTACCACTAAAGAAAGGAAAAAATTTTCTACTCGAGAGGAAGTTGTATATAAAGCGAAGAAAGGTCCAGTTGTGTTCAGGAAGGTCAATCAGTTTGTAAATAAGGCCATCATGCCATAAGCTGTCAAAGGCTTTATGAACATCTCTGGTAGCAATAAGGGCAAGATTGCCCTGTTTCCGCAAGCTGGCAACAGCATCGTATACTATATTTATGGCATGTTGGGTCCCTCTATGAGTGCACATGTTGGGTCCCTCTATGAGTGCACATGTTGGGTCCCTCTATGATTGCGGAAACCAAATTGTTTCTCGGTAAAAAGATGATTGTATTCCATGTAATAATTTAGTCTATTGGCAATAATCTTCTCAAGAACTTTACCCGTGACCTCTAATAACGAAATAGGTCTATAATTATCAGGTTTATGGACATCTTTATTTGGTTTTGGAATAAAAATCATCTTCGCTGTTTTAAGAGCAATTGGAAAATGTCCGGTGGCCAGAATGGCATTAAAGATGTTGACGAGAGTTTCTTTACAATTCCTAGGTAAGTATTTTACTTGCTTGACAGTTATTCCTGATAAACCCGGCGCTTTGTTCCTCATTTTACCTATAACTTGACTCAATTCTCTGAGGGAGATTGGTCTAGTGAGAGGATGATCCTCTTCAAGAGAAGATATATCAATCAGTGGGAGCGGTTGGAGATCATGTAGGTTGTCATCTCTCCATGTATTGACCTCTTGATAGTGGATATTATTGAATCTTCTAGTTGTATTGTGGGTGAGAATTTTCTCCCACACCTCACCCATTAAATTAACTTGGTCTTGTGGATCTTCTAATTTTATGGTTATTTCTTCATCATCTTCGTCAGTAAAAATGTATGTAAGGTAGTTAGCAGCCTTATGTTTAGCCCCTAAAAGCTGACGAATCTTGCTCCAAAACTTTTCCGGTTGACGTTTATACTGGTTTGCTTGTTGAACAAGATGTTTCCACAATTCGTTCTTATGTTGGGAAATCAAAGTAATTAGTTCTCTCCTCAACATCTGCAGGACAGCCCGAGTTGGCTGACTTGTGAGGAGATGCCTCTTACATTCAGTTTGATAATTCCTCATGCAGTCACGTATTTCGGAAGTAGGTTTATATTGCTGGTATATTTTTGATGTTGTTGTTTGACAAGTTGCATGTGTTGCCTCTAGTATTCGATCATGCAAAGAGTGTAATGCTTCATCGATTTTATCGAGAGGCTGGCCATCAAGTGAGATGGTATCGTCATGGCCCAGGTATTCTCTGAATGGGTCAAATCCCAGAGAGTTTAAGTTAATTTTTGGAGGAGTGGGAATCCTAAACGGTGAGGCCTGCAGAGTGATGATAACTGGGATGTGATCGGAACCCACATCGCCACCAGGGAGACCCTGCAGTGGTAGAGGTCACAATCTCTATTGGTCAAGACTATGTCAGGTGTCCCTGGTCGGTGGCCTACAAATGTCTTAAAAAGGGACCTTGAAAGGAGAGGTGTCGTGCTGACATGATATTAAATAACTGCTTTCCTTTTAAGTCACCTCGTTGATTTCCGACTCCACAATTGAAAAGTGCAGGATGATGGGCATTAAAATCACCAGCTAGTAGAGTGGGAACATTTCTACTAAGTAACCCATGCAAAGGGATAGAGGCTATATATGACTGCCGAGGAGGAAATAGGCAGTTGCAACTATTAACTGGCCATATGAGGTAGTTAGTTCCACAGCAAGAATGTTGTCCTCATCAAAATGAATGGGACGAAAGACATGCCCTATTTTAACTAGGATGGCCACTCCACTGAAGGGCCCTCTCGATTTCTCTATAGTATAATACCCACGTAACTTAATATGTTGGTCTTCCCTTGCAGCTGTCTCATTAAGGAGAATGATATCAGGGTTATGGTTACACAATTCAACCTCAAGGAGGAAACGGTTATTAAAGAAATGTTTTATATTAACTTGAACAATTTTTATTCCCATTATTGCTTCTTGTTCGCATGATTATGGAGTCTTTTAGATACGGCTCCAGTACTACGAGTGCTTCGTCTTTCCCTGCCCATACTCTCCCTACTTGATTCATCAGAGAAAGAAGAGTAGTTTTGAGTAGTTTGTTGCGTTCCGATCACGTCTACGTCTTCACTGCAATTGGAGACATCTAAAGAATCATTAGAGTCTTCTGATTGAAGAGGTGTGGTACATCCATGTACTGGCCTCAAAGATTCTCCCAGAGGGAGACATTGGTTGCTCCAAATGAGAGTTCGTCCAATCCATAGAACTATTACGTGAAGGCATTTGTATAAGAGGGTCAGCTTCAATAGCGGTATTTTGAGCACCAATGTCTGGTGCAGGTTCATTGGTAGTTAATACTGGAGCACCTGGCGTAGAAACAGGTTCTGTCAATACATTAGTAGTGGAAGTAAAGGAAGGTTGCTCATGTATGGGAGTTGTGGTGGGCACATACTTCCTATCTTGAGGAGGTTGATCCATAATCAACTGTACATTCTTTGGAATATTTATGGGAGCAAACCCATTAGCCACTAACAAGTCATTGAAGATGGAGGAACAGAGTTTAACATTGTTTCCAGCAACTTCCTTGGCCAGCATGAACAGAAGAGGACCTCTCTCTGCCTCAGAGGATCCAGGAGATTTAGGTAGTGGTGCTGACTCTGGTACTTGAGACACAATAGGGGAAGAATGGGGCGCTGCAGGAGGGGCAGTAGTCCAAACATTGGAACTGGCAGAGGTGGCTGGAGGAGGCCCACCATATCCAGGGAGGTTTGGAAATGATGCTTGAGACATTGTTGGAGGTGCTTGAGTTGTGGGTTTTGCAGAAGTTGCCTGTTTCTTGGCCTCTAGAATTTTCTGAATAGCATCTTTCCTAGCAGGACAGTTTGGGAAACAGCATGATGTTTTCCGTGGCAAATGACACACTTGGGGTTATTTTTATTATCACAAACTTTGAAAAGATGCTCACCCGAGCATATACTGCAAACAGGTGTTTGTTTGCTACATTTATTAGAAGTATGTCCAAACTCATAGCATTTAAAACATTGCATAACATGGACATATCTCTCCAGAGATATTTGATCAGGAGGGCATCTGGTACCAGAGTATTTAAATCCATGTTGACACAAGAATTTAGCTTCATCTGGAGTTTGCAGGATCAATTTAAGTGAGAAGCGATTGCTGGAAGGCTGCGAAAATTTGTATGCCTTAAGCACTGTAATTTCTGGGTTATCGGTGTTTAGGTCAGCAATAAGTTGTTCAGGAGAGCATTCCCTCAAAAACTACTTATCCTTGCAACAAAGACAGTCCTTTGAGCCTGATAACTCTCAGGAGGAATGGGGATAACTCCCAGAGTCTGTAATTTCTCAAGAACATCAGGTTTAAGCAATTGAAGTAATTCTTCCTCAGAAGAGAGGAGCAGAACTGCACCAGAGCTGGTCTTAAAAAGATCAACCGGTGCAACAGTGGAATTGGAGCAAATGCATTGCAGAATTTCCCTATTAGATTTCAGGTTGTCTGGAACCCGTATCCGTACTCGTATGCGTGTCATGATGCCTGGGAAGGTACATCAGACACCTCAACATTACCTTAAAAAAAAGTAAAACTTTCCTGCGAGTGAGACCTAGACATCCTAAGTCGGCTGACTTATGAAGGTCAGCCCTAACGATAGCCTCCCTCGAGCAGTGAGGGGACAGCCTCCCTGAGCAGTGAGGGGACAGCACTGAGAGGAGGGGGACAGCCTACCCTCGAGCAGTGAGGGACGTTTAGAGGGCAGCCCCGAGCAGTGAGGGACAGCCTACCCTCGAGCAGTGAGGGGACAGCCTACCCTCGAGCAGTGAGGGGGACAGCCTACCCTCGAGCAGTGAGGGGGACAGCCTACCCTCGAGCAGTGAGGGGGACAGCCTACCCTCCCAGGGGAGCCCTCGGAGTGAGGGGGACAGCCTACCCTCGAGCAGTGAGGGGGACAGCCTACCCTCGAGCAGTGAGGGGGACAGCCTACCCTCGAGCAGTGAGGGGGACAGCCCTACACCTCCGAGCAGTGAGGGGCGCACTCGAGCAGTGAGGGGACAGCCCTCCCTGAGCAGTGAGGGGACAGGGCCCAAGACAGAGATCGACCGGATTTTAAAAACCACACGGGCTACGGGATGGTCAAAATGTCTTGTGTTAACTCGCCAAAGGCGAAGTTGCCGAAAAAGAAGAAGATAGGAAAGTCAGAAGGATAGCAGTGTAAAAAGTGTGTGTGTATGGGCCAGTGTAAATGTTCAGGTGGGGTAAGGATGGGGGAGGATGGGGGGATGGGAAGAGAGGGGGGAACAAGCAAGCTTATCACCGCCTTACCCTCTTGAAGGGATGGGGCTCGAAGTGACAGCAAGCAAGTTTTCCTCTCAGCTCTGGTCGAGAATTACTCAGGATAACCCAAAAACTTGGGAATCAGTGTTCAGAGCAGGAGCGCAGACGACGACGACCTCTCTCGACGGCGGTAGCGTGGAGACTCTCTCTGTATCTATGTATCTATCGTATCTATAACTTTGTACCAAGAGAAACTTTGAAAACCTACCTAACCTTATTACAACAAGCGCAATTTAATTTAGCCTAACCCAACTAAATATATTTTAGATACGTTAACATTAATTTAATAATAAACAAACACAATGAAATATTTTTTTTTCGTTATGTTCAGAATTATTTTGGCGAAATTATTGCATACACAAATTTTCACTTGTCTTATACGACAAGGTGAGCGTTGCTATTTAAGCCAAAATAGCAAGTTTTACCTAATCGGCACGACATATATATATATATATATATATATATATATATATATATATATATATATATATATATATATTATGACTAAATACTATATAAAAATATTTTAACCAAGATATATAATTATAAATTGATATGTACTATGCAACTGAAGATGAGTACACGTAAATTATATAATACAGATCAAATTATATGATAATAATATATTGATTTTATCCATCAGGTTAGTTCGTAACTTTATGTTTCTGTTATTTATTAACTCATGTTTTGTTTTTTTATTATAGACAGCAATGTTTATGGTAATAACTGCATTAAATTCATCAGCATCGGTTAAATGAAATGTTTTCTGTTTTTTTTAAATGCTTTAAAAAAGCAAAATTGGAACAATCTCCGACTCTTCTTAAACAATACACTACACACAATACCGAGAATTAAATCACTGTTTTCTTTGTTATGGATTTTTTTTGGGGAAGGGGAAACTGTTTAAAGGGCCACAATTTTCACTGGATCCATTTTCACACAAAGTGCAAACCAGATGCCATAATTTTCAAACATCTCATTGCAATGGCAGTTATTGTGTTACGGTTTCATGCAAATGTGGATACGACCTCAAGATTTCAGATATCATATCATTAACAATGAAGTGATTTACTATTTCCTGTAGACGTCTAAAAGGTGGGGGTGTCCGGAAACTAAGACGTAATGTTGCAGTGTAGGGTCCCCGTCTCAGTCCACACACTTTATAGTTTTCACGATATTTTTTTTTTAAAAAAAAAAAATATATATATATATATATATATATATATATATATATATATATATATATATATATATATATATATATATATATATACACACACACACACACACACACATGTTATCTTAAGTTAGGGTAGATCCTCTTCCACAAAGTTTAAGCCATTGTAAACATACAGTGCAAGTCTGTGAATTCAGTAAGTTCAGTAAAGGCGATAGAATTTTTTTGAAGCGTGAACGAAAAACTGAGACCCACAGAGCACACCTCCAAACAGCCAGATATTGACGTTGGAGTGCGGTCTAATAATCACGTTCTTCGACGTTCTGAGATAGCGTGATACATTGACGCTGGTTAGCAGGATGGGCTGTGTGACGCAATCTAACGCAAAGCAAGACTTTCTACGACGGTGGACGTCTTTCATTTTTTTTTTTTTTAGAAGTGAACTTTCTTAAACAATTGCTAGACTTGTTAACGTTCTATTCTGAGTGAAAGATTTGATTTTCTAACCTTCCTAGCACATTCCAACACGGCCTGGTATCGTCCTTATTCCCTAAAGTCGCTAAGGTTCTTTTTTTCGTTTTAGAACACTATTTGAACCCTCCATAACCCTGAGCACTAGCTCCTTCACCAGCAGCAGCACCAACAGCCCATAAAGCAGCAGCACCACCAGCAGAAACTGAAGCAGCACTGCCCCTTTTCAGCTGGTGGTGCTGCTGTAGCTACTGCTAGGGGTGATAGGGATGGTGGTGGCTTGGTGGTGGTGGTGGTGGTGGTGTTGGTGGTGGTGCTGCTGCTGCTGCCGCTGCTGCTACTGCCGCCGCTGCCATCACAAGCAGGATACACCGTGTTGAAGCTGGCCGCCCATTCCCCATCATTTATCATGCCAGGTTTACAAAAGCTAATTTTGCTTGTTAAATTGAATGAAAATCCCTGTCATCTTTCTTCTCTGCCTGTCTGTCTGCATGAGTCTGTCTCCTTGTTTACCTGCGTTCCTCTCTATTCGCAGACAGTGCCATTTATTTTGTGGCAAGCAAACTACACAACTTCCACCCACCCTACACCCTACCCACCCACTCTAAACACTAGCCACCCACTCTACAGACTAACCCCTCACAGTACAGGTGAGTTAGCTTGCTTGAGGTGGTCAGGTGTTTAGGGAGATTGCTCCTGGTGGCTGTCAATGACCTCCTCCTCCTTTCCCCCATCTCCTGCCCCATCCCTCGCCTCATCCCCCGCCCCATCCCTCGCCTCATCCCCCTCCCTGCCTAATGCTCCGCTTCCCTGGGAACAATCAATGAGCTGCAGTGCTGTAAGCTAGCAGCTAACTTAGCTATATCTGCCCCGCCCCGCTCTGCCCTGCCCAGCCCCGCCCTGCCGTGCTCCACCTCGCCCTGTCCAGCCAGACACTTGTTCGGCCCCACACTGCCTAGCCTTCAGCCCTACTCATTCCCCGGCCCATTTAATATATATCTACTATCTCTAACATGATAAGTCAGACGACTCTCACATTAGAATGGCTGGCATTGTCCACTGGATAACACACTGGCCTAGATTTTGGTCTGGCTCGCCTTGGGTTTAACCCCCACCCGTTCCCTGAGTCTCGTTAAAAACGCTGAAACCAGGAACACTATTAATTATATCTGGTTCTCGTATTTTCCTCATTTTAAGCATCGCTGAAAATAATTTTATTATTCTCTTTATTTTTTTAAGAGTGTTGAATTTCATCTCTGGCCTTGAGGATGTCCAGGTTAGCTAACCCTTTGTAACAGCGACACAGCTATGATTGAAATCCATGAACGTGACTAAATAAACACACACACACACATTGAGGCAGGATCCATACATAGCTTTAAGAAGAGATACGATAAGGCTCTTGGAGCAAGGAGAGAGTGGACCAAGTAGCGATTAACGAAGAGGCGGGGCCAGGAGCTGATCAACTTCTGAAACCACAAATAGGTGAGTACAAATAGGTGAGTAAACACAAACAGCAGGGATTGAAACCCAGTAGAGGTCAGAGGAGAGACGGGGCCAGGAGCTGAGACCCACAAAACCAAAGGTGGTGAGTACAAATAAGCTTATGTACAGACAACCATGAAACTGTACATAAAGAAGATAATTCACACAACCATAAATTTGCATTGCACTAATGATGCTCACCCGAGGAAGCCACTGCCTCGTATACAACCCAATACACAGAGCAAGAAAAACCCAGACATACATAATGCCTTTTAATACCCTAATGGCTCTGCTTAGCAAAAATATACAAGAAAAACTTTGCGTGGTGTGTGTGTGTGTGTTTGTGTGTGTGTGTGTGTGTGTGTGTGTGCGTGCAATTACGCTAATGTGTGATTGCTAAACATAAAGCGTAATGCCATTAACTTAGTTGAACCCTTCGTCCAGGGGTTCTTAACCGGGGGTATCTATACCTCTTGGGGGTATGAGAACCAAATAATGAGGGTATGGGAACCAAATAATGGGAGTATGGGAACCTAATAATGGGGTATAGGAATTAAATAAGGGGGGTATGGGAACCAAATAAAGGGGGTATGGGACTCGATCTCTGAACAATTTAAAAATATTGTTAGATTTGAATAAGCTAACACCATATATAAAGTAAAACCAAGCCTTTGACATCTTTTGAAGTCATACTGGTACCTAACAGGACTGGTAAAGTCATACTGGTACCTAACATGACTGGTAAAGTCATACTGGTACCAAACAGGACTGGTAAAGTCATACTGGTACCTAACAGGACTAGTAAAGTCATACTGGTACCTAACAGAACTAGTAAAGTCATACTGGTACCTAACAGGACTAGTAAAGTCATACTGGTACCTAACAGGACTGGTAAAGTCATACTGGTACCTAATAGGACTGGTGGTGGTGATGATTTTGACAGTCTGATAAAGGAAGTATGGACACACATTGAGTGACTTAGTCACTCAATGGAATGCCTGATCGTCTTTATTCGTGGAGAGGCGCTAAATCCATAGAGATCACAGAACGTCTGGTGATCTAAGGGAAGGGTAGCTCAAGTTTCTTGCAATAAGAGCCTCTCACCAGCACCCCCTTTTCCCTGAAGGGTTCCTGACGTACAAAATTACATCCTCTGTGATGGAATATGATAGGGAAACAGGTATATTCTATTCCCACAATATAGCTATCATATAAATTTCTCTCAATATAACTATCATATGCTTTGCTTCCCACAATATAACTACCATATAGATAGTTATATTGTGGGAAGAAAATATATATATAGAGAACCTCTGTGTACCTGGCAAGGCAAAAAATGAGATGAGGAAGACGTGCAGTACGGTGTCTTTATTGCCGAAACTTTACCCCTGCGCAGTAGGCTTTTACCCCCGTTTAAGGTGACTAAATTACTGGAAACACTTGAAGTGGAGAAGTAATATGTGGTGTAGAGTCACTCGTTTTGACAGACGTGGAGATGCAACTGTGGGGGAAATCAGTCTCCTCAGCTAGACACAAGTGGAGAGGTATTATTTTTTTCGGTGGTCAGTCTCTCGGTCCTTGTCAAAAAAAAAACTGTTTTAGAAATAGGCTTACAAAACATGATTTCCACTTGCAGGTAACATTAATTGTTTCATGTATTAAACTTTTTTTTAATCCAAGGACATGCAATAACATCCAATTCACTGAATATTCTGTTTTCCTTGATTACTGCCGTCCCAAAAAAATTAGCTTACTATTAAAAGTACCCCAAACAATAACCGTAAAACTATTATTTATTTTCCATTGAAAACTTTCAATTCTACAATAAAAAGTTTATATTTATTTTTTATAAATAGGTCAAAAAAAGTATATTTTCTATTTCATTTAAGTTTCTAAACTTACATACTATTTTTTTATGTAACTGTACATACGCAGGTTTTTTTTCCTTGCAATTTAACTATCGTATAGAGTAAGGAAGGTGAACACTGCTCGTGCACCCGCTTCATTGAACTTAAATGAACCTGGGTTAAGCGTAATCAACGTAGGAGGTTCTTAATGTTTAACTAAAATCCCAGTTTGCGTTTCTTGCCGATGCCAGTCATATTATTTGGTCAGCAAGAATATCTACGAACTCAGTGACTATTATTCACGGATGAACCCAAAACTGAGCTTTTCGATCAGCCCTGGTTCATTATCAGGTTCAGTCGTGACTTTACAATGTTTCAGGAAGGTTCGAAGAGTGTTTTGTTGGTTGCGAATGGTTTTCCACGGTGTTGGTCACAGTACCAGCCACGGTGTTGGTCACAGTACCAGCCACGGTGTTGGCCATAGTACCAGCCACGGTGTTGGCCACAGTACCAGCCACGGTGTTGGCCATAGTACCAGCCACGGTGTTGGCCATAGTACCAGCCACGGTGTTGGCCATAGTACCAGCCACGGTGTTGGCCACAGTACCAGCCACGGTGTTGGCCACAGTACCAGCCACGGTGTTGGCCACAGTACCAGCCACGGTGTTGGCTACAGTACCAGCCAGGGTGTTGGCCACAGTACCAGCCACGGTGTTGGTCACAGCACCAGCCACGGTGTTGGCCACAATACCAGCCACAGTGTTGGCCACAGCACCAGCCACGGTGTTGGTCACAGTACCAGCCACGGTGTTGGCCACAGTACCAACTACGGTGCTGACTTATCCACATTATCAATCATTTCCAAGACTATTTACCCGTCGTCAAGTTTCCTTGACTAATGACCCTCAAAACAAAGAAGAATCAATCAACATTCAAGAGGGAATATGAGGGGGTGGGGATGCGATCGGAATAAGTAAGCTCTAGTTTATTTTTTTTTAAAGAGGATTCAAACGCGTGAGACGACAGCTCCAAAAGGCCATTTGTTATCTATCAAGATGACAGGTACACATCATCGTCTTTCGCCTCAGATATCCCCCCAACGCTCAGAGTGCTGGAGGCTCGATCCTCCGTCCACCAGTCGGATCGAATGGTTTAGCCAGCTGACCGAGCGTTTTCCCGAGGGCTTACCAATCCCTACTGCGAATAAAGAATAAATTGTTTTTCCCATGTAAACAAAGAGATATACACAGCAGTGTATCAATACAAAGTAATATATATACACACAGTATATGCAAAATTAACAATTTCCTCAATCTATGGACACCAATTCAAAGGAAATTGTTTCAACAAGCGCATAAAAATTTCACAAATAAACCTCGGCCACAAAAGTTCACTGCACAAGCTTAATAAAACTGTAATGGAGAGGTTCAAAGTCATACAGAGAGGAGTTCAGAGTCTTACAGAGCGGAGTTGAGTCTTATTCATACACGTTTCGGTCTTGAGACCTTGTTTACCTCGTTTCTATAATGCAATGTCTTAAGTGTGTGCTGACGAGTCTTGAACCATAACTCTAAGGGATGTAAACACGGTGCTGAGTCTGGTTTAGCGTGTATGTACATGTTCTCTAATATTTAAATGCCATCAATAACAGAGTAGTTTCAGCTGGCAGAAACCAGAGGGTCACTAGGACGTTGATTCCCGCAAACAACTGCAGTGACAACAAACATCACTGAACCAACACAACCTTTCGTGTAGTCTTCGGGAGGAGAAGAAACCTCTAGGCAAACTGTACATATCCTGAAGAAGAGGAGGAGGAGGAGAAGGAGAAGGAAGGAGGAGCAGGAGGCTGCACATGTAGAAAGGTCGGAACCTGTTATATGTACATGCCTCACTAGCCACTCTTCTTTATTACATATAATTTCACGATACATATCATAGTGGAAGAGCCACTGGTCTCTTCTCCTCTGTACCTTCCCTGATCTTCCTTCTTTCCTTTCTTTCCTCCTTTCCCCTCCTTCCATATCCTATGGTCATTAACCCTTGTTTCTTCGTATCTTAGTCTGTCCTCCTCTCGAAAAAAATACGTATGTGTCCAGTTGAGCTCATCTAGTTGTATTTGCAGGGGTTAAGTCATGACTCCTGGCCTCCCTCCTAAGTGTTATTAATTGGTTCCAGATCATTACTTGTATGCAACACTGACAAGTTAATGAATAAGACTGTGCAACACTTGTTTATCTTTATTGCCGAGATATAAAGATACCTAAATGGTGCACATGTGTCTTATTCATCAACTGGTTTTTACCGATTTTTGGACCTCCAGGACTCGAACATGGCCACTCCTGAAGCTGTATATCGAGCAGCTTGTCCTCAGATTTCCAGGTTCATTACTCATTTAAATAGTAATGGAAACAAGTGGTGCAGAATACCACCACATTTGAAACACACACTCAAACGCACTTGAAAAAAACTCACTGCGTTTGCAAAACGTCGTCAATAGAGAGAGAGAGAGAGAGAGAGAGAGAGAGAGAGAGAGATGAATTGACAGTTTAAAACATAATGGCTGTTTATCCAGAGAAACCTAACTTATCGTAGCAAAAGAGGGATAGTCAACTCACTCTCTGTTACTACATTGTCTTTACTCCCAAAAAGCTTAACGTAAATTAACGATAATGTA
Organism: Cherax destructor; assembly: GCA_009830355.1. Lineage (NCBI taxonomy): Eukaryota > Metazoa > Arthropoda > Malacostraca > Decapoda > Parastacidae > Cherax > Cherax destructor. The sequence goes on from WNWK01000765.1 coordinate 96,742, forward strand.
ATCGACCAACCAATTCTACTCCAGATATCTCCGATGAAGATGCCTGCAGAGCAGGCATCTTCAGTCGAATACAGGAGAAAACACTTGAGAGAGCAGTAGTAGTTTTGACGTGATCAGTCTGTCACCCTTAGCAGGAGGTGGTCAGTCCCTCAACCTGTCGGTACAGTGTTCCATCAATAATATACTCAGCGTCCTCCTCCTCAAGGAAGGTTCCTTGATGCAGGGAATTAAACCTGTGTTCCAGTTCCGTGGATCAAGTCTGAATGCCTTTCGTTTTCCCAAACACTCTATGACCCCTTCTACGAGTTTATCGTTTTTCAGCATTAACGGTATTGTGCATTTTTTGTTATTTATAAATACTAACCTAAATTATATTCGTACAGAAATTATAGGATAAATTTGTGTGTAAACTGTCGGTGTAGTTATAGTGCTTTACGTTATGTATCTCACTTATGTCTGGAGACACAGCAAAGGCGTTATGTTTTGGATTTACATATAAATTGAAATTCCTATTTACGTGTGTAAATAGGCAATTCACGAATCGGGGGACGTGTAGCAATGTTTGTCTTCATCGCCTCTTCATTCTGTGAGCTCCACTTGGGCTCCACTGTATTTATGCTAATATACAGTTGTCATTTTATTTTGCTAAGCTTTGAGATCAATGGTAGAATGGGGAAAGAGGAGGATCGGGATATGATTGATAATTTTAGGAAGGTTTTAAGAGGTTTTTTTTGGTCATACAGTGACGAGTGTTTGTTAGGTATATAACTAACTTATTACACGCACGGTCTCTGAGACAAGCAGCTGTGTGGAGTCGGGGAGCGTCGCCCCCCAGGTTCAAAGCCAAGCTGCACAGTGTCTGGGGGATGGGATGGCGACCCCCACAGCCGCTTCGTCTCGGTTTAGAGGCGAAGTGAACCTTGTAGACAAACGAGGGAAGGTTTGTGGAGGTGGCAGCCAGGGTGAACCTGTCTCACCTTCCACCACACCACCAAGGTGTTTACATTCCACCACACCACCAAGGTGTTTACATTCCACCACACCACCAAGGTGTTTACATTCCACTACACCACCAAGGTGTTTACATTCCACCACACCACCAAGGTGTTTACATTCCACTACACCACCAAGGTGTTTACATTCCACCACACCACCAAGGTGTTTACATTCCACCACACCACCAAGGTGTTTACATTCCACCACACCACCAAGGTGTTTACGTCAACGACCCTTCATTTACCTTCTTAGCTTCATAGTCATTGTTTTTTCATTCTCAGTTTCTCATTTTTCCCTTGAGAAAAGTTTTTCATACAGTCTCTGTTCGATTGTCTCCTTTTCTTCCTCGTATACCTTTCTTTCCACCTCTACATTTTCTCTTTTCCACCATTTCACTTCCTCCTTTTACTCTCCCAATCATCCCCTCTCCTCTACCCCTAACCTGCCGGCTCTCCTTCCCACTCGCCACCCTCACCTTCCCTACCCTCGCCACCTTCACCTCCCCTACCCTCGCCACCCTCACCTCCCCTACCCTCGCCACCCTCACCTCCCCTACCCTCGCCACCCTCACTCACCTCCCCAACCCTCGCCACCCCTCATCTGTTTCCCGCCCATGGCTGACCGCGCCTCATCTATCATGAAGATTAGGGCACAAAACTATTTTTTTTAGGGTAAGGGAGACAATTCCAAACGCCACCTACTATCTCTCTCTCTCTCTCTCTCTCTCTCTCTCTCTCTCTCTCTCTCTCTCTCTCTCTCTCTCTCTCTCTCTTATTCCCCCTCTTCTCGCCCTTCTTTACGGCTCCTTAATTATCCCATATTTGCATTAATTTTCCTCATTCCTCCAGTTTTTTTGACACTTGTATACTATCGGATGTCAACCAGCTGTGATAACAAATGAAGGAGCTGGAAACAAGTGAAATGGACGTACCAAGCCTGGCTACGTACCAAGCCTGGCTACGTACCAAGCCTGGCTACGTACCAAGCCTTGCTACATACCTACCGTTAATACACACCAGAGTAGCATCAGGTACACTGTAAAATGTAATTTCCGTTACCAGTAGTAGCTCACCACAAGCCACTGACCCACAAACAGTCCACACTTTGGATAGTAAACTTCAGTCGACTTCTAAAGCCCTCTGAAGTTCCATTTACAGAAGTGTGGGTTATTTGTGTATTGTTCCAGCCACGGAATTGTGACTTTTATTATTCAAGTGACTGACTAGTTTTGGTTGGGACAATTTTGTGGGTTCGGCGAGGCAGGTCCAATTCTCCCACCGGTTTAAGAAAATGCCCTAACCTAGTCAGGTCAAGTCACATACCGGAACGGAGTACAAGGGCGCAAAAGAACGATAAAATAAATGCAATAAGACTTAAGAGTTGCCATATTGAAAGATTTTACATTCAATGATCACAGTGTTACTGTCACAATTGAAAGGAAAATGATGGGCTGTGTAACTAGAACCTTCAAAACAGATGCCAAATCAACGATGGCACTCTTTAAGGCACTCGTACTCTGTAGACTGGAATACTGCTGCACACTAACAGTGCCTCTTTTTAATGCAGGAGAAATTGAAGATCTGCATAATGTACAGAGATCTTTCACTGCCCTTATAAACACAATGGATCTTCCACACAAGCTTACGAGTCTGTGAGATGAGATAGTAAGATCACAGTTGGTCCTGTTGATAAAACCAAATCACAGCTGTGCTGGTTTTTAAAATATCCTCTCGTAAGCTCCGTGGCTGTGTGGTCACAGCGTTGGACCTGCTATATGCAAAAATCACGGATCGAATCCCCGTCCAGTATTCTGTTCATTTGAACATCCTCAATTATTGGGATCGAAAGTCTATTAAACAGGAATGCAAACGAGAAAGATACATTTTAATTTTCACGTAGGAAAATTGAGATTGCTCCTTACAAGACATACGACGAAAAACACACTTAATGTTATATAGATAAAAATGCACGAACAAATAATTAGGAAGAAATTGCACATGCTAACTGGAGAACAGGATGGCTTAAGCATGTGAAATTGAACAAAATACCACAACGAGATTGGTACCGAATCTGAAGAAAAAAGACTACAAGGAGAGACTAAAGGAAGTCGACCTAGAAACACTAGAAAATAGTAGGCCCAGGGGGGAGACATGATCATGATATGCGGAATACTCAAGTGTCTAGACAGAGGAAAACAAAAACCTCTGGAGTACAAGGAAAACACAGCTGGCAGCTAAGACTACACTCAAGTGAATGGGACTCTAGGAAGTAAGGTTCTGTGTCTCAGGATGGTGGATGGAACTGACTAGTCACTACAGGAAGAGACAAACACAATGCATAGTTTCAAGAGTAGGTATGACCTGGTTCTAGATGCCGATAGTATATAAAAGAGTGACCATGAGCTATAACTCGACTCCTGCAAACACAACTAAGTGAGAACACACACACACACACACACACACAACACTAAGAAGAGGTACGAGAAAGCTCATGGAGCAGGGAGAGTGGACCTAGTAGCGGTCAGCGAAGAGGCGGGGCCAGGAGCTATGAATCGACCCCTGCAACAAAAAATAGTGAGTACACACACACACACACACACAACCATAATGACAACGTTGATGACACCAATTTCTGCGAATAGCCTGAGGGAGATCATGGCGCTGATAGAATATAGATGAACGTTTGGCTTGTAAAATATGCATTAGTTATTACCATAGTAACGTTCGTACTACGGTCAAGGTGGAAGTGAAGGGGGTAACGCTGGAGGCGAAGGGGCAACATCGGAAGTGAAGGGGCGGTGCTGAAGAGGAAAAAACTACATTTATTACAATAAATTACAATATATTTATTACAAATTACAATAAATTTATATATTTTCTACTTTTATTGTGGTGGGTTGGTACGTTCAACAGCTCGTAACTGTGGAGATAAATGGTATAAAATACTGACATGATGGAAAAATAGACAGAAATACAGTATGATGCGATCCTGTATTGACTACGTTTCGCCCACACAGTGGGCTTTATCAAGTCACAAACAGATCTACCTAAGCAGAGAGTGCATGGGTATCAATACAGGAAGCATAGTGACGTGGAGGATTAGGTGGAGAATGTTGAAAAGGTTGGCTTTGAGACTGACCTGCACGGGATGGGCCCATCCCGTGCAGGTCCATCGTGTCAGTATTTTATACCATTTTGACTACATTTCGCCCACACAGTGGGCGAAATATAGTCAATAAAGGTCGCATTACGCTGCATTTGTGTTTATTCCTAGTTCGTTATCGCAGGGGGAAACGACAGATACAGACTTATTTCAAAAAACTCATCTAGTATTTAGCGCCGAGGATGGCAAGTTAAGAATCAGATACGGGGACCCAGGGGCCAATTTCGAGATTATAGAAAACAATATAGGCTTCATGGATAAGAACGTCTACTGCTGACAGTACGAGAGAGATTTAGAGCAAGTTTTTATGGTGACGATTTGCTTCAAGTCAGAATAAAACAAGTGAGGCAGACCTGTGCAGGATATATACACAGGAGCAATCAACCCGGCATATGACAGTGATATATTGTTAGATCGTCTCTCTCTCTCTCTCTCTCTCTCTCACTCTCTCTCTCACGTCTCAAGCTTGTGGAGTCACGAATAACTCAGACTTTACGGAGAAGACACCTCACAAGACGTAATCGTAAATTTTAAAGAGAGAATCAGTTCCCTAACACAAGTTCCTAGAAGACTAACATGTCCACATACCTAAATACGAAATAGACTTGCGTGTAAACAAAGAAAGTTAACAGGGTTAACTCACTATCTCTCTCGCTCACACACACACACACACACACACACACACACTCACACACAGAAAAAAGGGCCAGTAAGATTTACACAAATTTCCGTGTTAATTTGATATATAAATTAATCACAGCATGACAATGCAAATTCCCAATACTGTTAGTATTATGTCGGCGGAAAAGCGCTAAGCTAGTAGGGGCTCCCCAGCGCCCGAGAAATGGGTGTTGTATCAGGTTTCAGGTATGGATAAGTGGAGCAGCTCCTGTTCCCAGGATCAAGAGCCCTTCACCAGCTCAACACCTTCCCCTTCCTGCCCTTGACATGGTGTTGAGTGTACGAGTGAGAGATGTTGAGTGTGCGAGTGAGAGATGTTGAGTGTGCGAGTGAGAGATGTTGAGTGTACGAGTGAGAGATGTTGAGTGTACGAGTGAGAGATGTTGAGTGTACGAGTGAGAGGTGTTGAGTGTGCGAGTGAGAGATGTTGAGTGTGCGAGTGAGAGATGTTGAGTGTACGAGTGAGAGATGTTGAGTGTGCGAGTGAGAGATGTTGAGTGTGCGAGTGAGAGATGTTGAGTGTGCGAGTGAGAGATGTTGAGTGTGCGAGTGAGAGATGTTGAGTGTGCGAGTGAGAGATGTTGAGTGTACGAGTGAGAGGTGTTGAGTGTACAAGTGAGAGAGGTGTTGAGTGTACAAGTGAGAGAGGTGTTGAGTGTACAGTGAGAGGTGTTGAGTGTACGAGTGAGAGGTGTTGAGTGTACGAGTGAGAGATGTTGAGTGTACGAGTGAGAGATGTTGAGTGTACGAGTGAGAGGTGTTGAGTGTACGAGTGAGAGGTGTTGAGTGTACGAGTGAGAGATGTTGAGTGTACGAGTGAGATATGTTGAGTGTGCGAGTGAGAGATGTTGAGTGTGCGAGTGAGAGATGTTGAGTGTACGAGTGAGAGAGATGTTGAGTGTGCGAGTGAGATATGTTGAGTGTGCGAGTGAGATATGTTGAGTGTGCGAGTGAGAGATGTTGAGTGTGCGAGCGAGAGATGTTGAGTGTACGAGCGAGATGTGTTGAGTGTGCGAGTGAGAGATGTTGAGTGTGCGAGTGAGAGATGTTGAGTGTACGAGTGAGAGATGTTGAGTGTACGAGTGAGAGATGTTGAGTGTACGAGAGGTATCGCGTACACACTTAAGGTGTGTTGAGTGCATGCGCGAGGAGTGTTGAGTGTACCCTTGATGGGGTGCTGAACGCACTCTAGATGAGTACATAGATAAACGATGATATCCCGTTTCCCTGTTAGTTGAGTCATTAAGCTGATAACAGCAAATTGATCATTGCCTCTAAGTGCAATGGCTACGAGTGTCATTAACATTGCCTCCGCGGCTCCTAGCACCTACTGCCTTCATTAACAATTTGCTAATGAAACTACCAATCAGTTGATATCGTAGTTAATCTACTGCCACATCAAAGATCTAATCGCAACATAATTCAGAATTCAAAGTCAATTATTTGTGGTATAAACACCATTCTTTCAAGGTCAATAGTCCACAACAAATTTTGACGAAAGGGTAAAGCTCCCTGCTATTTCGACTACCACACGGGTTGCTTGGTTCTTAAAAGATGCAATTATTCCGCTTAAAGTATGCCACCATGGTGAAGTGACCCAGTGTTGGGGGTCACAATCCCCGACCACCACGGTAAGGTGACCCAGTGTCTTTCCCCGCCATTGGTGACATGCTCGGGAACACTAACATGACAGCTAAGATATAACATGATAACTCATTGCTAACGATAGTGAGGAAAAGACGTGACATGATAATGCCTCCACACACAGAGTGGGACAAGACACAAAAATGATCCACACACAGTGGAACAAGACACGAAAATGATCCACACAGTGGAAAAAGACACGGAAATGATCCACACAGAGCGAAACGTCGTTTCGGGGAAATTTAAATTTTATTTTTTTCAAAATGGGGTTTAAGGGTCTCATGCAGCCCCAGGGCCGTATACAGTCCAAGGGTCACATACAACTCCAGGACCGTATGCAGTCCAAGGGTCGTATGCAGCAGTTGAACCGTATGCAGCATTAGGGCAGCAAGCAGCCCTGAAGATGGCCCAGCCGTCCCTGATCCGCAGATTGCAGCACAACAAAGTTAATTTCGAATCAGGGTTGACATGCAACAATCACCAGAGTCAACAATTGCAATCTTAATAATCCTGTTAGATAAACATGCTTCTATTGTATGTTTTTCTTTTTAATAAACGAGATCAAATTTATGCTTGCAGTTGAGTTTTTATTTCTGTGTTTATTCGTTTAATGTAGCTGTAAATATTACCGTTTACACTTTGGTTGAAATATTGGAGGTTAAGTGGCTGCTGCTTTATTTCACTTTAATGTTACTCAAGAAAGGATCCTTAATAAATTTTAATATTTTAATGGCATGGGACTACCGGTTCACTGCCATAATTTTGTTGACCCGATTGAGCTTTTGCAGAAGTTCGGTTTATATTTTTGGGGTCCTCTGGAAGTGCTGTCCTAACCTTATATATAGAATCTCTGGAATCTGAACGTTTCTCTAACAAACCTCATCCCCTTAAACCATCAGCCAGATACGATGTTAAATAGTTTAGGAACGAGACTTGTATAACACTTGCGAGTCTTTACTGGTCAGGGAGTGACCAGGTGAGAGTGTAACCAGGTGAGGGGTGTGACCACGTCAGGGTGCGGGCGAAGAAGCCAGCCAGTGGCTTCTTCCGTGCAATAAAGAGAAGAACGGTGGAAGATGAGTGTGAGGTAATCAGTCTCTCGGCCTGGATACATTACAGGAGGGCAGTCGCAAGATGACACTCAGAATACTTCAAAGATGAGAGGACCATCCAGCGCCATCCATTCAGCTCATCCTTGAGGAGGAGAAGATTCCATTTCCTTCCTGGACGCCAAGTTAATCAAGAAGGAACCCCAACTTCAATTCAAAGCATAAACCGAAGTACTACTTCTCAAACAAGAAGACCAAATAATGCGAGTACTGATCCATCGTAGGAGCGTATAACAGATTCCTCGAAGTGGACTGCTGTGTTATCGGTGAAAGTTTTAATACAAATCTTATAAAGAAATGTAGGAGGAGAGTTCAATGTGTAGATGAAAACCCAAGACAGAACATCAAAACAAGTAGGTGTATAGATGAGGTAATCAGAGCTTCAATCCAGGAGCAAGTGTTCAGAAGTAAAAGATGAGGTAATCAGTTCGTCAGCCCCTGGGATGAGGGTCTGATTACCCCATCTTCCACCGCCTCAGTCTCCCCTGAAGACAAATAGGTGTGTGAGTGTCACCCCTCCTTATTCCTCACTCTTCATTAAGAAAGTTTCATATTGTAGTGTTTACAGATTAAATAAAAGAGTACACAAGAGCGTCAAATGTTTACGCAGCAGCAGCTGACTGCCTTGCGTTTACAAGTTCCATTAAATCACTTCCGTCAGCCTAATTATAAGTGTGGCTTGCTAACCTCTTTCTTGGGGTTATAATAAAAGTCTCGCCACTGGCTGGAGTATCACGTCATGACCCTCGTGACTGGTACTGTATCTTTATTCTATTTACCAACTATTGTCATATTCATGGAAAATAACTAAACCCTGACCTGATTATATCATGACCTGGTCAGACGATGACCTAGTCACCTGGTCACTCCCTGACCAATGAGGAAGCGCTTAACCCATGCAGCGCCTGTGAGACGGTAGATAACCAGTTTTGATCCGAGGAACGGGAAGGATAGCTCCAATTCCTCGGATCACAAGCCCTTTATAAGTAAGTTGGTAATTCGATTAAAGTGAAATTATTAAGAATAGACACAGAGGTAAAACGAGCCTGTATTGGGAAGACGTTTAACCCTGTGAAGATTTTTCTTTTCTCAACATCCGTGTCTTCAACACCCGTGTCTTCTTCAACACCCGTGTCTTCAACACCCGTGTCTTCTCCAACACCCGTGTCTTCTCCAACACCCGTGTCTTCTCCAACACCCGTGTCGTCTTCAACACCCGTGTCTTCTCCAACACCCGTGTCTCGTTAAACACCCGTGTCTCGTTAAACACCCGTGTCGTCTCTTGCATTAGTGTCATCAGTGGCACTGGGAAGTATATAATGGTGTTGCCACACGAGGTTATGACCCCCAGCTCCCCCATATAATTATGAGGGAAGGAGGAGGGGAGTGAGGGGAGCGGCACAAAGGCTGGGCAAGTGGCCCCCTCCACCTTCAACCCCTCCTCCCCCCCATAGCTCAGGCAATCACGACTGTATGTTAAATAATGATCATTTAGGTTAGTTGTTGCGAGTGGGTGCCACTGCCTGCCCCTCCCAACACTGTCTGTTCCTCCCGGCACTGCCTACCTCCACCTGCCACTGCTTGCTCCACCTATCACTACTTGACCCTTCCGGCACTGCCCGCCACACTTATCATTACCTACCCCCACCTGGCACTACCTGCACTCACCTGACACTGCCTGCCCCCACCTGACACCGCCTGCACCCATCTGGCATTACCTGCCCCCACCTGGCACTACCTGCCCCCACCTGGCATTACCTGTTCCCACCTGACACTACCTGCCCCCACCTGGCACTACCTGCCCCCACCAGGCACTACCTGCCCCACCAGGCACTACCTGCCCCACCTGGCACTACCTGCCCCACACCTGGCACTACCTGCCCACACCTGACACTGCCTGCCCCACCTGGCATTACCTGCCCTCACCTGACACTGCCTGCCCCACTGGCATTACCTGCCTCACCTGACAGTGTCTGCCCCCACCTGGCATTACCTGCCCTCACCTGACACAGCATTCACCAACCTGTCCTTAATGGCTGCCACTACTCACCATCAACACCTGGGCAACATCCGCACTTATGTCCATTGAGTGTAAGGTCGAGTTTTCCCTGCGACTACCTGAACTCTGGGAGATGCGAGCCACAGAGGCGTATATCCTCACCTTCTGCGTATTATATTCAGGAAGAAGTGCTAAACCAGTAAGCTTTATACGGCACTTGGGGAATGATTGGCTATGAGACTTGATCCGGGGAAGGGTAAAGGCAGCTCTGATTTCTCGGATCAAGAGTCCTAAGCCAACATGAAAGGATCCATCTCTGAAAGATTAGCTGTTGCGTAAATCAGTAGTGGTACAATCTCTGCGTAGTAGCGCCAGGCGTATTAACCATGTTACAGTAGTGGCGTACAGTGCAGACAAGATGGGGAATTAAGACACATGTACGACACCTACCGAGTAGCTTTATTAGCAAGACGTTTCGCCAGCTTCAAGACTGAGGTACCGAACACCTACTTCCAGTTTGAGAGACTGATTACCTCATCTTCCACTGCCATTTGTGTATAGTTCTGCAAGGTTGAGGGACTGATTGCCGTACCTTCTACTGTCCTCGTACATCTCTGTACTGAACTGATAAAAGAAACTGGTTGGCAAAATGTCTTGAAAGAAAGATAACCAGGCGAGGCATGTGTGTTCAATACCTTAACCGATCAACGAAACAGCTAATAACTAGTTGTTGAAACTCTCTAAGCAACCTTGAAGGTGACTATGATTTAGAAACATCTCTGACGGTCATAAAATCGTGACTACCTGCAGTATACGCAATAGCAACACACTGATGGCGTAAGAAGATAGAATTAGATAGCATATACGCAATTTACACACACACACACACACACACGTTTTGGCAACAACAATACGCTACTCTAAAACACCTGTAAAGAAAAATAAACCAAATATAAAACATCTGAAAAGTTGAAAAGTTAGAAGATTTATATTACGATAATGTGCATGCAAGACAGGCACCACAACAATGCCTACGAGGGAGGGGGAATTACTACTCTAGTGCGCCTCACACTAAGGGTCATCACAACACCAGGCGGGATGCGCCATCACTCTCGTATTCTCGAGGTGGCCTTTAAAAAAAAACACAGAAATAAAACTAGTTCAAACATTGGAAAGAAGTTTTAGCAGAAAACAATGAAATCTTAAAGAATTAAGAGCCAATGAAAAATTTGAAAACATGGCCATAAAAATGGGATTTTATGAAAAAAACTTACCAATTTGTACAGATTATGCAATCCCATCTTGGACCAAATGACGTCGACTTTCTTAGGACTAGTTAACCAAAAGTCTTGTGGGGGGTTTTGGGGTGGCAGTGCGTGCTACCTGGGTCCAGTTATACAAATATTATATACACGTATATCTTTGTATATATACGTGCATTCATATATATATATATATATATATATATATATATATATATATATATATATATATATATATATATATGAATATTTGTGTATATCTACGGCTTATATGGACATTAAACTAAAATGCAAAATAATACAAACTATAATAATATAACTAGACTACACTTGGGGAGAGGTAATGTAGACAGACACACACAAAGAGAACGCACACTGCACGCTAGACACGGGGTGACACGGGGTGACACGGGGTGACACGGGGTGACTATGGCAGCGGTGGTGGTGGTAGTGGTGGTAGTAGTGGTGGTGGTTGTGGTTGTGTCGGGGGTTGTGGTGGCTGCTACTCTAGGCTACGTCATGGGGGCTCCACACAACCTGTACTGGGCCTGCCACCCTCTAAGCTTGCCTATGTACAGATCTTTACCTCGTGTTGGATTAAGTTCCACAAGCGACACAGACAATGCTATATCTTGCGTCAGATTTTTTTTATTTTTATTACGCAAAGTTCCCTTTAGTGTTACAACACTGTTCCCGAACGAGGACAAACACGGTAATTTTCGTTCAAAGTTCCTGCCAGGGCTGTTGCACACGAAAAACGCGAAATTGAAATAAAACGCCAATAAAACAGTCGTTAAAACAAGCCAACATATAAGATAACTGCACCCAAACGGGTTTAAAACAAAGCGTTTTAAGAAATTAAGCCTTAATGTGAGATGGGCGAGGGTGTGGGCGGGGTGGGAAGTGATTGAGCTGCGATCTGCGGGGACGCGGAGGGGGGAGAGAGAGAGGACGGGACGGGCTCCAGCGGCGGTACTATAATGCTGACTGGTCCGCCCAGCCTCCCAGCCCGGCCCCTCCCTCTCCTCCACCTCTCCTCTTTCTGGCTCCTTCTCTCTCTCTCTCTCTCTCTCTCTCTCTCTCTCTCTCTCTCTCTCTCTCTCCTCTCTCTCTCTCTCTTCTCTCTCTCCTCTCTCTCTCTCTCCTCTCTCTCTCTCCCTCCTCTCTCTCTCTCTCTCCCTCCTCTCTCTCTCTCTCTCCCCTCTCTCTCTTGTCTCTCTTTCTTGTCTCTCTCTTCTCTCTCTCCTCTCTCTCTCTTCTCACTCTCTCTCTGCTTTACAAAGACACAACTGGTAAACAGAAGCAGTCTGGTCCATCACCCCCAAAATCAACCTGGCTTGCGTAAGGACCTGTCTCAGTAGTGATCCTCACCCGGTACCATTCCAACGTAATGCATTAAAAAAATATATAGACTGTGTTTGACCTTATGGCTTACCCTAGATAAATTTACACAAGCTTATTCTTTCACACATTTGTAAAAATCTAATCGCTGAACTTGAATAAAAATCGCTTGACACAGTGGAGTGCTTTGACACTCTGCATGACGTCACTACACATTAATTTAGCTCTGCAATGGAATTTTCCCCACCAAATATTTATGTAATCGGTGGTGTAAATACTGCGAATGTACTTTAGTACTATGTGCAACACCGCGATGTTTCATTTCCGGCCAATTATTATTAATAGGCAATAAAAAGGAAGTTACTCCTGTGTAAACACAAACGCACAAAATTCAAACTAGACAATTACGAGTATGTAATTACAGATGGGTAATTACAAGTTGTTACGAGGTAATTACAAGCAAGAACACAAATAACCCGCACATGGGAATGAGGAGATTACGACGACGTTTCGGTGTGACTGTAAATGGTCCAATTCAGAGCGAAACGTCGTGGTGAGCTCCTCTCTCCTATGTACGGGTTATTTGTGTATTGTTCCAGTCACGGTACTGTGCCGTTGTGTTCTTTAACAAGTACATACGTATAAAATGTACGAAACAGAGGTAAACCCGGAAAACACGTACATGGGTTTGCGGGTTATCTTTAGTTTACTGAAGGGTTAACCTTAAACATGAGGATACAGGGATACATTAATCACTACTGATATATGTATTACAAACTTTGAACTAATCACACGAACAAATTAAGAAAACTTACGATACGAAATCTCCCATAAATACAGTTTAATTAAAACTCGCGCGTGTGCTTGCGTGCGCTTGCGTGCGCTTTGCGTGCGTGTGTGTACTCTCTAGTTGTACTCGGTGTGTGTGTGTGTGTTTGTGTATTGTGTTGATGATAATGAGTGATCTTAAAGGAATAATTTAACGAGTGTAAGGAGAGGGTCAAGTTGTTGGGAATTTTTTTGATAAATAAAGATGAAGCAAGAGAGGTTGACCAGGAAGAAAGAGAGTGTGAGGGAAGGTGTGAAGATGGTGGAATGGCTGAAGGAGGGAGTGAAAGAGGGTGTAAAATAAGGGGCTGAAGGAGGGTGTGAAGGTGGTGGTTTTGAGAGGTATGGGCTTAACCATTTAGCAGGCTTGGTCGATCTGTGTGAAGTCAAGTGGACTAGGAGATGAATGAATGATGAATGTAGGTGGGTGATAACGTTTAGCGAATTGTGGTAAACTCTACGATTGCGCCCCTTCACATTTCACTGGAATTCTTAAGATGCTAGTAACAGTGCCTGCACTTCTGGAGGTGGGAGTAACAGTGCCTGCACTTCTGGAGACGCGAGTAACAGTGCCTGCACTTCTGGAGGTGGAAGTAACAGTGCCTGCACTTCTGGAGGTGGGAGTAACAGTGCCTGCACTTCTGGAGGTGGAAGTAACAGTGCCTGCACTTCTGGAGGTGGAAGTAACAGTGCCTGCACTTCTGGAGGTGGGAGTAACAGTGCCTGCACTTCTGGAGACGCGAGTAACAGTGTCTGCACTTCTGGAGGTGGAAGTAACAGTGCCTGCACTTCTGGAGGTGGAAGTAACAGTGCCTGCACTTCTGGAGGTGGAAGTAACAGTGCCTGCACTTCTGGAGGTGGAGTAACAGTGCCTGCACTTCTGGAGGTGGGAGTAACAGCGCCTGCACTTCTGGAGGTGGGAGTAACAGTGCCTACACTTCTGGAGGTGGGAGTAACAGTGCCTGCACTTTTGGAAATGCTGAATCCCTAAGAATCCTACAGAAAGATATTGAGGCTTGATCGGAAGAATGGCAGGATAGCCCGAGTTAATTGGATCAAGAACCCTTCACCAGCGTCAACGCAAGACTTCCAGTGAAGGACTGACAGCAAATGTTCTCAAGGACACCAACGTGTGATCCATCAATTGTTTATTCTACTCTTATATAGTAGTAATATACGAGAGACAGAGAGAGAAAGGGGCGAAGGGGAGAGTGAAGAGTCTCAGAGAGGCTAAGGAAACACCTCGGGAACACACACTGCGTCCTACTGACTGCTTCAGCAACACACAGGAGAAAACTCATCAGTGAGACTGGCTCACTGCAGCCTTTTTTGACCAATTGCGAGACTAATTAAGATGTGAGCTGCTCAGAATTTTAAATGACCAGTTAGCACTGCCAGCCAGGGATATATATTTACATAAAAAAAATATATTTTCCCCGGCATGAATATAGCCACAGAATATACGCCTCAGTGCACCAGCGCAGCTCACGCATAACTTTACCAATAGAACGCATGAGCACACCAGAGTGCGTACGTCAGCTCTAACGAGGCTAACGCAAAAAAAAAAAAGAATGAATGCGTGTATTAACGCACCAGTGGAATGCAAGCATCAGTCCCCGGCACTCATTCTAGAAATCAACGTACAACCAACCTCGCTCTTGCTACCAGTCCACACTGGTCATTAAAATGCCGCTTTCATCCGCGTTCCCCTAAACAGGAGTTATCTATAATGGAAAGTTTTAACGAGTTACACGATCCCAGCACAAACAATCACGAAATTTAGATATGAACATGTATGAAAACTACAAACGCTGTTCCAATAACTAGTAACACGTAATCAGAAATAACTGATTAATCAATCAATACATAAATTAACAAACACACTATGTATGTGTTTTATTATGTATATATATATATATATATATATATATATATATATATATATATATATATATATATATATATATATATATATATATATATATATATATATATATATAATAAAAGAAGAGAAGAGAGAGAGAGAGAGAAAGATAGAGAAGAGAGAGAAAGTGGATAATTTAAATTTACATTGATGTATATATTTTTCCATGGAAAAGCCCTAAATCGGTTGGGGGATAAATAATGTCGAAGTTATTACGAATGAGGAAATTTCTTCGCCAATTCAATATGGGAGAAGATGAATAAAGACGATTGATAACGTTTAGCAAATTGTGTAAAACTCTACGGTTGCGCCCATTCACATTTCACTATCTGTTTGTGAGTGTGTGTACTCACTTAACTGTGGTTGCAGGGGTCGATTCATAGCTCCTGGCCCCTCGTGTGTGTGTGTGTGTGTGTGTGTGTACGCACGCGAGAGCCAGTGCGCGCGTATGCCTGATTAAATATTTCTAGCGACAGGAGCGGAGCTATGCTCGTCGCGTCCTGTCTTCAGTAATTTAGCCTCTCCTATAGATTTTTGAGGGTTGTCTCGTATGCAGGTGTAGGCTCGCTTGTTCCCGGGTGTACACAGCTGCATTAGCGCCCCTCATGAATAATTTGCTCGCTGGGTGAGTGTGTGATGGTGATTAGACGCGCAGGTGAGTCCGCGACCTTCAGCACGGACGTAGCTAGCAACACACATGTTCGTTCTTCTTGCACGAGCATACCTCACAACACGTACATTTCTCCAGGAAGGACGCACCTCGCAACACACTTCTATTCCTCCAACACGGGCTTACCTCGCAACACACGTCTATTCCTACAGCACGGGCTTACCTCGTAACACACGTCTATTCTTACAACACGGGCTTACCTCGCAACACACTTATATTCCTAAAACACGGGCTTACCTCGCAACACACGTCTATTCTTACAACACGGGCTTACCTCGCAACACACTTCTATTCCTCCAACACGGGCTTACCTCGCAACACACTTCTATTCCTCCAACACGGTCTTACCTCGCAACACAAGTCTATTCCTCCAACACGGGCTTACCTCGCAACACAAGTCTATTCCTCCAGCACGGACGCATCTCGCAACACAAGTCTATTCCTACAGCACGGACGCATCTCGCAACACACATCCATTTCCATCCCGAGATTCCTTTGCCATCCTTCTGGGCTCTGATCTTCAAACTTCTCCTATCCCCATCCACGGGAGGGAGAAGTGGATAGACGAGGGCCACCGAGCGCCTCGTCTGGCTCCCTCGGCAATGATGTAAACATATCAGGAGACTCTCTTCCTCATCATTCTAACGTGGTCCTTATTGGTGCTTCACTTGGCTACCCTCGCCTTTCCTCCTTATGCGACTCTCGGGTCGCGTCGCTCAGAGGAACCCTGCGCGCCACGTCACATTTATACACGCATTTTACCCGGGCGCTGGATAACCATTGAGGGTTTAACGCTTCCCGGTGAACATTACTGCTGCTACAACAATGGGAGTAACAATGTGATGTTACATCGCGTACATTGCACTGATCATTACATCAAAGACATACAATGAACTTTCTAATATGACATTTGCAACACCTGGGTATATTAACAAGCCACACACAGTGTATAACTTGTTAATGGTTCAAGTTTAACCGAAACGTCGTCATAAGTTCCTTTCTCCTATGTACGGGTTATTTGTGTACTTGTATATTTAAACCAGACATCTTCTATAACTAATTTATTACTCTCTCGCCTTCTCTCTAAGGACAGGAGTTACTTTCACTAGCGACTCCCACCAGCCTGTATCAATGTTGTGCTTGACACGTTTTATACACGTTCCTGCAGGCTGTGAGCTTAGGCTTGTGCTGAGTATTCTAAAATGAGCTTAGTGGATGTACGTATATGTACGCACTTGCTTGCTCTTATGTGTATGTGTGGTGTGTGGGTGGGTGCACGCGCGCGCACGAGCCTGTTTGTGTGTGCACAAGCCTGTGTGTGTGTGTGTGCGTGTGTGTCCGCAAGTTTATTGCTGCAGTCAGATATTTTTAAACAAGCCGATTTTTGGCAATTCAGGGATCGGGGGCTCAATTTAAAACGAAATATTGAATGAAGACGAAAAAATCAGCCACAAAAAACAGGCAGGGAATATTGAACGGAATAATTCAATGCCCTTATAAATATTTGACCAACTACTATGGGACAAACTTCAGTTATCATCGTCAAACAAATCCAAATTTCAACTAATATAGTTAGTGTTAATCTGGATCCCAAGAAAACTAATTTAATAAAAGGTTTTAATTCATGTAGTAAATCATCTATGATTTTATTAACAGACTGATTGCAAAAGCAACAGCAGCGGCTGGTCCCCCGACTGAGGCATCAGCGGTCATGAAGATCCAGAGTGCTGGAGTGAGAGCAGCAGCAGAAGCAGCAACGATTTAAGCAACAAAGGGGATAAGAAGATGCAGGTGTATTTGAGGCAGAAACAGTAGATAAAGCAGCACTAGCAGCAACAGCACCAATTCCCCAGATAGGAGGAATAGGAAGAGCAGCAGCAGCAACAACAGCAACAATAGGATAAGCAAGAACAAAACCAGCAGCAACAGCTCCACCAACACAACCACCAAAAACAAGCGACGCAGCAGCAGCAGCAGCAGCAACAAAAGCAACATCACCATTGACAACAGTTTAATAGGGCCACGACCAACATTCAGCAGCAGCAGCAGCAGCAGCTTCCCTGACGAGACTACAATAGGGCCAGGACCAACTTTCAACAAGGAGAGAAATGCGAGCATCGTCAATATCACTCTCCTGGAAGACAGAAGTCCCTCCCACCTCTGCCACATGCCAGATATGATCCACTGTGACATAAAGTGTTGGTGGTCAGTGAACCTCAGGGTTCCCGGGACGGACGGAGAAATAGTATAAGAATCATTATATATAAGATACTCAAGTGTTGTACATCCATATTTTACCATACTATTTTGTTACTAACTATTCAGATCGACCTTTGATTTGTTTATAGCTTGTATACACCAGATGAAGCCAAATACAACACTGCGAGATATATCAAGAATCTACATAGACAAGCCTGTAGACGAAGGAATTATTTCCAAAGCTGGACCCTGTCCCGGTGAGAAGCAGATATGCAAAAAATATAAAGGAAGCGTCAATGAGAGAGAGTTCAAAACTCGTATTAACCTGGTCGAAGAAAGATAGGGATACTCAGCAGAATATGCATTGCTAATTCTATATCAGCATGAAGGGACTGTCTCAAACTGTAGTGAAGAAATTATTAATCTACTGTTGGCTCATTTAGCAGGCGAGATCCAAGTCTCAAATCCCCAAACCAAAGCTTCCATGACTGTAGGACCGCGTCTGAGGTACGGGAGGCTACGATGAGACAGTTAAGTTTATTTCTCCTTAAATCACCGGACACTCGAAATGCGGCCTGGCTGACAAATTCAGATCAAGTTTTAGTACATGGTTGCACACACCAGGTGGCATCGTGTTTCCCTGCTACCCAGCACAAGGGTAATTTGCTCCCTTAAATGGAATATTATGCGCTCCCAGAGCACTAAAGAAGAGCCAAAGTAAAGACAATCAACGGACCAGTGTCACTCCCGTCGAGGGCAAAGATTTAGAATTTCATAACAACTGACAACATTTATAGACGGGCATAAACTGTTGTGTGGTTGACAATATGGTTTGAGAAAAGGAACTTTTGCAGTTGATTTGTTTAACCGGCTCACTATGTGATCTGTCACCGGTAGAGTACATGTTCATTTTTGTTACTCTGGGCACCACTGGTGCCTTTTATTTGGCACTACACCACTGCTTCCCGAAACATAATCTATAGAAATCTGGAATCTCTGGTTCTATACTACGCCTTCGACGAGCACCCACTCGAATAAAACGCACCACAGGGGTCTGTGTTGGGTCCCTTGTTACAGAATTCTACCTGAATCACATATTCAACCTCAAACCTGTATCCTAGTCCTACACAGATGACTGCATCAATTTTCACATAAGCAGAGATGACGCCTGTCATGAGATACATCAATGACTAATCAACTCTTGCCAGGAGCAAGAGTTGAAACGCCTCACTTGCAACTGAGAGAACACATATGATCCCTGTTAAATTTGAATTATAGACATCTAAAATCTCCCTGTTTATGGTGACATACCCATTACCATTCCCTACGACCACCATCAACTTGATATGCTCCTATCACCATCACAACAAGAGTACTCCGGTTCGGTGCCTTCTAGGGCACGACAAATAGGCAACTCACCTTGCTCCTGGTAACCATGTACACCTACAGGTACATGAGAGTTAGTGGGCTATTGTTGGTCGCATCCTGGGATAATTTAAGTTATCCTGGTTAATATTCCTCCTGGGTTAGTAATCCAATTTTTTCTTTCTTTTCTGTCACCAATTACTGCTTTCGTTTCTGTATTAACTCTTGTCTCCCTCTCCTTCCCCACCTTCCCTTCGGCCCCTCTCTCTCTCACTCCCCCCCTCCTTGTGTGTTTAGCCCTCTCTTCCCCCCTCTCCCCCAACTTCCCACTCTCACCTCAATCTTTCTAATTAGGTCTCCACGGGGTAACTTCAGGAACGTAATAATGTCAGTTTTGAGTTTCATTCCTGGGAGACCTGAATGTGTCCTGGGCTACCCATGTGGCCGTCGGATAGACTAATTAAAAGTAATGATAACAAAATATTGAGTTTTCTGTGTAAGTTAGACACAAAATAAAATATGAATTAGGAGGTGCGCACTCATGTACTGAACGTTATGGAACAAAGGGATATGTACATCTACATACCGTCATAAATTAGAAACATAAATATGTCCTGACCATCACGAAACACAAATTATAGCATATATAATCACGAAAGAATGACCTTAGAGGATCGTTCGACTATTTTTATTTCACTGGGGTTATCCTGGTACTTGGCATCCCAACAAATTACACTGGTACATGGAACCCCATCTATGTACACTAGTACCAGGAATCACAAATAAGATTCGGAAGACTCAACAATCTACAGGACCCTATTACAATGGGCATCATAATGAGAGAACAAGCGAGTCTTGAATCCAACAATGTATACACAAGCTCCGTTCACACACACACACACACACACAATGGTACTCTACCTGAGCTCTGACAGCGGAGAGGTGGACCTGAGCCACCCGAAGGTCGAAGCGTTTCATGCTGATGTCTTCCTGCAGTTCATTGGCCTTGTTGTACACTGACGACTCGATGCTCCTGCGGGGACAACACTCTCTGGTCAGTCATTCTGGGTTACTTGCTAGTGTGACGCTTCGAAAACAGCACCAGAGAGGAAGAGAGAGAGAGTAGTGAAGGAGTGAAGTAGGAAAGGGGGAGAGGTAGAGAGGTAATGAGGGAGAGAGGTAGTAAGGAAGAGGGATAGTAAGGGAGTAAGGGTAGGAGGTAGTAAGGAAAAAGTAATGAGTAGGTAGTAAGGGAAGGAATGATGAAGGGAGGGACAGAGGTAGGCAGGCATATGAAAATCACTTGGATCTGGTACATCACTCAGTACTCTTGACAATAAAAACAAACGGATTGCTTAAGAACATCAAAACAAATTATAAAAATAAAATTTAACAAATATGGCACAAAAATTACATACTATAACACAGTTAAAATAACCAACTACAGTTAAAAATCACGATATTTCTTTAATGTCAAATGACTTTTACATATTTCTCAATATTTTCACAAACCGAACTTGTAAAAATTATAAGTAAATTTATTTAGATGCATGTACACAAAAAACAGTTACACAAATTATCATACATAGTATCATAATTGTAAATTACCTAGGATAACCCCACAAAAAAAGTCAAAGTGACTTAAAAAATGTGTCCTAGAGTCAGATGCAGGACCCAGGATGCTCTGAGGGAAGAGGAAGGGAGGGGTAAAAAGGGGTAAAATGTTTTCGCCCCGATTCTCAATCGAAAGAATCGTCTCGGGTTGAACGGAAACATTATGGGCCAGAGCTAACATAATGCACTGGGGATCAGAGTAGATATTGTATGGTGATCCACTTAAGCCAGCGATCAAAAAATAGAAAAGAGAGGATTGTGCGGGGCTTCTCGGTGAATATAGAGGAATCTTTTTGTAACAGTGTGCAATATAAGTCCTTAATGATGAACACCGCAAAACCAACGTCACCCCTCGCTCTTGGTTCCATGATTAAAGACCTTTATATTTGAAGCATGAACAAAATTATGCTCCAAGAGGTTAGCCAATGTCATCCACTACGTAGAAAGACGTACCTGAGGCATCGTTCAAGGAGGTCAGGGATAGAAGACACAATGAGCAAATAGCTCCGCGTCTCTACCCAACATTATCTCTCTCCCAGCATAAACTGGGACGCCAAGTATACACCAAACCTGAGTCAAGTAAAACAGGCCTAGTTACAGACGCCAGAGATCCAGGGAAAGATCACCCGAATCAACATAGAGGCTCCCAACCAAGTGCATTCAATATCTCCCTGTTGAGAGGGAAGTTGGTGATGAACAGGATTTAGCAATTGCAGCAGGGAAGAGCTGTCAGAGGAATACCCCTAGGAGCCATACTCCAGCCTGGTTCGTCGATCCTCCTCAAGAATGGTGAGAGAGCACCTCCTGCTTTGGGTTTTTTTTTGTATGAGAGGCCCACGCCAGTCCCCGATCAAAGATTAGGAAAGGATTAAACCATGGAAGTTCACGTTGGACGCAAACTGTCTCACTCTAAACTGGGTAAAATGAGCAGCCACCTTCTTCGTGGCAGACACAGACACTCCGTGATATGGTTCACTGCTACATGAAGCCTACAGCCGGTTCAGGAGTAGATCCAAGCACACTTTGATTTCGTCATGGTTTTATTGTAGCCACCATCCGTGGCTACAATAAAACATGTGAAGCTCAAAAGGCTACTGTGTGGGATCTCATCTTCCATGACAAATTCCTGAGAGCAACCCTCTCGTTGAACGATATGTTCGTTAGGAACTGTTGGAGAAGCCAGAACAGTCGGTCTCGCAGTCCTAGAATTTGAAGATGGCGAGGAACACCCAAGCTCCACGTTTTCTCCGAGTCGTAAAAGACTTCGATGATATGAAGGCATCTGGCGAAAAATTCGTGAATTTCACCAGCCAGCCAAACCAAGGGATCACTCATCAACCAGAACTTGTAGAAACCAGACTTCAATGAAGAAATGCTGCTTCTTGTCTCCAAGTACCAGACGAGACGAACATTCAACATCCTCTCCAACAACGCGCAGATGCAACTCGTTTGAGATCTCAAGCGGTAGTTCACAGCATCTCCGGGAGTCTCAGCCTGAGTGTCTAAATGCAATTAAATATACAGTAGGGCCCCGTTTATACAACAGCTTAGGTTCCGGACTACAGCTGTAGAGCAAAAATTGATATAAAATGAAACATAATTTTTTTCACTTTCAAATCCATATTAAAGCCTGATATGTCTACACTATAAAGTGGGTAATAGAGCTAGGCTTAAAAAAGGCATATACAGTACACACGTTACTTAAAATATTTTCGTCCTTAGCTTATAGTGAGTGATGAATATATTTATTGTAGGGAGTCTGAATAAATGAATAATTGAAAACCGCTGTACTAGCGAAACGCCGTAAAGCAAAGTGCTGTACAGTGGGACCTGCCTGTTAGGGAGGGAGGTGGGAGGAGCCAGAACATGTAATAGACCCCCATTGTTTCCCAGGAGCCCTGGAGGGCGACATGACAGCTTACAATTCCTCCGTCCCAAACATCAGACTCCAAAATTTCCCCAGTGTCCTCCGCAATGGGCGAGGAGGCAGTCTCCCGAAGCCCCGCGTCAGGAACTCATAAATATAGCACCTCATGTTTAGATTGGTTTACGGCTGTTTAGGTGCGAATTTGCCATTTTCATTGAAAATGAAGGGTGTTCCAAATAAATGGACCCAATTTCAACAATAGTTAAATTTCAAATCGGGTCCATCTTTTGAAACACCCTGTATATGAATATTCGTCCACTTGCTATATTTTTTGGATGCCTCTTCTGACTGTCTTTAAAGGCTGAAATATAACTGCATAAAAAAACTTATTCTTCACTCCATAGGAAATTAATGAAATTTCCTTCGAGGAAGAGAACAGCTCCAATTCCTTTCATCACGAGCCCAGCGTAAATTAACCCCAGTCTTTCCTTAAAGGCAGCTCCTCCGTGGATATATTCCATCTCGCCCTCATTTTCTTAGTCGCGGACACCAGACCGCCCATGTACATTCCATTTTGTTTTTTATTTTAACCAGATAACGAACTTAAGCCATATCCTTTACTGTGCCTTTTCTCGTACTCAGAGGTAAAGCGGATTGGGCTTATAGGATGCCTCTCACAGAGGCCCAGACACATATAGTCAACAGTGAACCTACTTAGTCAATATTCCGAAAACATTTAAGTTGATTTAGTGATCGTGGACGCTAGAGGACACACAAACACACACAAACACACACACACACACACAAGAGGCTGCAGGAAAACTGTGATGAGTGAGCACCAGAGATGTTGTCATAGCAACGCGGAATCACCACCTGTGCTGAATTAAGTAAGAAAAATGGATATTCAGGTGTGGGGAGCATAATGGGCGGCCACACCAGGCTGACTCCTGCCTGGGGGCGGGGAGAGATAAGAGAGGGAAGGAGAGAGAAGGAAGGGGAGATAACTGGAGAGAGAGAGAGCGAGAGAGAGAGAGAGAAAGAGAGAAAGGGGTGCGAAAAATGTGAATGACGGAGGAGGGAGAGGAGATTGAGATACGGAAAAAAAGATAGACATGAATCGAGAGAGAAAAGGGAGAAAGAGGAAAAAATGGGAGAGAGAGAGAGAGAGAGAGAGAGAGAAAGAGAGAGAGACCTGAAGTGTGCTGCTACCTTGTTCTAAACGGGTCTTTCCCTTTCACATTCCATCACACTGGATGACTTTCACACAAGAGAGAAATACACAAAAACAAAGAAACACGCGAAATCCAGAGGAAAACACATCCACACGCACTGTGACTCAGGGCCAGGAGCTGTAAATCGATCCCTGCAACCACAAATGATCATAAATCTTGCTAGTTGAGGCCTCTTGAGCACTTATCACCAGTTGCTACTCTCTCTCTCTCTCTCTCTCTCTCTCTCTCTCTCTCTCTCTCTCTCTCTCTCTCAAAGACGCTGGACAACCGTTCTTGATAACGATCATAAAAAGCTTCCTCAAATTATCTCACGGTAATCAAAACCAGGAATGGTTTATATACTATGGTCCAGAGGGCACCTGTGTACGTACACACCTTTTCTCTAGTTCCACTTCACAAGCTTTGAGAACTTGTAGCCGATGGGACAAGAGTTTTCAAGATATATACAATAACCTTGGAGGCAGTTAGAAAAAATCAGGCAACCACTATAAGGTACCACTTCGGAGATACCTAATTATTAATTGTTCCCGCCACGGTAATACGATATTAATGGATCGTCTCATCGTTAGATTCGCGCTACTTAGACAGTGGTTCGGGCACACCTCCAGGTAAGTAGGTATCTAATGCGGGTGCATTCCCAGACAGATGCCCGCATGTGCAGGGCAATCAGCAGACCCCACGGTCTAGAGAGGGTCAGGCTACCATTTGGCGCACTAGCAAAAGCAAAGCGGTTGTTGGTTAGCTATTTACACCCGGCAAGCTCTGCAGGGTAATGATTGAGAGCATCTAGCATGCATGGAGTCATCGCCAGAAACTGTTGCAGACCATTACACAAATCACAGGAAATTCTTTTGAAAATTGTCCACCTTGTGATCCGCGAGAATAAAGTTAATCACTTGGGGCCCATTCGGTCGCAGAAAACGGCCGCTATAACTCAGACTAATTCGCAATAAACGTTGCAATCTGGCGTGGTCGTGAGTACTCGCCTATTTGTACTCGCCTATTTGTGGTTACAGGATCGAGTCTGGGCTCCTGGCCCCGCCTGTCAACCGGCTGGTACTGGGTTTACACTCAGGCTCCGTGAGTCCAACCATGCATATTCTTAAGACTGTATGTGGTTCCTGCCTCCGCCATTTTGTTGTCCAGGTCATTCCACTTCCTGAATACTCCGACGCTGAAGAAATACTTCCTAACATCTCTGTGACTCTCCTGGGTTTTTAGCTTCCCTCGTGTACCTATTTCCATCACCTCGAAGAGGCTGTCCCAATCCACTATCAGTTTCTCTCAGAATTTCATACGTTGTGATCATGTCTCACCTAGTCCTATCTTCTAATCTCGCAGGATTTAACTCACTTAGCTGTGGGACTAATCTTATTGCAAACCGACGCACTTTTTCTGGTTTGACATTTTTCATCAGGTATGGGTTCCATGCTGGTGCTGCAGACTCCAAGATAAGCCTGACGTATGTTGTATATAATGTCGGAAATGACTTTTTTATGAGATCCATTATCTGCAGAGGTTATTCAGTTGATATGTATCCCAGGACATGTGCTCGGTACTATGATCACTCTGGGAATCTTTACCTTACGTGAGGCTTGCAGCCTCTGTCCCCAGAGTCTGTACTCCGTTGCTGGTATTATTTGTCCTTCCCCAAGAGCTACTTTTCAGACCATTCCTGCAGGTTATTCCGGTCTGCTTGTATGTTTTCCTAGTCCTCTCCTGTTTGTATTTTTCACACTGATCTGGCAGATAATGCGAGATCAGTGAGATCAAACTATTTCTCAAGTAGTTCACGTACACCAGAAATAGAGGTCCCAGTACTGGCCCTTGTAAAAACCCTACTTGTCATACCCATTTTGATGCCTATTCACATACACTTTTTGTTGACGTCGTGTAAGGTATTCCTTGATCCCTTGCAGTTATTTCTGTTATTCATCCCTGCTCCTCTAGCTTTTGTCTCTCTAGTGTAGTACTGTGTCAGGAACCTTCTCACAGTCCAAAAATATGCAGTCATTCCATTCCTCTCTTCTACCTTACTTCTGTTACCTTATCACAGAACTCAAGCGGGTTTGTGAGACCGAATTTACCATCTCTAAAACCATGTTCTTTGTTATATATGAACCTCCTTCATTCAAGGTGCTCCACTACTCTTCTTATTATCCTCTCTATATGCTTACATACTATTCATGTCAGTGACACCAGTGTGAAGTGCAATACGACTTGTTTTTGCCCTTAGATAATGGAACTGTGTCTGTTGTGTTGCACACCTCTGGCAATTACCCTGTATCAATTATCATTGTAAATATTTTGTCTAATGGTTCACACAGTGCTTCTGTTCTCGCTTACGGAATCCACGATGAGATATTACCTGGCTCTTCTACCTTCGAGGTATATAGCTGCCTTAAATAGTTCCATCATCCCCTGCTGTGTATATTGTGTCCGGTACTCTTGTTGATGAACTCCTGCTGAGCCTATTGTAATGTTTCAGTTTTGTGTGTGTGTGTGTGTGTGTGTGTGTGTGTGTGTGTGTGTGTGTGTGTGTTTACCCTCAACTGTTCTTGACGTTCAGCGCTATTATGTCTGTGTTCAACGTCCCTTACCCCACTATTTATTATTCTCCCTGAAGCATTTCCATTACTCTGCCCTCTTACAGTGACTACGGTACTCCCTCCCTTTCAAGAGGGTGCCTTGATCCAAGAAATAGAGCTACCCCTTCTACATCGGATCACAAGGTGCTCTATAAGCCCTTCAAAATACTACTAATAATAGTGATATTACTATTAATAATACTTTTATTATTACAACCGCCTCTAGAGTCATTTAGAATAATTTATCTTATAATTAATGTTGCCGGCTTAATAGCCACATCGACTATGAGCATCATAAATATAACTGCTGGATAGATGCAGAATCTCAACTCTTGAATACTACTAAACCCTATTAAGATGCAAGCCGGCGATGCTCTTAAACCTGCATGTTTGGTCAGTATTGTCCCGAGCAACTGGGTGAGAGGGGTTTTTACGTCGCTTGTAGTGTCAGCGTACCTGGCTTATAATGCTCGCGTACGCGAATTCCAGCGAACAAGCCAGAGTGTGTGTGTGTGTGTGTGTGTGTGTGTGTGTGTGTGTGTGTGTGTGTGTCCACTTATTAAGGTTGGAGAGCAACTGGTGTTTACATTGAAGGCTTTTGGTGATGTGACACGGGAGAGGAAGGCAAGCCCTCAGGTGCAGAGTTACGGTGTTTTATGTGCGTGTGTGTGTACTCACCTAATTGTACTCACCTAATTGTGGTTGCAGGGGTCGAGACTCAGCTCCTGGCCCCGCCTCTTCTCTGTCCGCTACTGGGTCTCTGCTCTCCCTGCTCCATGAGCTTTATCATACCTCGTCTGAAAACTGTGTATGGTTCCTGCCTCCACTATATCTTTCTCTAGACTATTCCACTTCCTGACTACTCTGTGGCTGAAGAAATGCTTCCTAATATCCCTTTGACTCATCTGAGTCTTCAGCTTCCAGTTGTGTCCCCTTGTTTCTGTGTTCCCTCTCTGGAACATCCTGTCACTGTCTACCTTGTCGATTCCCAGCAGTATTTTGTATGTCGTTATCATGTCTTCTCTGACCCTTCTTTCCTATTTCCCTCAACCTTTCTTCATAGGACAGACCCCTGAGTTGTGGAACTAACCTAGTCGCAAACCTTTGCACTTTCTCTAGTTTCTTTACGTGCTTGACCAGGTGTGGGTTCCAGACTGGTGTGTGTGTGTGTGTTTGTGTGTGTGTGTGTGTGTGTGTGTGTGTGTGTGTTTGTGTTTTACAGTTATAGTCACGGTGATGAGGATGATGTAATCACGGTGTTGTGGGTAGTTCATAGAGACGATAATGTGTGCCTGCAACATGAAGGTGAGTACGACATGAAAGTGAGATGCTGTTCACTGCAACACGAAGGTGAGTAGCTGCTACCTGCAACATGAAGGTGAGTAGCTGCTCCCTGCAACATGAAGGTGAGTAGCTGCTCCATGCAACATGAAGGTGAGTAGCTGCTCCCTGCAACATGAAGGTGAGTAGCTGCTCCCTCCCTGCAACATGCAGGCAACAGCGTGAATATTAATGACCAGTACAGCAGTCAACATGGTAATGAGCTGCTTAATACGCATGAAAGGAAAAAGTACAGATTCCATTTGGCTGTGAGAGGTCGAGCATGTCCCTCCCTTCCCTTTCCCTTTCCACCTTTCCCCTCCCCTCCCTTCCCCTTTTCACCTTTCCCCTCCCCTCCCCACCCATCCCCTCACCTCCCGTTATTCGCCTTCCTCCAACTCACTCTTGTGACCCTGTCACCCCTCTTCCCCTGCTACCTCTGTTTTTTAAGCCTGTAACCGACTCTGTCTCTCTTTCTCTCTCAAGCCTGTATCATCCTGTCATTCCTCTCTCCTTTCCTTTTTCTCTCTCTCTCTCTCTCTCTCTCTCTCTCTCTCTCTCTCTCTCTCTCTCTCTCTCTCTCTCTCTCTCTCTTTCCACCCTTGCCTGCGTCCCCTCTCTCACTCTTACTCCCCTCCCACTGTTATTCGTGCTCTCTGTTGCTCCTCGCCCCTTTCATCTCTCCCTCCCTCTGTGCCATCTCTCTCGCTCCTACCACACTAAAGTTACTCTGTTAACCATCTCCCCCTCCAGGCTGTTTCCTTACCTGGGGGAGGGGGCGGCGGGAGCTCTTATCATGGGCTCTGTTTACTCTGTTTTCTCCCTTCTCAATCAACTCTTTTCTCCACAATGTTATCGCTCGCTACCACCTGTGCTTTTTTACCATTCCCAACATATATTCTCGAATATAATTGTATAATGTTATACATATAAGATGTATGTGCATATATATATATATATATATATATATATATATATATATATATATATATATATATATATATATATATATATATATATATATATATATATATATATATATGAATTTGGTTAATATTAAAAAAGCTCTGGCAAACTGGTGAAGTGTCGTATTCATACCTGGGACTAGTTTCCAGGGTTCTCTACCCTCAAAGACTTCTCTGAAGACCTCCTGGTCCACCAGGCTGTTGGTGCTAGCGGCCCTTGGGGCCCCATAGCTATGACAGCTCACCTAATCAGGGACCAGCAGAAAGTAGCTGCCCATTTTCGCGAACACTGCGTACATCATGGGGTGATTCTTCTTATGCCCTAATTTACATAGGTACACGTCTGTTATTCGCACCTAATTTACATAGGTACACGTCTGTTATTCGCACCTAATTTATTCTTGTGAATAGGAGATAGATCAATATTTTTTTGCTTCACTTCTGTTGTGTTTTGTTGTATTTAATAATGATAAAAAAAGACTAACCTTTGCTGAATCCTGAGTAGGGCGTCCTGGGCCTCCTGTAGCTGGGCGATCTGTCTCTCCAGGTCCGCGGCCTCCTTCCTGAGGGCGTCGTAGCGGTTCCTGGAGGAGAGCGCCGCCAGCCGGTCCAGGATGAGCTCATTCTTGAGAGGCACCGGAGGGGGCGACTCCTGTAGAGGAAGATGGAGGGACACTCATACAGTGCTTGCTCTATACCACTATATAGGACCCCACTTAAGAGGGCATGGATATAATTTCCTAGGGGAAAAAAATATAGCTTTACTAGAGCAAGATTATGCTTATCGTAGGGCAATAATGTAATTACTGCAGGGCAAGAATATTCCCTTCTTAGGGCGAAAATATAATTTCCGAAGGGCATTGGAACGAGCCTACAGATAAGCATTGCCGTTCCTACATCTATACTAGATAGTTTCTATTGCTATAATAGTCCGTGCCTATTACACTATTATAAATTATTATTAATTATATTTCAAAGAAAGCCCTAAACCGGGAAAGGAAGAGCCTCTTCGCAATAAATCTACGTCCCTACTTCAGTTACTGGCTGCTGTAAACGGTGTTTTAGTGAGGCTGTTCTGACGCTGCTGCTGCCGTACTATAACCACCACCATCATCACCACCCTGGATGCTGAGGCAGCTTCTCTCCTCCTCCTGGTGCATCACCATGCTGGACAGGAATCTTAATGTGATACGTGGTGAGAGGCTGGTATGTTGTGTCCCCAGGCCAGTACTGTTATTGAGCTGAGAGAGAGAGAGAGAGAGAGAGAGAGAGAGAGAGAGAGAGAGAGAGAGAGAGAGAGAGAGAGAGAGAGAGAGAGAGAGTAAACATAGTGACTCCCAGAGCGCCCGAAGAAGCTGGTTGTTAGTAGAGAGGTGGAGTACAGTGTGTGAGCGCTGGCCCTCCAGACGCTCGTTAGCAAAGATTGGGTGTGTGGAGGCGTGGCCCACACGCGCACGCACGCACGCACACGCACACACACACACACACACACACACACACACGACAAATGTCAGGCTCATCTTTGAGTTTGCAACAGCAGTCTGAAAATAAAGCCTGATATAACTGTCAAGAAACTGGTACAATAAAATCTAAGATATTATTTATTTTGACCCTAAGATAATGGAATTTTAGTCAACATTTTAATTTTAGAGGAAAGCAGGAAATAGTCCAAAAAATCGTAAATTATATCGGGAGTTTTCATTAAAAGGTATTTTAGCTATAAAATGAAGTTGTGTGGAGGTTTGCAACAAGACTAGTCCCGTAGCTCAAGGAAATGAACTACGAAGAGAAACTAAAGAAACACATATCCTGAGGGCATCAGAACGAAGGGGCAGTGGAGACTTGATAACGACGTACAAGGTACTCAGGGATGGGAGGCGGGCCAAGGAGCCGAATGGCAAGGATCGTAAACTAAGCAGCACTAGCACCACCTACAGCGCCACCAGCACCACCTACAGCACCACCAACTAATACACCACTGCCAGCACCACCACTACCAACAATATTCCAGAAACGACTATTCTTTATCCTTGCAAATTAGAGTTTCCTTGACGGCTCGGGGTCGCAATCTAACGCGGCCATGTTCAACGCAAATGTGTCACCAAGACTTGTTCCATCCATCTGACTTTCTTTGTGAACCCCGTTTTGTGCGTGTGTAAACACGGGGAACTTTGCTTTGCGCATGTGTTATCACTGGGAACTTTGCTTTGTGCGTGTGTAAACACGGGGAACTTTGCTTTGCGCATGTGTTATCACTGGGAACTTTGCTTTGTAAAATGTGTAAACACGGGGAACTTTGCTTTGCGCATGTGTTGTCACTGGGAACTTTGCTTTGTGCATATGTAAACACGGGGAACTTTGAGTTACCCTCCACCTTCCCCGTCATTCTTGTCTTCCTTCATTCTCGTTTCTCTCTCTCTCTCCCTCTCCATGTATTTGCAGATATATTTTCACATATTTTCTTCCGGTAGCGACAGCTCTACACGCCTCCCTCAGGGAAAGCTTTGGCGTGGGTGGGGCGTGAGTGAGCGGATGCGCGGGCGGAGAATGGTGGGCGGAGGGTGGAGGGGAGGTAGGTGGTTTAGAGGAAGAGTGGTGAGATGTGTGTGGGGGAAGAAGGGGAGGGGGCGAGACGAGGGTGTGTGGGCGGTTGGAGGGTGAGTGGGCGGTGGGTGGGTGTTCGTGGAGGGAGGGGAAAAAAGTGGAGGAGGAGGAGGGGAAGAAGGTGGAGAAGGGAAAGAAAGGGGAAGGGAAAGTGGAGGCGGGAAAGAAGGGAAAGGGGAAGGAGAAGAAGGGGGAATAGAGGGGAAGAAAATGGACGGAGAGTGGGGGAAGAAACAGATATGGAAGCAGGAAAACGGAGAGAAGTAGATTACTTGTATGTTTCGGGGATCAGCGCCCCCGCGGCCCGGCCCCGGACCAGGCCTGCCGCTTGACCACCTAATCGAGACCAGGTTGTTGGTGCCAGCCACACGTACACCAGCACATGCACCACAGCCCGGCTCATCAGGAACTGACCGGAAGAACTTATCCAGTTCCCTCTTGAAGACAACTAGGGTTTAGTTGGTAACTCCCCTTATGCGTGAAGGTAGGGGGTTGAGTCTTGGTTCCCTTACACTTACTAAGTTCTGTCTATGTGTATTCATCACTCCTCTGCTTTTCATTAGAGGTATTTTTACACTGCCTGCCAAAATTCTTGCTTGGGATCAAACCCTCCAGAAGTTTCCAGTTGTAGATGATATACCTTTCCTATATACAGGCGGCCCCGCTTCTACATCAGGTTAGGTTCTGGGCTACTGCTGTAAAGCAAAAAATCGCTGTAAAGTGAAACACAGCCCTTTTTTTTCACTTTCAAATGCATATATGATAGCAATAGAGGTAGGCCTAAAAAATGCATATACAGTACACACATTACTTATCTTAAAATATTTTCGTCCTCAGCTTATAGTGAGTGGTGAATATATTTACTGTAGAAAGTCTGAATAAATGAAGAATGGATATAATTGAAACCCGCTGCATTGGCGAAACGCCGTAGAGCGATGCGCTGTAAAGCGGGGCCTGCCTGTACGCTCCAAGGCGCGCAGTCAGAGACTTCGAGCATTTCCGGTAGTTTTGGTGTTTGAGTGAATTTATACGAGGAGGTTTTCTGTACGTTCTCCAGCTCTGCAATTTCGTCTGCTTTGAAGGAGGCCGTTAGTAGGAAAAGGAGTAGGAGGAGGAGGAGGAAGAGGGATAAGAGGAGCAAGAGGAGGAGGAGCAAGGAGAGGAGTAGGAAGGTGAAGAGTAGGAGAGAGGAAGAAAAGGAGGGGAGAGGAGGAGGAGGAGGAAGGGGAAAGAGTAGAATTAAGAAAAGGAAGAGGATAAAGTGTAGCAGTAGGCAGCCAGGTGGCCCAAGTAGCTTCAAGCTTCCTAATATTATACAGCTTTGGTACCAATGTATGCCTGGTAACTAGAGCTTCGAGTCAGGTCTGACACCTCTGTCTGGCACCAGCTGGTGCCTGGTAACTAGGACCTTCAGCCAGCCTTTCCGAGATTCAGAAATATTTATAGTTAACTGAACATTTATCGCTCAATTAAGTACATAACTAAGATTTATTGACAGATTAAAGAGCGAGAGCCACAATTATAGCTTCGGTCCTGTTACTACAATAACTTTAATAGGTACTTACAAAGAAGGTAATTACACGGCACGATGGAGAGTTCGGAGAACCTCATTTACCTTTTGTAATTATCTTAATTAGATAGAGCACATCGTGTAGCGACTCAGCTCTATACATCTGACAAGGATAGAACAAGAACTATTTTTACTTAAAATACACACACGCACATCAAACAGGTTGGTTTTCTTGTGACTTCATCTCACTGTACAAGTTATGTAAACACAGGAATCAGATCAGCCAGCCGGAGGTTTCAGACTTCAGTAGGAAGGCCGATGGGGTTGTTGTCAAGCATTCCAGATAACCTAAGACCACCGAACCAGTCTGACAAGCAATTTCCTGCACCACTTACAGGCCACAGCCAATCCTCCCCAACCCATCCTTCCCAATACAAACACGCATGCAAGCACGGCCGGTTAACAAGCAAGGCCAGGAGCTGAGACTCGACCCATTTAAAACACAAACAGGTGAGTAGGTCAAACCTCCCTCCCTTCCCTCCTCCCACTAGCCAATTTAACCTTCATTCCTACCAGCTCAGTATGACAGATTTCATTACCTCATGTATGCAGCCCTTCTCGTATGATGGAATATGACAGGGAAAACATGCCTAGTATTGATTCCAACAGTGTAACTCGTACAGAATTGAATATTTACACACTGCAGCTATATTCAGTTATATATATATATATATATATATATATATATATATATATTATATATATATATATATATATATATATATATATATATATATATATATATATATATATATATATATATATATATATATATTCATTACCTGCTTCCCCAGTGGTCGGTCACTACCCTTATCCCGGGAAAATTATGGCTGGACTAGCGTCACTGGAGACACCTGAGCCTCAGTATTTGCTAGTATCACCGGCGTCATTATCATACCGCTTACGCCACCAGATGGCTGTCTTAAAGTGTATGTGTGGTGGGGGACACTGTGAGGAGGGACAGGGGCGAAGTGGAAGGTGTTAGGAGAGGCCGATTAGGGTGTAAGGACAGGCGGCTGCAGAGACAGGAGTGACAGAGGTGATGTGAAGGGTAGGGACGTAAGGTAATATATGTGATTAACAATGGAAGATTGTGGAATTTATTGAGTCTTGGGAGTGAACTGCCCGACACATACTGAAGTCACTTTACAGGAAAAATGACGTTAATACTCGTTAAAACAATCAACGAAATTTTTGAAAGGTTAAAAGGAACATTAAGCATTAAATAATATCTTCTTATTCCCAATATTAAAACATTTTTTTAATATCACTATAGGTCTCTACTGAGGGTTCTAACCCCCATCCCTGCATCGGTGAGGTTGCTGTCTAGAACAGTATAGCAAGATGAGAATACTGTTTACCGGCACATCGCAAGAAGGTGTCCCTTGACTTGGTTGGTACAGCATTCAGCTCACACTGAGTGTCCGGAGTTCGATCTCCGGTACAGATGGAAACGGTGAGCATGTTTCCTTACACCTGCTGTCCTTGTTCATCTAGCCAACTGGTGTGGGTGGCATCCTGGGGAGTGGCAGTATGCCTTAGACAGTGCTAGGCTTTGAAATGAGCCGAGGTAGGATAACAGCTGTTAGCCTTTAAAACTGATTTGTGTAAATTTAATAAAAAAGAAGATACACAAAAAGATGTAAGATTCTCTGCAAGCGTCTAAGGATGAAATTGTGTCTTCTTATCAGTGAGGAACTGTCTCAAAGTGACGATTCGTGTGGGAAGAAGAGGGCCAGACACCCACGTCCTGTCAAACTTCATACGGCTTACTGCTTGTTTATGAGGCTCACCTGGACTACTACTTACGCCTCACGTAACGCTGCTCTTGGCCCAGAAATTTGCTGCTAGGCAAAACGCCTGCTGTTGAGTACAGTCGATATAACAACTTTTGCATCCGAAACTATCTGTTCGTTACCTGAGACTTCGACATGCCCGGGGCACCGACGAAACTCTTCATCCTGATGTATGGAATGTAGATGGGTGAACCACTCCTGAATTTTTTGGGCACTAAAACGTACCAAAGCATACTGTCGCAGAGCCAGAAGCGCACTCTGAGAGTCCGAATGAACAAGGGTCTACTCATAACCAGATATCACAAAGTGAACTGCGTGGGTAAACTGGACAGTGGACACAGAACTACTGGCAGCTGAGCATAAGAGTCTCCGAAGCCTTCAACCTCCCACTCTGCCACTACAAAAGCTTCTAGTTGAAGTATGGTGTGGCCGACAAGTGGTAAAAAGACAGAAAGAGCAAAAAAATAGATTAGTACGACGTTTCACCTACATGAGGCTTTAACAAGTAACAGGTGAATCCGCGTACTAATCAAGCTTTCCAGTTGCTGTATGCGTCTTGTCACACACAATGAAAGCCTGTTCTGCTTCTGCCTTTCCTTCAATACTGTTGTATCCAGTGATCCTCGAAGCCCGAACCAAGTCGTGTTCATGGAAATGAGGCGAGGTTACTATCGACTCCAGGGTTTCACAGGTCCCCATCCACTGCCTGCCAACACGTAAAGGTAGGCGAGGATGGGAAAACGCTAAAACCATAAGTCATACAGCACCTGTTGAAAAAAAAGGTAAACAGGATTGGACCAAAAGAAAAGGGTTAGGGTAGCTTCAGTTTCTTTGACGAGAGTTCTACACTAATATCAAGGCAATTTTTGCCTTTGGGATAAGTGCCTGTAAGGAGAAAGAGGAGCTTCGGTGTTCCTTCAGTTACAAGGCTCAGTGTTATCTCCTCTACACCTCACACTGTTACCACCACCACATCTAACACAGTTACCACCTTCATATTTCTCCCGAACGGCACTAACAAGTGAATAAAGTGGCACTATAGCTGTAATTGCTGGAGCCCAGTACACACGGGCTCCACAACTAAGGCGCTGACGTTAACAGCACATTACAACCTCGCCTCTTGTGAGATTCCAGACTCAATACACGTCGAGAGTTCGCAAACGCAAGTCAACACTGACATCTCGAAGAATAATGAGAAAACGTGGTTTTACACAATATATCATCAATGATATTATTTATACACATATTGTAGCTATAATTTCAATTATGTGTAATATTCCGTTATTGCTACACTAAGTAATCCACGGGAGTTTATGTCGTAAATTAACTAACGATACGTCTTCAATCTTCGGTTGGGAGTTTGGGAAAGAGATGAGTTCTACTCTGGCAGCTTGATCAATTAGGCTACTGATGCCCTCGGCCCGCGGGACTACGTAGCCATCCAAACCTCGCTGATCAGACTTCTGTAAACATTACCATTTTCTTCTTGAAAACTTGTACCATTATTCCGATGTTTCTTCTAAGGTATCTCCTGACAAGGTTATGTGAGCTCATGACATATCTGGCTAATGTTATGTGAGCTCATGACATATCTGGTTAATGTTATCTGAGTTCATGACATATCTGGCTAATGTTATGTGAGCTCATGACATATCTGGTTAATGTTATCTGAGCTCATGACATATCTAGCTAATGTTATCTGAGCTCATGACATATCTGGTTAATGTTATCTGAGCTCATGACATATCTGGCTAATGTTATCTGAGCTCATGACATATCTGGTTAATGTTATCTGAGCTCATGACATATCTGGCTAATGTTATCTGAGATCATGACATATCCGTTTTTTTTTTAGTTTATTCCACACTTACTTCTGTTTATTAATTGAAAGTTTTTATTACGACTTAATCTGAGTTCACAGAATATATGACTTTGAGGGAGGTAAGAATAGGATAGATTTACTGCGAAAGCTCCTGGGCTGTGGTGGATGGGGGGGAGGGAGTAGGAGATAGTTGGGTCACAGTTGGTGCCTTTGGCGGAGAACATGTACAGAGGTACAGTTTAATAATGTTCCCCATTAGAAGCTTCGTAGCTCAGGCGGTAAAGCGATGGACCTGTTAGTCTCTGGAACACGGTTCGAGCCCCCCGTCCATGTGTGTGTGTGTGAGAGAAAGAAAGAAAGAAAGAACAAGAGTGCCTAACCACTTTCACGTCTCACTTCCTACTACTGCTGCCACAATAAAAGAAGAGACCTTATATTTCTTTGCCCTCACCCCATTCCTACGTGTGGCTGTCTCTCCTCCAGGGTGGAGGAGCCTCCCTCTCACTCCTCTTCCCTTACCTTACTATTTCCCTCCAGAATTCCCTCTTTTTAACTAGACTTCTCTTAAATTTTGCTTCACTTACTTTTCCTTCTTCTCTCTCTCTCTCTCACTTTTCTTATTTTTCCCTCCCTCTCTCACTCCCTGTACCATTTCTTCCCTGTCTAGAATTCTCTCCCACTCTTTCTCCCTACTTTTCCCTCCCTCTTACTCCTTCCCTCCCTCACACCCACCTTTCCTCCCCACCCTCCAAGAGGTGAGGGGAGCCAAGTGGCCTCTCGTGTCGGCCGCATGGAAGACCAAGTGGCCCTCCAGACGGCCACTCACCCCAACTGGTGTGGCCACCCCAATACCCTTCCCCTGGTGGGCCACTTCAATATCCTCTTCTTGGTGGGCCACACCAATATCCTCTTCTTGGTGGGCCACACCAATATGCTCCCCCTGGTGGGTCACTCCAAATATCCTTCCCTTGGTGGGGCCATTCCTATGTCCACCCACTGGTGAGCCATTCCAATATCCTTCCCTTGGTGGGCCACCCCTTGTATTCTCTCAATGGTGAGGCCACCCAATATCTTTCCCATAACTGGGCCACCCTAATATCCTCCCTTCCCCTCAGCCTCATCAACTCTATGCCTAAGTGTAGAGTTTATGATCCTCAATATATACAGTCCATTCCAGTAATACCACATCAACCTTCTTCACATAATTCCACGACAACAAGTGACTTCTCCTGGACTGTATGCAAGAGAAGATATAATTTATTATTTTTGGGATGTTAGGAATAAAAAGCGGGCGTTTGGCATTTTTTGGAGGTGTCCGGAACGTAACCATATTTTTCCCATATGTTATTAAATTGACATAACGCTAATTTTCCTGTACTTGAACTTCACATAACGCTATTTTTCTCAAGGCGATGATTTCTGAGGAGTGCAACCCCACGACGTTATTAGTGGATTTATCGTAAATATACAGAGATAAATATTTTCAGCATATATATATATATATATATATATATATATATATATATATATATATATATATATATATATATATATATATATACGTATATATATATACATATATGTATATATGTATATATATGTATATATTTTATAGTATATATGTTTTATATGTTTTATTTTATGTATATATATATATGATATATTAAACTTGTAATAATTAATATTATTTTTTTTATAAAAATATATTAATTAAAAATTTATAATTATAATTTGCCATCGTAACGGCCGAATATAAATTTCGAATTGGTAAAACTGGTCAATTAGCAAGAACTCATTTAAAATTAAGTCCTTTCTAAAGTTTTCTCTTATACGTTTAAAGATATATTTTTTCATTAATGATAATGTAAGAATTAATAATTTTGTACGAAAAGAACCTTAGAAAACTTACCTAACCTTATTATAACAAGCGCAATTTAATTTAACCTAATCCAACTAAATATATTTTAGATAAGTTTACAATAATTTAATAATAAAACAATGAAATATATTTTTTTCGTTAGGTTCAGAATGATTTTTTGCGAAATTTCTGCATACACAAATTTTCGCTTGCCCTATTCGGCAAGAAGATCGTTACTATTTAAGCCAAAATCGCGTTTTACCAGGTTTTATCTCCTATTTTCACTGGTATTTTTACGTCTATACACATACATGTATATACACAATTCTCAGTGTATACACACACCTCTCAGTATATGTATGCACTTTCTATCCCTAATAAGGGTCGCAGAATCTGCACAAAAAGTCACTGGAGTGAAGTATACACACTAACTCTGAAAATAAAAATAGCCATCAAACAGAAATGTAGAACAATAAAGACGCAAAACAGATGCGCAGTGTTGTCGCAATAAGAGTGTGTCTCTACAAAATTATGAGGGTAAAAAGAACCTTAATGAAGTCTAGTCTTTGTGTGAGCCAGCGGCCCTTCCGCCTTCAAAACACCCGTGTTTTTTATATTTTTTTTTTTCATTGTTTATCACACATGCAATACGGTGAATCAAAGTCCTTTAACGACGTGTCACTGTGCAGCAATTTTTATGCAATTAGTTATTAAGAATTGAATTACGTCAGTTGAGGTTAATTAACGCTATCTATAGCCTGATCAGACTGAGCGTAACCAAAAGCGTATCTACGCATAACCTGATTTAAACAAACCTAACAAATCTAACGTATTCTAGTGTTAAATAACTCTTATTGCCCTGAGGAGGAAGGACTAAATTTCGTTCGAAGAGTTTCTTAATAAAAAGGTTCAAGCGCAAACGCACTTCGGTGTGTTAAAACATTAGCAATATTAACAAGCCACAGAACGGGAGGGGTTTCAACCCATGGCGTGTAGTCGAAAAACTCAGGTCAGTGAGTAAGCTCCTGGGCCACCTGACTACAACCGTGTTATCACGATTTCTCGAGTCATTAACAATATTATTTCAAGGGCCGGTTGAAAAGCGCCATGAAATGGAAATAAAAGAAAGTGAAAAGAAGGCAAGAAATTTTTATAGACGAGGGTGATCGAATCTTGAAAATATTTTGGAGAGAAAAAGGCCCCCCCATGGGTAATGAACAAGAAGTTACCCCCGAGAAAATTGCACGAATGCAACGGTGAGAAACTCAATTCTTTTCTGGTAAACTTTAAAACAGTCGGTTAAAGAAGCCTAGATTACCTAGCATTAATTCAGGGCTCTGCTGTGATCGTTCAGAAATTGATGCCTGTATATGCGTAAGACTGAAAGAGTAATGCGTATCAGCCGTACAGTATCAACACATGAGGCAAGAGGGGGGACGGGGAGCGGTTGGTGAAAGATTGGTTCGATACATAGTTTCAGGAGGACAGGAATGCACAACACAGACCACTCTAGGTTAAGAGGCTGGGCCAGGAGATAAGTTTCGACCAGATGTACACACACACACACACACACACACACACACATCCCTGCACTACCGGAGCTCCACAATAAGAGTCTCCACGTCAGAAGCTCCACAATAAGAGTCTCCACGTCAGAAACTCCACAATAAGAGTCTCCACGTCAGAAACTCCACAATAAGAGTCTCCACGTCAGAAACTCCACAATAAGAGTCTCCACGTCAGAAACTCCACAATAAGAGTCTCCACGTCAGAAACTCCACAATAAAGTCTCAGTCAGCTCCATAAGTCTTCACGTCAGAAACTCCACAATAAGTTCCATGTCAGAACTCACAATAAGTCTCCCCGTCAGAAACTCCACAATAGAGTCTCCAGTCAAGCTCCACAATAGTCTCCGTCAGAAACTCCACAATAAGAGTCTCCACGTCAGAGCTCCACAATAAGAGTTCCAGTCAAACTCCACAATAAGAGTCTCCACGTCAGAACACATAAAGTCTCACGTCAAACTCAAAGAGTCTCCACGTCAGAACAGTAATCCTCTGTTACTTTCCGCTAATACCAACCTACACGAAAACTTCTTGACGCTACATTCCATTTGGCTCACTTGACCTAAGTCAGCATTTTTGTGTGATTCTCCTAGCCTCACTTTCCCTGCCCTTTCCTCTTCTTCCCTCCCTCTTTTTTGTCATTTACCTTCTTCACCCGCCTTCTCTCTCTCTCTAATTTTATTGACCCTTCAACCCGCACTGCGTTTTTAAGTCTATTTCTAGTTATGAAGAACCTATGCATTAGTAGCGGCAATAGGAAGTAATTTTAATTAGGTACAGGTACACATACGTACATAGTGTACGTAGTGTAAATTACCTAAGATAACTCAGTGACTTATTTGCTTACTTAAGTAGTTAGGACCTTAAGTAATACTGCTAGAGTTACCGACACAATATTAAGTTAAAGCTCTAACGGCTTGACATAGTTCCTGGAGAGCGAAACGTTGCTGCAATAAAATGTCACATTAGTTACATCTGTGTCCATTTAGGACCTCATGTCACATCCTCCGCCTCTGTCAACCATCCTAATTACTTCCCAGTCCCCGGGCGCTGCTTGATCCCTACTAGTTCAGTGCTTCCCCCATCAACAGCACAATCCTCACGCCAACATACTATACCCTGACTCCCCACTACCCTTCAGCCTTGACTTCCACCTGAAAATACACGAGAGTCCTTAATCTAGGCAGAAATAGACAGCTCTCATACGACAGGCTCAGTGTAGACCTATCTGTTCATGTACTCCCATGTACTCACACCCTCGTCACCCTGACTACTACCGCAGCTCTGCTGGAAGGATACCTTTGTAGCTCCCGTAGCAGATGAACCCTCACTGGAATACTTGATGATAGCTTCGTTGCTTTACTGAAGTCTCACAGCTCAGATGTGAACGAGCCTTTCCAGCGTGATGGAATATAACAGGGAACAAGATAACAGGGAACACGATAACAGGGAACACGTTAACAGGGAACAAATACGATAACAGGAAACACGAGAACAGGAAACACGATAACAGGAAACACGAGAACAGGAAACACGAGAACAGGAAACACAATAACAGGAAACACGAGAACAGGAAACACAATAACAGGAAACACAATAGCAGGAAACACGATAACAGGAAACACGATAACAGGAAACACGAGAACAGGAAACACAATAACAGGAAACACAATAACAGGAAACACAATAACAGGAAACACAATAACAGGAAACACGATAACAGGAAACACGATAACAGGAAACACGATAACAGGAAACACGATAACAGGAAACACGATAACAGGAAACACGAGAACAGGAAACACGATAACAGGAAACACGATAACAGGAAACACGATAACAGGAAACAGGAGAACAGGGAACACGATAACAAGGAACACGATAACAAGGAACACGATAACAAGGAACACGATAACAGGGAACACGTTGCCACTGTGTAGCAACAGTGGCAACAAAAGCTAACAGGTAGCAACACACTGCTGATGTGTCCAACAACATACAATATCCCCCACCACCACCACCACCACCACCACCACTGACCTCGTCAGAACAACCCCACTATACACCTCAACTCTTGCCCCCCTAGAGTTTATTTCTGTTCGCTCCTAGATGTCCCAAAATGGAGACCATTTTACCTCTTATGAATAGGTTCATTAAGGACGTGAGGGCAGGGCAGCGGCTGCTCCTGACAGCCATTGCCAGAGATGGTCAGGGACTGGGGAGGGAGGGAGATAGAAAGGGAGGAAAAAATGGAAAAAAAGAGAGGAAGGGAGGGAAGAGAGAGAGAGAATAAAGTTTATTTTTCAAGATATAAAGTATTACATTATATATAGGTTTAGCATACATGGAAAAAACAATAGGGGAGTGAGGGAGAGAGAGAGAGAGAGAGAGAGAGAGAGAGAGAGAGAGAGAGAGAGAGAGAGAGAAAGAGAAATGGAGGAAAGGGGAGGAGGAGGAGGGTGATGAAGTATAACGGAAAAAAAGATAAGCAGCACCAATAGAAAGGGAGGTAGGAGAACCCGATAAAAGTCAGGTTAATATACAATGAGTGCAGCAAGTGCCCCATGCCAGGTCTGGTCTACGGAAGACCAGACAGATAGAAAGATCTAGTCTACGGTAGACCAGACAGATGAAATCTGGTCTACGGAAGACCACACAGATAGAAAGATCTGGTCTACGGAAGACCAGACAGACGGGAAGGTCTGGTCTACGTAGTATCGCGAAAAATCAAATCTCACCTTCGCCCGGCGTAACCTGACCCCCAGATCTAGAACGAACCTTTCGCGGGCCCAGGCGCTAGAGGCGAACTCCGCAGCGACATCTAGGAAAGTACATCGCACGGAGCCCACATGTTGCTCTGTGCATCGCACGGAGCCCACATGTTGCTCTGTGCATCGCACGGAGCAACATGAAAAGGCGAGCAGACAAAAAAAATCAAATCAGGAGAGAAGTGGAAGAGAATAACAGAGCCGTGGAAGACACACACACACAGACACACACACAAAAACACACAAACACACACACGATTACAACAAAGAGAAAATTCAGAAAATCGGTTTGAACAAGAGATGCTGAACGATAGAAATTAGAACGATCGAGCCGAGGAGAGAGAGAGAGAGAGAGAGAGAGAGAGAGAGAGAGAGAGAGAGAGAGAGAGAGAGAGAGAGGAACACATCTCTTTGATCAGGATAAGGATGAGTAGATCTCACGTCAACCGTCAACAATTAAATCCCGACATACATTCTTTCTGATATTTTTTTTTTAAATTCGAAACAATACCTTCTTTCAATGGTTTCTATCGCTCTTCTCTCTCTCTCTCTCTCTCTCTCTCTCTCTCTCAATTTTACCGCTTCCTCTTCCCCTTCGTTACATACGCTTTTGAAATTAATAAAAATCCCAGTATGATGGACGTTTCAGGATTTAATTAATTCCTTTCATGACAGCATATGCTTTCTCACCCCCGCCCCCCGGTACTCTTTTTTCCAATTATAATGCGAAAAATATAAAAGCTTGCA
The DNA here is from genome assembly GCA_009830355.1 of Cherax destructor. Lineage (NCBI taxonomy): Eukaryota > Metazoa > Arthropoda > Malacostraca > Decapoda > Parastacidae > Cherax > Cherax destructor. The sequence goes on from WNWK01000765.1 coordinate 140,238, forward strand.
AGGTTTGAAGCCCATCTACTGCACGAAGGTTACTAAGCATGAAAACATTTGAACACTATTGTTGATATAATATAACACTGTATATACATGTATATACATGTATATATATATATATATATATATATATATATATATATATATATATATATATATATATATATATATATATAGTGGACCCTCGGTTTTCGTTCACCTCAAAACTCGAACAATTATGTAAGTGTATTTTTGTAAGTGCTTTTGTAAGTGTATTTTTGGGGGTCTGAATTGACTAATCTAATTTACATTTGTCCTTATGGGAGCAAATTCGTTCGTTAACGGCAATCGAACAGCATTCTGGAAAGAATTTTCAACGAAAACCGAGGGTTCACTGTATATATTATATATATATATATATATATATATATATATATATATATATATATATATATATATATATATATATGTCGTGCCGAATAGGTAAAACTAGTCAATTAGCAAGAACTCATTTAAAATTAAGTCCTTTCTGAAATTTTCTCTTATACGTTTAAAGATATATATTTTTAATTTATGTTAATGTAAAAAAATAATAATTTTGTACCAAAAGAACCTTAGAAAACTTACCTAACCTTATTATAACAAGCGCAATTTAATTTAGCTTAACCCAACTAAATATATTTTAGATACGTTTACAATAATTTAATAATAAACAAACACAATGAAATATATTTTTTTTCGTTAGGTTCAGAATGATTTTTGCGAAATTATTGCATACACAAATTTTCGCTTGTTTTATATGGCAAGAAGAGCGTTGCTATTTAAGCCAAAATAGCAAGTTTTACCTAATCGGCACGACATATACATCTACATTGATTTTTATATTCAGAATCCAGGCAACTTCCTCTTGTTATCATGTGCGCGCGCGCGCTCGCACTTACACATCACTCTCTCACACACACACACACACACACACACACGTCTTTCTCTTCGAATCTCAGACAAATTTCTACTACGATACACTCCACTAGGTGTCACTAGTAGTGAAAATAGGTACAAAAATATTACAATCCAAAACATACAGCGCTGTATGACCCACAAGGGTTTAATAATAATATTAATAACGTAATCCAACAAAAGATGCATCGATTTTTTTTAAACTTGATGGTTGGTCAGGTGCTGATCCACCACGAAGCCTGGTCACGGACCGGGCCGCGGGGGTGTGGGCCCCCGAAACCTCCTCCAGGTATACCTCCAGGTATACCTCCAGGTATAACACTTCCTCTGATTAAATATCATGTAGGATTCTCTAAGCTTACAGATTCAACATCCTCGAAAAACTGTCACTTATAAATAAAAAGATATTTTTTTTAACATAGCATTATATTGCCTTGGCACGTGGGAAAACAACGTACTGGCAAATGCACTCGAACCGGGATTGCGCAACTTGCGCTCCCTCAACGCTACCTGCTCGGCCGTGCTGACTATTAGAAAAATTTAAGATCTAGAATGCAGCTTGCATTGCCCTGGTTCGAGTCTCCACGACTCTCTTTTGAAAAAAAAATGTCAAGACTGCTTATTGATTTTTTCACCCAATCCGGATCTATATATTTTACGTACGGTGGAACCTCTGGTCACGAACGCTTCCGAACACGAACAAATCGGTTCACGACCAAAAAATTCGCCGAATTTTTGCATCTGGTCACGAACACATAATCAGGTGCCGAACAAACACAGCAGCGCCAATTTTCACATTCCGCGCCATTTGACAACGTCGTCTCTAATTCCGTAGCTTTTTGACGCGAAGGAAAAGACAAGTCACATTAGATGGGTTTATTTTGAAGTTTGGTCCACCAGCTAAACAAGAGAAAACACCTGAAGGAGAACGTCCCTCCGTCGCGGAGGTGGACTCTCCCTCACAACAGTAACCTCCTCCCCACTTATCTTCCTCCTCACTTCCTTCACCCCAGAATGCCACTCATACAAGGTTAGTCTTCTTGGTTTACGGTATGTTTTTTCTCTGTTGTTTAAGTTTTCTCTCTATTAAACTGTACATTATTTTATATAATTAAGGATTTTTCGAACTTTGATTATTTTTTCTGTGCTTAAAACTCTTAAAAAAAAATGTTTACAGAAAACGGTTCGTAGGGGTCTAGAACGGACTCCTGAAATGTTTGTTTTCTCTGTTGTTCAAGGTTTTCTCAGTGTTATTCAAGGTTTTATACATTTAGTTTACCATTACACTATGCATTCTGCGGTATAATTATTTTTTTGTGCTTAAAATTTAAAAAAAAACAATATTTACATACAGATCGTAGGGGTCTGGAATGGATTAATCGTATTTACATATAATCCAATGGGAAAATTAGGTTCGGGTCACGACCAAATCGGGTTGCGACCAGAGTTTTAGAATGAAATATAGTCTTGACCAGAGGTTTCACTGTATGTGTAATATAACTACAGTGAAAAATATTATTCTAACAGCTTTTGTAATATATATATATATATATATATATATATATATATATATATATATATATATATATATATATATATATATATATATATATATATATATATATATATATATATATATAAATGCCCTCCGAGCATGTATTCTCTCTCTCTCTCTCTCTCTCTCTCTCTCTCTCTCTCTCTCTCTCTCTCCCTCTCTCTCCTCTCTCTCTCTCCTCTCTCACTCTTCACAGTTCATTCCGGACATTTCAATCACTTCAGAAGCAGAATATTCCGGTACAATTTTCAACAATGTAACTTTTAATTTCCTGACTCCTGGTGAAATTCCCAGCGGGTTGTGGTAGTACCCTCCGTGGACCAACGCTAATCAACACCTCTCCCGTTTTACAAGTGTAGAAAAGGTAAACAGGAACAAAAGTCACAATCCCGTGGTTGCAAATATTCACAATTTTGTATATATTTTGCATCACAACGCACGACGACCACCGACCCACAATGGAAGAGTCACGCGTCGCAGGACGACCACCAGCCCACAACTGAAGTGTCACGCCTCTCACGACGACCACCAGCCCACAACAGGAGACTCACGACACTCACACAATATATAATTAACTGTTAGTGGCTCATATGATTATGTCCCACATTAAGATTTGTTTTTCTTGAGAAATTTCCACCATCACAAAATGCATGTACGCAAAAGATATGCATTTAAACTCCATACATTTTAAGGGTAAATAAAAGCAAGATGTCACTTGCATCCTTAGCGGCGGTAATTAGGTACGAGGGTGTTAAACCGTAGTGCGTCGTAACCCAGGGAACGTATTATGGCAGTAGATATATTACATATGCATGGGCTTTGAGATGAGCTAAAGCAGAATAACAACACTTAGCCTGTAAATTCAAGAGGGTAATTAATATAAGAAACGGATATGGCATCATGTGTACACTCATTAAATTGTATTTTTCGAATACTGATCTATGGTTCTTAGGCCTCTTGAGTGAGTGTGTGTGTGGGGGGGGGGGTTAAATACTCTATCTCCCTGTAATTAGTTTCTATTATTAAAAAAATATATATTTTCATTTTGTCTTTGAGTTATTCTGTCACTACACTACAATCAACGCTTCATGCTTAGACACTTTTATTTATTCAGTAACGATGAAATAATTATTTCTTAAGTCTATTCTTTGATGTCTATTGTCCTCAGACTCTTGTGTAGACTTTTGTACATTAGTCAATGTATTAATAATGTACTTCTCTTTGTGCTTTACCCCGAGTACAGTGGCAGGGGGATGCCGTAAATGGCACTGTACTCTGGCACTCCCCAAGCAACGAGTACCAGCAGTTTAGAAAAATACTAGCATCTTTCACCACCGCCGCGACATCAATTCCTAAAGCTAATTTTCTCCACAGCTTGCCAGAGATGCCGAGTCCCTAGCTTCTCCTCGCACCCCATCGCGTGTTCCTCTCTCTTTCACTCCTTCACTGTTTGTCCGCTCATTCACTCTTTGGTATTTCGCTCAGTATCATTTTTTTTTGGTGGGAGGCAGGCACTGCCTGAGTGAGAGGACGGTGGCCAAAGAATCGCCAGGGTAAGAGACCATGGGAGGGCCTGAGTGTTTGGGAACTGGCCGTGGGAAGGCCTGGAAGAGTGGGAAATGGCCACAGAAGGGCTTGGCTGCTTGACCATGGGAGAGCGTTGAGTGGGTGGGAAGCCAGTCAGAAGAATGCCACCTCTACCCGAGAAGCGTAGGGGTCCTATATTGTCGGGATGAAATGGGTTTTTGTCAGTCACTATAACTGATGTGGTTGCCTGGTTCTGAGCAGCAGTGCCACCATTCTTACCTCAGTGTAAATTACAAGGGTCCTAATGGAAATAAGTCACTTAGACTTTTTGAGGGATTATCCTATGAAATTTACACATATGTTACTATGTATGATATTTGTACTTATGTGTACCTGTGCCAATAAACTTACTTTCCAATGCAAAAGAAGTTGTAGTTGACAGTGAGAGTAGATACGCAAGTCGCGTCTCACAACAAATTGTGTTATCCTCCTAGGGATTCAATATGATGTTTTTGAGGCAATAAGAAATATTATTAAGTGGGTTTATGGGAGGAAAGGTTATAGGAATGCAATTAGAATGTAGATAAGTACGTTTATGGAACAACTTGCAGTGTGAATAGACTGATGTTGTAGTGGCCAGATTTGTCTTGGTTACAAGTACTTCTGACAGTTTTGGAGACACACACATGATCAAACCAAATGCAAAGTGTGTGGCCTTTCCTATGGTCACTTTCTTGAACACTATGTACTTAATTGTCCACTTATTGAGGAATATAGAGATCGAAAGTATAATTACCTATGTGACTTGTCAAGATATCTTATTAATGAAAATAAGATACCAAGTATATTAAGAAAAATTCCTAAATTTGCTTAAAACAGATAAGTGAACTATAGATATAAATCTGGATGTACTTTTGTTACCCCATTTGGGGCCTAGTTTCTAGGCCTATTGTGTATCCATATGCTCTTGCGCTACAGTCCATAGGATGGATATGGGAGGCACAATAAACTAGCCACTTCAGTGGCAAAATCTAAAGTGTTGAAATTAATTATTGCGACAGGCCTTACTGAGCTGTAGGCAAAGGGCCTTGATAATGTTGACTAAATTGCGTCTTGTGTACCATCCCTTGCAACTTAGGCAGTTCAGAACATTCAACCACCATGTCGCAAATACTCCTGTGCTCAGACTATCAAAATGGTCGGTGCGAACTAGACCAATTTGGGAAGTTCTGTCTAAATGCAAAAGCGAGCGCGCACATGCGCACACACACACACACACCTCAGTAAGGAATCGTTCAAGACTCTGTACACCGTGTACGTCAAGCCCATATTGGAGTATGCAGCACCAGTTTACAATCCACACCTGGTCAAGCACGTCAAAAAATTAGAGAAAGTGCAACGAGACTAGTCCCGGAGTTAAGGGGCATGTCCTACGAGGAAGATTTTAGGGAAATCGACCTGAGAACACTGGAGGACAGGCGGGATAGGGACGACATGATAGCGACATATAAAATACTGAGACGAAGTGGACAGAGACAGGATGTTCCACAGATGGGACACAGCGACAAGGGTCACAATTGGAAGTTGAAGACTCAGAAGAGTCACAGGGATGTTAGGAAGTATTTCTTCAGTCATAGAGTTGTCAGGAAGTGGAATAGTTTGGAAAGTGATGTAGTGGAGGCATGATCCATACATATCTTTAAGAAGAGGTATGATAAAGCTCACGGAGCAGGGAGAGAGTGACCTAGTATCGACCAGCGAAGAGGCGGGGCCAGGAGCTATGAATCGACCCCTGTAACCACAATTAGGTGAGTACACACACACACAACGCTAACGAGCCAACGTTTAGTTCAGGTTGTTCATCCTAGGTAATGAAGTGGCAAGAGAGTCAGCCAGGCTCTCCCTGGCCCCCACACTGTCACCAGTGCCAGGACCTCCTCCTCATCAGCAGCTTAATGGTGAACACATTAGCCAAATCTCCCTCCATCACCCTAAGACCACCAAACTCCTACACTATGAAAACCCAGTCATTACACTCCATGAAATACTCCAGAGGTTTCGTCAATTAGGATGAAATTTATCCTGCGTGATGGAATCTGACATAGCATAGTTGCCTCTTGTTCTCACTCTGTAACTATCATAAAGAATAGGGTAGCAGCACACTGCTGATGTAATCAATTTTGAGAAATGGAAAAAATATATAAAAAATATCACACTCAGGTCCAACCTCCCTTGCCTCTGTAGTTCACTGTCAATGCTCACCCAGGTGAGCTGATTTTATATATATATATATATATATATATATATATATATATATATATATATATATATATATATATATATATATATATATATGTCGTGCCGATTAGGTAAAACTTGCGATTTTGGCTTAAATAGCAACGCTCACCTTGCCATATAAGACAAGTGAAAATTTGTGTATGCAATAATTTCGCCAAAATCATTCTGAACATAACGAAAAAATTTATTTCATTGTGTTTGTTAATTATTAAATTAATGTTAACGTATCTAAAATATATTTAGTTGGGTTAGGCTAAATTAAATTGCGCTTGTTGTAATAAGGTTAGGTAGGTTTTCAAAGTTTCTCTTGGTACAAAATTATAAATTCTTACATTAACATAAATGAAAAAAATATATCTTTAAACGTATAAGAGAAAATTTTAGAAAGGACTTAATTTTAGATGAGTTCTTGCTAATTGACTAGTTTTACCTAATCGGCACGACATATATATATATATATATATATATATATATATATATATATTGTTGATTTAAAGATGGCATATACAGTACATGAAGTGTGAGAGATACATGTCTATATATACATGTCGTGCCGAATAGTTAAAACTTGCGATTTTGGCTTAAATAGCAACTCTCTTCTTGCCTAATAAGGCAAGCGAAAATTTGTGTATGCAATAATTTCGCAAAAATAATTCTGAACCACACGAAAAAAAATATATTTCATTGTGTTTGTTTATTATTAAATGATTGTAAACTTATCTAAAAATATTTAGTTGGATTAGGCTAAATTAAATTGCACTTGTTATAATAAGGTTAGGTAAGTTTTCTAAGGTTCTTTTGGTACACACATTATTTTTTTCATTTACATAAATGAAAAAAAATATATCTTAAACGTATAAGCTAAAATTTTTAGAAAGGACTTAATCTTAAATTGTGAGACCTTTATCCACTTAGCCTGAGGTATCCCAGCAAGTGAGCACGTCTCTTGTATTATCCCAGCGCTTAACAGAATAGGAAATAGCATAAGAGGGTACAAATAAAGATGGTAACTATGGCTATAGTTTACTTAATAACATAAAGAGCGAAAATACAGCATATCCTTAACGAGAATTACATAATATAACAATTGATCTATGAGGCTTATTACCAGATGGAAGGGTAGAAGTTATCAATAACACGGTAGAAGTTATCAATAACACGGACTTGTACTCAATCTTAATTCACCAACCATCTGACCCAAGATATTCGCAATGCGTGGTCCACTACACACACGGCTGTCCAGGGCTCCCGCTCACCGGATCTGTCCTAACCCCTCTTCCTTTTCTAGCCGTTTCCTTGAGCATATATGGTCTTTAAAGCACCCCCTTCCTCATGAGGCGTGCACTACGTGTTTTAGGACCTGACACCAGTTAAGAACAAAAGACCTGAGACTTAATCCGAGAGGCGTCTGACAGCTATTTGCCAAGGCAAGGTATGTGACAATTTACTGGTTAATTAGGTCTCCATTTTGACCTCACAAGCACAGTGACTACATCACAAAATGAGCTCGTAAGTAGAATGGTACCTAAACTTACGAGCAGCTCCCATCTCGAACAATTATGTAAGTGTATTTTTGTAGGTGCTTTTGTAAGTGTATTTTTGTGGGTCTGAAATGGATTAATCTAATTTTCATTATTTCTTATGGGAAAAAAATCCTTCGGTATCGGCACTTGAATAGCCGTCTGGAACGAATTTTGCTCGTAAGTAGAGGTACCACTGTATATACACTGCCTCCTGCAGTGTATCTTCCAAGGGAGCACCTGACCGGGTTGCGAATATATGGGCTTCCTTCCAACTCATTTAACATCGCCTGATGAGGGTCTAAAGCAGACTGAAAATATTTGCCTTTTCTCTGTGCTACTGAATGTGCGAGTTATTCGTATATATTACTCATATGGTTAGTATTTAGCTCTTTATATATATATATATATATATATATATATATATATATATATATATATATATATATATATATATATATATATATATATATATATATATAGGATGGGGTCCACCTCTGGTGCAAATTGTGGGACCCATAGCCTCGGAGAAGTGGATAAAAAGGCTTCAAGGAATAAAGAATATTTGGGAATAATGTGAGAACACAGTATGCTGATGACGGTGGTTCATATGATCACAGATTAAAACATAATAAGTAGATTCTTATGCAGTAACTATAATTCAAGAGTCAATCATCTCATCACTATAAAACTTTATCACAACGTTAGGCAAAAACTTGGCTAATAAAAAGTGAATAACCGTTTACGAGGCCCTTGGAGACTTGGAGCCCAGAGCGAGAGGCTTCATAAACGATTAAGTAATGAGAAAGGAAATTTGGCACCGCAATTAGTTCACCTATAATTTTTTTTTTTGGCTTTTACTTGATAGGTAAAAAGGACAGGCCCGTGGAGGTAAATATAGTCGCCGTCAACTATTATTCGACTAGTGCAAAAGTTATGGTAGGATTTTAAGGCGCCATCTTCCCCGCTAACCCCACCACCACTCCTGATTATTAATACCAAGACCAGCGCCAGTATTAATACCCAACACATCCCCAGCATTAACAGCAGCACCAGCGTTAATACCAGCACTAACACAAGCTCCAGCACCTGGAGTCTACTTACCTGGAGTCGATTTTTGTTGGGGCCACCGCCCCCGCTGCTGGCGTGATCAGCCAGGCTGTCGGTGCCAGCCCCACGCGGTTCAACGTACGCAACCCACCCCTGCTGATCAGGAACCAACGCCAACAGAAGTACTAATGCCAGTAGCAACACCAACAACACTTCAGATTTAGGTGTTACATGTGCAGCAGCTGTAACAGCAGCAGCAAGGGTTAAAAAAACTACCCTTTCAGCTGCACACGTCCTCCTGTATAAACTCTAACCACCTTCTATTCACCCCCTACCACACCCTGCTCACTGCTCTCTCACCCTGACTTTCTCCTCTGATTCCCTTTATCCAAGTTACTCTTCCTTTTTTTTCCTCCATAGTTCCGTTCCACTTCCTCTCCCACACACACGACACAAAATACTCATGGAATTAGACTACATATAAGGAAAGGCAGGTTGGTGAGTAATTGTAATGCACAGAGGAGGGGGAGGGAAGGTGGGCAAGCATCTTACACTGTCCCAAAAGTAATGTAACACTGAACTGGTCGTTTAGTGTTAAGAGGCTAGGCTAAGAGCTATGAATTAACCCCTGCAGTTAGATAATTACACTATCGTCACCTGACAAAACAAGGCCACCATCACACTAGCGTCACCAGACAAGACACTACCACCATCACACTAGCGTCACCAGACAAGACACTACCACCATCACACTAGCGTCACCAGACAAGACACTACCACCATCCATCACACACTAATGTCACCAGACAAGACACTACCACCATCACGCACTGTCACCAGAGGAACGACAACATTAGGAGACACTTAAGGCTAGGTAACATTTCCACTCTTAAAGGCTTCTTGTAGGAGAGACAAGAATTGAATGGAACGAGAAGCCGTTGAATAGTGGCTCAAGGAAACCGTAAACAAAGGATAAAAGAGAAAACATGAACTGGGAAGGAATATTAGAAGATAAGGATAAAGGATGGAGGAGAGTTGGGAGAGAAAGAGAGTGCGTAAGTGAGAGCGTGGCAGCATCTGCCTGAAGGAAGTGATAGCTGGTTATATTTACTACTGTGAAAACAGATGATAGTCTTTGGATATCTTGACATTCATGTCATCCACCAAATGTAAACAATGAGCGTGGGTTACCTACGCTTTAATCAGCAACGTAAACATGGGTCGATTTTGGTTAAATCAGATTAATGTAACCTAAAATAACGCAGTCATATTTCTGTCTATCTGGAAGACATGGTGTGTGACATTACTATCCGAGCTAGAGTCAGAATGAATGGAAATGACTTTGCACTTAACGACGAAGTTTATGTCACTGAAATGCAATCTTACCTCTACGACGACTACGAAGAATCGTACGTTGAATCTTAGCTGGGGAAGCAGCCAAGGAGCTCAGTGTTCTGACGCATGTACTTGCTTGAGTGAAGCGACTGTGAAAATACTTCAGAGGCACAAGTTCGATCTCACCTCGAGTGTGAACCTCTTATATTATCAGCGCCGTACAAAGTACAAGTCATAACTCCCGGAATCTTAATAACACGATTGGAAACAAGCCACGGAACGGGTGGGGTTCCAACCGTTCCGTGGTTTAAAGTACGAGGTTCAGACCTCGAAGGAGGTTCTTCCTGGGACACAACCTGGCCTGGCTGGACCCGGTGTCCTCACAGCTAGGTACATCACTGGTTCTCGAGATTCACACCTGACCTAGAGTTGTGGACGACCTGGAGACAGCTGTTGCACTTCAAAATCAGCAGCTATATGCAATTTTACTCGAATTAAAAATTTGTCACTGAAACTCCGCTTGTAGTTTTTTTATTTATCGACTGACTAGCAATTAGAACATGAAATCAGGTCAACGGAGGAAATGCAAGTTCTAGCTAGTATATGCCTCTTACGTCACCAAACAAACACACACACACACACAGTGGTGGCTGTCTTGCGCCTCAATAACGTCATAATATTAGTCATCACAAGGAACTGCGTTTATTCCAGTGTCTTTCTGTCTCTCAAATGTCTTCGGATTCTAATGTCCCCACTGAGTATTTATGTCATGATTTTCACTTCCTTTGAGATTATCTTTGTATTTGTAATCTTTCTGGTTTCAGATCTCAGTGGGGTTGCCAACTGTCGTCATCGTTTAGTCTGACTGTGGCTGTTAGCTATCCACGCACTCTCTTTTTACAACATACGACTAGTTGTTGCTTTTCTGTATTCGCTAAAACTAGTATTTATCTTTCCTTCCTTCCTTCCTTCCTTCCTTCTTAAATCCCCAAAGTTCAGGATTGCTCTTATTTTACTTTCTGTCTGAAAACCGATCCTACTATCTTAAGTGAACGCGCTCTAGCACTCTCTCTCGCCCGACTGTTTCTGTTTCATGGTAGCGTTGCGGCTCTGTTTACTGATGGCTCTAAATCGCCTGACTGGGAGGCATGGCTGCACTTTCCTGGTCGCATCTTTCACGGTCGGTTGCTCCTGGATGCATATTGCAACCATGTCAGGTGCCTCTTTTGTTGTTTCCGACTCCCAAGGCGCTAGCCAGACGGTTCAGCCAAACATTCTTCTCACTATCTTTTAGTTGAAAAACAAAAATACCTTTTTTTTTTTCATTTCATATCTTCATCTCCATGAAACGTAAATCTGCCATATTTTACTGGGTTCCTGACAACTACAGTGACTCCAACACCAAAACGTTAAATTCATCTGGCAGGTTAGACGCGTCAGATTATTTCTTGCACCTGACAGTCCTTGGGAGGTCACTAGCAATTTCCCAGGTATTCTATGGTGATTTATAAGTCAATATTCATAAATCTATTGCTGGGCTTTTGGCCATCTTGTCTTTCTATCCTAAGGTGACTTGAGTTCATCCGCGGCAGCTGCCTTGTGTATCTTCTATAATAGTATTGGGAATTACTTCTCTCTCTGACGTCGATACATTTTAGCACTCTCTCTCTCTGCTAATGTCAGCAGTTTCAGTGGATATAATCTGCACGTTGCCGCTTCGTCGTCGTGTTTACAGTGACTTTTTCTAACATGCTTATAGTGAACCATTAACGTGGGGGGTTAGAACCCATGGCAAGTGAGTCATAAAACCCCAGGCCTGTGCGTAAGCCAATGGGCCAGCTGGCTACAATAAGATTTCTTTTGTAGCCAGCTGGCCCAGTGGCTTACGCCCTGGCCTAGAGTTCTACGACTCACTCGCCATGGGTTCTAACCCCATTCGTATCCTGGTTAGCAGACGTATTATTACGATTTCGTGAGTCTTGCTTATAGTGGCTACCTGCCTATCTACTTACCTGGAGGGTGCTGATGCCTTATTCCTCCCGACTGTCCATTATGTCATATCAACGCCGTGTGATTTCTCGTCTCCCCAGAAGGTTAAGCACTTCCTCTTGCGAAAAATAAAGCTTAACATTATAACGAATAAAATACAGTACACTCTACAGGGTAACTCACCAAAGACTGCCGATGCCAGACTTTAAAATAATCTGAGGTAGAAAGACAGACAGACAGACACACACACACACTGACGTTTGTGACCTCTGGCCCAAGAAGATTGAACTTCATGATCTCAGGCGTCCCTGGAAGCCATAATTTTATCGTGGTCTACGGACTGTCACAATTTATAGGTCACCGTGCTGCTTGACACCACTTATCCCCTGAATCATATGACTTGCGTGACCCCTGGCTTCACATGGTCTGAAGCCGCATATCACCCCATGAATCCGCATGACCCCTTGCGTCAATGTGGTACAGTGATTGTGTCAGAACGAGAAAGACTGAGTGCTACGATGACATATGAATCACCTGGGATGAAAAATTGATCACAAAACAATGGTGGAACTCTTGTCGGTGAATTATTGCTGTGTGGGGCGAAGTGGTGAACCAGCGAGGCTCTTTCAGCGCAAGGAACGGCAAAGGCTCGATCCTTCGTCTGCAAAATCCCGTGTAGGTGTTTCAGTTGAAGTAGTTGTGGAGGCTCGATCCTCCTGACAGCGGATATTGTTGCAACTGCAATTACGTGTGCTATCACAACTCATCATCAGCAAGGCTAGATGAGTGTAATACACGCATGAGTGCCAGGCGAAATGGAGGAAATCAGATTTAATCCGGAAAAAGAAGGTATAGTTCCTATTCCTTTCATTAAGAGCCGTTCACCTGTATCAAGGGGTCCAACCCTCCTCTCTCTCTTGAAGTGTATATAATTTTTGGTATGCTGGACAATCCAAACGACACACTTTAAACCATTTGCAAAACAAAACGCTGGTTTGCGAATGAGAGCCGGTCAAGGTTACACGACTACTACACTGAATCATAGCCAAGCGCTTTCCGCGCCTCCCATGTCTTTCTGACTGCCACTGCTAGTGTAAATAGAATAAATCTGCGTTTACAATTTGCTGTAGTGACTTCGGGAAGGAGCCAAGCGCCACTCAGTGCTCTTGGCGGAACACTTCTTCAGTATGGTTGTGTATAACTCTCTCGGTTTCAGGGAGCGGCGCCCCCTGTCGTCAAGCAAGGCTGACCGACAACGTGGACCCTTGTCAGTGAGCGACCATTTAGGTAAGTAACACACCGTGTCAGGAGCAGGCAGTGCCTCCTGCCTCCCAGGAGCACGACTCGATACACTGCCTCTCGGGATCATCTGCTGCAACACTCACTGCCTCTTATTGTGATATACACAAGGACGAGTCGAATTCGTAGCGGTCGCACAGCACCTAGAAAATGTAAGATAATCAGGCTTGATCCCAGGAAGATAGATCCATTTCCTTAATCAAGAACTCATGACCAACATCAAGATGCCCACCATAAACGGAAGACGTCAAAAAAAAAAAAAAAAAAACAGAGAAACGTCCTCGCAGGCTTTCTGTGTTAATATTCGAAGTCGTGTGACTAGCACCGCGAATAATAACTTTATTCATGGTTAGACTCCCTTACTCTACCACCCCACCTACCCTTCAGTAATCCCCTTGAAGAATACAACTACCCCAATTACCACCACGATACCAGCCTCCAGCACCACTACATCTACTTCCACACACCCCATCTACTACCACCACACCGACCTCTACTTCTCTTGCTTGTGGCTCCGCAAAGACTCATAAATATCGGTGCAGGCAGGAGTCATGCCGCCAGTATCTCGATCCTGTATTTAGTATGGCACTGGTATTTTTCGCCTCCTTCTAGTGGAAGCTTCATCCTAAGATACGCTCTTGGACAGCCTTGCCGGCCAGTAAACTCCCCGAGTTACGACTGCCTAGTTCTCCTGAGCCTTCACACTCAATAGCCGGCACTGACTGTGCTATTACCTTGCCAGAAGGAGCGCCTGAGGGCCAGGGCCCACCACTCAAGCAGGAGAAGTAATCCTGGCCCGTGGGGTCCGCCCACCACACCGTAACCCCCTCACTTATCTGCACAATTTTTTTTATCCAGGTGGACCTTGCCAGCCGCTAGTACTCCTACTAAACCCATCACCACTCTCATGTCCACATTTCATCTATATTAGCAGGCCGATACAAAACACTCATAGGAAATATAATCACTACTCGCTTCCACTAGGTTTATTTTTCTTCCGAAGTGGCTGGTTTATTGCGCATGCCGTATCTATCCTGTGGATACAGTGCAAGAGCATATGGATTCACAAAAAAATGCCTTGAAGCTAGGCCAGCATTCTTACCTGGGAAACTGGGCGCCTTTCAAAATCCAACTTGCCACTGAAGATGGTGGGTTTAGACCCAGCACTTATAAGATACGAACATATTTAGATAAAAACGACGGGAATGAATGCAAGTATTAATACGTATGATAAATCCATTTTTTTTTTCTCAAATTTGTGTACATTAGGCTACTCTCGCGCGGACACATGATGGCATCTCCACGACCAACCTGGGTCCACCAGAGAGACTGGTCAACAAAGGCGAGATTGTTAGTCCGTAAGTTCGGTGACTTGGACGATGCTACGTCAGGATGAGTCTTCGGCGAGAGCTTCGCAAGAGCACCGAGTCAGAGTGATCGAGAGAGTGAACCTGAGCTCATGCTTGGTCTGCTTTATATTGGGGGAGGTACTGCCAGTATTATGTTGCAACTGCAAGTACTATGGCCATGTTACAAAACTGGCAGTACTACGGTAACACTACAAAGGCTGCCAGTACAATGACCATGATGTAACCACCAACACCATAGCAAAATGTCAACAACTACCAGCACTATGATGAGGTTGCAACAACTGCCACTATTACTGTCATTAGCAACTGCCATTGCTATGTCCACATTGCAACAACTGACAACACTATTCTGGTGTTTCAATACCTGCAGCCTATATCAGTCATAATTAGGAATTTGTGCAGGTAATGTGTCCCAGTGTGACAATAGTGACGGTCAGGATGGCATCCCGTCCTGCAACGTCGATATATCAACGAGTTTAGCTGCAGCTTCGTGTCCTGCGCCGCCAGACTTGGAGTATACTTGGAGAGGGTTTCGGGGTCAACGCCCCCGCAGCCCTGTCGGTGACCAGGCCTCGCGGTGGATCAGGGCCTCATCAACCAGGCTGTTACTACTGACCTAGAGCATCCACTTACATTATTTCGTTAATTTAGGTTAATATATATCTTCGTAGAAAAAGGTGTAAAAGGGTCATTACTACCAACTTAGCGAAGGTGAAGACCAGCCTATCACTCCAGCTTCCCTTCCCAGGTCGCCGGCGTGACTGTGGCAGAACCTGTTGATCCAGCAGGAAGAGAGGGCCTACCTGGTTATATTTAATCCAGAAGTGGAAAGCGGGTAAGAGACTCAAACATCATAGGGACCACCAGGTGCCTCACATCTGGTGGTCCGGTGGCCACAGCTGTACAGGAGTGGAAGGCAAAGAATTCTAATTAACATGATGCATGTGTATTTTTCTTTGCCTTTACACTCACTCTTCTTAGTAGCCTAAGTGTTGGCACCAGAATCACTTAAACAGGAAAGGAAATAAAAGGTTTAACATCAAGGACACTCCTCCCAAGATTGATGGTTAGTAGGTCTGGCCAACTAAGTGTGGGGACCAGGCGAGTGATGTTCTCCAGAGCATTATTAACATTCCTCCTTATTCGCAGATCTGACATCACATCGCTGTAGGGAAACCGCCTTTCCTTACTCTCGTGCGTTAAAAATCGCGAAGAGGCGATAATCGGTCATGAGTGAGAACGCTTTCGACTCTGCCTGCCCGATGGTGCAGCAGTGCACATGCCTGGACAACGCAGGCTGTCGCTTCCCTATCACTGGATTATCTTCAGCAACCTCTGTTTGGAGAGTTATCCACAGTCACTCTTGAGCTGGTGTTTGTGAGCGACGAGCCTACAGTATACCGTGAGGCATATTAACATATAGGCTGGCATGTCTCTATTACAGAACCCACAATAAGTCACGTTTAGTAAGGTTAGTAGTGGCATTGTCTGGTTCATTTCTTAACATTCTAATACCAAGTACAGTGTTAATATCCTCATATTAAGAACCTTGGTAATTTTAGCATTAGCCTCAAGGACTGGAGTTAGAATTAAGGATCTAATATAGGCTAGGTACATCATTCTCGCTATTCTAATATCAGTACCATAGTTAGGGTTGTAGTGCCAGCAACAGCTCTGAGAGCATTGTGCCTATTTTTGCATTTCTTATTTAGTCGTGGAATGATGGCATATTGGAAAGGTACGTACGTCTACATCAAGAAACCTTTAAGATTTAACGCAGCCGTTGTTTTCACCTTGTAAACAGATGGGTGGGGCATGTCGTTTGCTTGGCAGTATGAAAGCCTCACCCATCCGTTTGTAAGGTAAAAGCATAAACTACGTTATATCAAAGGTTTAGAGTTTCTGAGGTCAGCGAGGACGAACCGACAACAACGCAGGTGTAAAACTTCGTCCCTGCTACTGGAAGCGCAGTAGGAGGGACCGAAGGTGATCTTCAGGAGTAAGTTCACTGTCAGCTATCAGAAGGTCTGCCTGATGGTTCAGTTCCCTTTAGTATTGCGGAACACTTCACCTCTGCAAATGGCGAGAGAACACGGAGCACAACAATGATTATTTCCTTATTCCCTCCTGTGCAAAATTTCACGAATGGGGAAAATCCTATGCTATGTATACCAAAAAAAAAAAGGGAAAGTTGCTGGGTTTATAACTTGACAAAGCTACTCAAACCTCGACACCAGAGGTGACCCAGGGTCGGTAAGCTGAACAGAAGGCAGCAGAGGTCAGTGACTCGTCATACCTGGGGAGTAGTGTTAGAGATTTTGACATCTGGGTAAGAGATATGAAAGGTCAGTGGTTCTTCAAGCTCGACGTGTTGTACTGAAGGTGACTTTCGGAGAGGAGGCAGCAGAGGTCAGTGGCAGAGGTGTAGTGGTGGTGGCAGCAGTGACCTCCGGAGAGACGGCAGCTACACAAGGTTAGTGGCCAACCAGAGATTGGCAGGCGAGGTGTTGTTCCATCCCCTTTATCATGCTCACCACCTCTCTAACTCCTCCCTCCTTCCCTGCCCTCCTCCTCGCTTCCACTACTCCTGCTATTGTTGCTGTTGTTATTGCTGTTGCAAGTGCTACTGTTCTTGTTACTACTGTTGGTGCGACTCCGTTGTAAACTACTGTCGATGTGGCTTAGTGGTGCGTTACTGGTACGTTACTGGTACGTTACTGGTACGTTACTGGTGCGTTACTGGTACGTTACTGGTACGTTACTGGTACGCTACGATACTAAAGAGGAATACCTCACCGAAGCTTATAACAGTGATTAGTCAAGTGGGCTTGTGATGGGTGTCGTGATTTCGACTACTAGTAGTAATGGTGGTGGTGGTGATGGTGGTAGTGATGGTTCTGATGGTGGTGGAGGGTGGTAATGATGGTGGTTGCTCTTGTAGGCGGCGGCAACAAGCATATAACAGATGCTGGTGCTATCACCACTGCGACATCCACTGCTACCACTATACTGCTACTACTACTACTGCTACCACTACTACTGATAATGACTGCTATTACAACTACCTATTACCACTATTTCCGGCAGTTATCGTCTCTCCCGCGCCACCTTCCTGTTATAGCCATAACTTTACAAGGGCCGTAAACAATAGTGGAAAACAAAACTGTTTATTATGGCTAAAAGGTGTAACTGAAGGTGTAAGCAGCTGCAGCTGCTACCGCTGCAGCTGCTACCGCTGCACGATGCTGCTACTACTGCTGGAAATTCGTGTGGAGGCTCAAGAGTGTGCTAGTGGAAGCTTTTAAGATCGTATTCCTTCCTTGAATATACATACGAGATTCTCCACGGTACCCTGCTCGCATTCCTTCACCGTACCGTGCCAGCACTCCGCCACGGCACCCTGCCCGCAAGGGTTTATGACCGGCAGCTCCTAAGCCAGTAGTTATTTAGGTTGCAAAGAGTCGATTGGCTCACTGTGAGTATAGGCCGCATTAGATTAGAGGCCGCACCACTGCAGTGGCCACACCACAACAGTGGCCACACCACAGCAGTGTCCACACCACAACAGTGGCCGTACCATAGCAGTGGCCACACCACAACAGTGGCTACACCACAGCAGTGGCCACACCACAACAGTGGCCGCACCACAGCAGTGGCCACACCAAAACAGTGGCCATACCACAACAGTGGCCGCACCACAGCAGTGGCCACACCAAATCAGTGGCCACACCACAACAGTGGCCGCATCACAACAGTGGCCACAACACAATGACCACACCACAACAGTGGCCACACCACAACAGAGGCCACACTACAACTATGGCCACACCACAACAATGGCCACATAACGTAGTCATCAAAACAATGATTTGATAACACTCTACAATGTTCTACAGCAGTGTCTTGTCTCTATTAATGGAGAAAATATACGTGACCATCCACTCAAGATGCAGAGATAGGAATATGATCCTCCGCAGCAGGAGGATCCTCAGCAGGAGCAGGATCCTCCGCAGCAGGAGGATCCTCAGCAGGAGGTGGGTCTTCCGCAGGAGGTGGGTCCTCCGCAGCAGGTAACCAGGAAGGAGACACGTGACCCCCCAATTCTCTGTCGACAGGGAAGCTGTCTCAGTGACCCTTCCGACAAGCTACTGGATGGGCAGTTAATACTTTTTTTGGCAAAACTTTTGTTAGAACTGATTAAGGGGGAAAATTCCCCCTTTCAAGAAGAGCCTTTGATCCCTTGAGACTACCTTAGACATGGGCTTCACTTGACGGTACTGAAGAGGGGTAGACTTACCTGCGGTAGGTTTTTTTCTCTATGGTATCACTGAAGTGAGAGGGGAGTGACTAGCCTCAGGCGGGAGCTCTCTCCTTACCACTGAAGTCAACAAAGAGGGGGACTCACCTGAGGTAGGGGTTCCCCGTTGGGTGCCTCTTGGGGCAGAGGCGGCTGAGGCGCAGAGTAGCGGTGGTGGGGTATGCGGGCGGCTGCGCCCGTGGGTACCTCCATAGAGCGCACCAAGGCCGCCACGTCCGTGCGCCCGTCGCACGCCTGACATATGCTACACAGAGAGTCGTATCTCCGGCTCTGCTCCAGCGCCTGCAAAAAGCCACATTCTTATTGGAATCACAAATTACAATATATATATATATATATGATGAGTAGGCTTCAGGATGTACATGTTTATAGAGGGGCAACGGATATATCAGATCATTATTTGGTTGTAGCTACAGTTAGAGTAAAAGGTAGATGGGACAAAAATAAAATGGTAACAGCAAGTAAGAGAGAGGTAAAAGTGTATAAACTAAGGGAGGAGGAAGTTAGGGTGAGATATAAGCAACTATTGGCAGAAAGGTGGGCTAGTGCAAGTAGGAGTAGTGGGGGGGTTGAAGAGAGTTGGGATAGTTTTAAAAATGCAGTATTAGAATGTGGGGCAGAAGTTTGTGGTTATAGGAGGGTGGGTGCAGGAGGAAAGAGGAGTGAGTGGTGGAATGAAGAAGTAAAGGGTGTGATAAAAGAGAAAAAGGTAGCTTATGAGAGGTTTTTACAAAACAGAAGTGTTAGTAGAAGAGCAGAGTATATGGAGAGTAAAAGAAAGGTGAAGAGAGTGGTGAGAGAGTGCAAAAGAAGAGCGGATGAAAGAACGGGAGAGGCTCTGTTAAGAAATTTTGCTGAAAACAAGAAAAATTTTGGAGTGAGATAAACAAGGTAAGAAAGCCTAGGGAACGAATGGATTTGTCAGTTAAAAACAGAGTAGGGGAGTTAGTAGATGGGGAGCTGGAGGTATTGGGTAGATGGCGGGAATATTTTGAGGAACTTTTAAATGTTGATGAAAAGAGGGAGGCGATAATTTCATGTACTGGCCAGGGAGGTACAACATCGTTTAGGAGTGAAGAAGAGCAGGATGTGAGTGTGGGGGAGGTGCGTGAGGCATTACGTAGAATGAAAGGGGTAAAGCAGCAGGAATTGACGGAATCATGACAGAAATGTTAAAAGCAGGGGGATATATTGCTGGAGTGGTTGGTATTTTTGTTTAATAAATGTATGAAAGAGGGAAGGTACCTAGGGATTGGCAGCGAGCATGTATAGTTCCTTTATATAAAGGGAAGGGGGATAAAAGAGAGTGTAAAATTATAGGGGAATAAGTTTACTGAGTATACCAGGTAAAGTGTATGGCAGGGTTATTATTGAAAGAATTAGAGGTAAGACAGAGAGTAGGATTGCAGATGAGCAAGGAGGCTTTAGAATGGGTAGGGGATGTGTAGATCAAGTGTTTACAGTGAAGCATATATGTGAACAGTATTTAGATAAAGGTAGAGAAGTTTTTATTGCATTTATGGATTTAGAAAAGGCATATGATAGAGTGGATAGGGGAGCAATGTGGCAAATGTTGCAAGTGTATGGAATAGGTAGTAAGTTACTGAAGGCTGTAAAGAGTTTTTATGAGGATAGTGAGGCTCAGGTTAGGTGTGTAGGAGAGAGGGAGATTACTTCCCGGTAAAAGTAGGTCTTAGACAGGGATGTGTGATGTCACCATGGTTGTTTAATATATTTATAGATGGGGTTGTAAAAGAAGTAAATGCTAGGGTGTTGGGGAGAGGGGTGGATTAAATTTTGGAGAATTAAATGCAAATGGGAGTTGACACAGTTACTTTTTGCTGATGATACTGTGCTTATGGGAGATTCTAAAGAAAAGTTGCAAAGGTTAGTGGACGAGTTTGGGAGAGTGTGTAAAGGTAGAAAGTTGAAAGTGAACATAGATAAGAGTAAGGTGATGAGGGTATCAAACGATTTAAATAAAGAAAAATTGATATCACATTGGAGAGAGGGATTATGGAAGAAGTAAATGTTTTCAGATATTTGGGAGTTGATGTGTCAGCGGATGGATTTATGAAGGATGAGGTTAACCATAGAATTGATGAAGGAAAAAGGTGAGTGGTGCATTGAGGTATCTGTGGAGACAAAAACGTTATCCATGGAGGCAAAGAAGGGAATGTACGAAAGTATAGTGGTACCAACACTCTTATATGGGTGTGAAGCATGGGTTGCAAATGCTGCAGCGAGGAGGAGGCTGGAGGCAGTGGAGATGTCCTGTCTAAGGGCAATGTGTGGTGTAAATATTATGCAGAAAATTCGGAATGTGGAAATTAGGAAAAGGTGTGGAGTTACTAAAAGTATTTGTCAGAGGGCTGAAGAGGGGTTGTTGAGGTGGTTTGGTCATTTAGAGAGAATGGATCAAAGTAGAATGACTTGGAGAGCGTATAAATCTGTAGGGGAAGGAAGGCGGGTAGGGGTCGTCCTAGAAAAGGTTGGAGGGAAGGGGTAAAGGAGGTTTTGTGGGCGAGGGGCTTGGACTTCCAGCAAGCATGTGTGAGCGTGTTAGATAGGAGTGAATGGAGACGAATGGTTTTTGGGACATGACGATCTGTTGGAGTGTGAGCAGGGTAACATTGTGTGAAGGGATTCAGGGAAACCAGTTAATTGATTTAGTTGGACTTGAGTCCTGGAAATGGGAAGTACAATGCCTGCACTTTAAAGGAGGGGTCTGAGATAGTGACAGCTGGGAGGGACTTTTCTCAGCTGTCGTATCTGAGCTCCTCTGCAAAGACAGTGATTATGTATGAGTGTGGTGAAAGTGTTGAATGATGATGAAAGTTTTTTCTTTTTGGGGATTTTCTTTCTTTTTGGGTCACCCTGCCTCGGTGGGAGACGGCCGACTTGTTGAAAAAAAAAAAAATATATATATATATTCTTCTTTCAACAAATCGGCCATATCCTACCGAAGCAGGGTGGCCCAAAAAGAAAAACAAAAGTTTCTCTTTTTAACTTTAGTAATGCATACAGGAGAAGGGGTTACTAGCCCCTTGCTTCCGGCATTTTAGTCGACTCTTACGACACGCATAGATAACGGAGGATGAATTCTGTTCCACTTCCCCATGGAGAAATATATATATATATATATATATATATATATATATATATATATATATATATATATATATATATATATATATATATAGTGCCGAATAGGTAAAACTGGTCAATTAGCAAAAACTCGTTTAAAATTAAGTCCTTTCTAAAATTTTCTCTTATAAGTTTAAAGATATATTCTTTAATTTATGTTAATGTAAAAATTAATTATTTTTTACCAAAAGAACTTTAGAAAATTTACCTAACCTTAGTATAACAAGCTCAATTTAATTTAACCTAATCCAACTAAATATATTTTAGATAAGCTTACAGTAATTTAATAATAAATAAACACAATTATTTTTTTTTTCGTTAGGTTCAGAATGATTTTTGCGAAATTACTGCATACACAAATTTTCTCCTGCTTTATTCGGCAAGAAGAGCGTTGCTATTTAAGCCAATACCGCAAGTTTTACCTATTCGGCACATGTTCACCAAGAAGAGCTAAACTAGTAAGCGTCATATAACGCCTGTAAAATGAGAGACTATGCAGGATTGATCCGAGTCAGGAGAGGCTAGCTAGAATTTCTTGGATCAAGAGCCCTCCACCACTGAAGTGATGGTATACAGAAAGGTTCAAGTCCTTAACGAAGACAATAATGAACTATACTGGAGAGAAGGGGATGAGAGGGAGAGAAAATCGCGAAGAGAATTAGGTGAAGAAGAGGTGACTGGGTGAGAAAAGAGGTGAGAGAGAGAGAGGAGGAGAAAGAAGCGGGTAGGAGGAGAGGTGAGGAGAGAGAAAAAAAGAGGGTGAGGGGAGAGAAGAGGATGGGGAGGACAGTCGGAAGGAGAGAGAGAGAGAGAGAGAGAGGTGGAGGGTAGACAGATGCCAAACTTGCTGGGGAATGATGGCAGAAGTTTGTATAACTCACAAAGCATCGGACCTGATTAATTATTCTCCTCTTTTAACATTAAAGGAATGGCTAACATTATTAACACGCTTCCATCGTTATAAATTTCCAGCTCTTCTAATTAGACACTAATTTGAAGAAAGAGGAGAATCTCTGCGCAATTTATACCCAAAAATGGGTAGGTAGGTGGGTTCTGGGCCACGTACCCAGGCGGTTTAAACCCAGCTACCACAAAGTAGCCCTGATACCACAAGTGCACCAATAGGTGATCAAGTATCAACTGCTCGTTATGATGTGAGGTCGTTAAAGGGAGCCACGGGTCGCTAAAGTAGCAGGAAGAGTAGTTACGATGTCTCAGTTGCTTGGAGGAACTCCTTGTTTAGTGCAGCAGCCAAGGCAGTGAATCTGGAATGTCTGATAGGCCTTTTTTTGTGTGTGGGGGGGGGAGTTTTATTATCCATAGGTGTGTCCCTGATGTTACTACATCTTAATGGCAAGAATGAGAACTTAGCAGAGCTTCCAGAAATCCAAGATGGCCTTCACGAAACTGGGTTTATAGTCTTTTAGGTCATAGCTGCCGTTTCTAATGCGAAGTTTAGATTCAAATTTCTAAATCTACGTTTTTCCCATCCGGGGATTTTTTTTTGTCATTAACGTAAATTCATTAGGAAAAATTGGAACACTCAAAAATGAACTGAAGATGTACTTGCTGGAGCATTATTCTTTTGCAGCTTTTAGAACCGAGGCAGGGCGGCCCAAAAAGAAAAATTAAAGTTTCCTTTTTTTAAATTTAGTAATATATGCAGAAGGGGTTACTAGCCCCTTGCTCCCGGCATTTTAGTCGCCTCTTACGACACGCATGTCTTCGGAGGAAGAATATATATATATATATATATATATATATATATATATATATATATATATATATATATATATATATATATATATATAATCATATAAAATGTACAATTATTAACGATAATACAAATTAACAATATATTTTATAAGAGATATCACAGAACTTGTGGTGCTGGAAACCATGGCAGGGGAATGCTAACACTCGCAGGCGAGTGTGTTAACACCTGGTCCAGCCGGAAATCCATGTCACGCAGCCGTGTTATTACGTCTGTGTGAATCGTGTTATAAAACATGTCGTTTGAACGTTACATATAATTTGCACTCAAAGAGTTGTTCAGGACAGACGATATGGCTAGGTTAGGTAAGGTTCTTCAGGAAGCAGAAGTGTTTCCTGATGCGGGTCTTAGATGATGACCCGCCGTTGGAGCTTTTGGTCATCTGACCGAGGCCTTCTGCTGGCTTTACGATCCTTCCCTTTAAAAATTATGGTCATGGTTATAACCGTCTCTTGTTTTTATTATGGATACTTTTCTCTCTGCGACCAAACAGGGGAAGTTTTGTAATGCTTCATACAACGAATTCAGATAATTGGGCCCAATTTTTCAGTTATTTCATATTTAAATACATGATTTTGTATAACTGCTATTAAAAAAATGGTTTTTATCAATTTGCAAGACAATGTTGCAACATCTTACAACATGTTAAATGAAGTTTCCATACTTGCAAGACTTTTATCCTGAATACGATACTAAGGAGTTGAACTTTTAAAAAAAACCTGGTAAATCGTAAAAAAATGCAAATTTAGACGTTAGAATTATCTAATAATTCCCATCTAAACGAAGTTATAGCCAAAAACGACACCCATTTTCATGGGGACTATCATGAATTCTAGCAAATACGGCAAAATGCTCAGTGCTGCCAGTGTGGCATTCATGGATTTTGCATCAGCGACCTCTGTCTAACGATAATAAATAAGCAAAATTACATTGGACTATCAACAATTCCAGGTTCACCAATAAACATATAAGATGGCTGATGGACTCCAGTGGAACAATTCTTTATATAGATTTCTACAACAAGGTAAACTGTTTTATAAGTGATAAGGTTGATAATCAACCACAAGATGTCAGACAGGATCAAGTTACCTAAGTGTTTACGGAAAAGCATCACCAACTGCTTCAGATATTCCGACTTCTCTGTGTAACACAGAACTGCTAGCAGTTGGGTCGACTGCTAGCAGTTGGGTCGACTGCATCTATGTTCTGCTTGTTTATGTCAGAGCGCACGCACACGCACACACTCTCAAGGTTTCTTAATGCACAGCCTGAAGAAACTTTCATTATCAATGAGAAACTTTACTTATATATCAAATTTTACTCCAGATAACCCAGCAGTTAACAGTCCCTACCATGGCAGTTGGTCTGCTAACTGCCCTTTTATCGCGTCGTAAATTTTATGGCAATTTATCGTGCCGTTTTTTACCGGGAATGAGCGCGACTGACATGTCAGCTCAGTAAAGACGCATATTACGTGCGGTCAGCAGCTGCTGAAGTGATATGGCCGGGTCACCATCTGGAAAAGACCCGGACCGGCAAATGTACCGGCGAATCTACAAGAACAACAACAATGCTCAAGTGCTTGCTGTTCCGTGGTCCCCCATCGCAAGGGCCAAGAGCTACTACAAGGGGAATAAGTCACTTCGTCTGACTATTTCTTAGGATTATTAGTGGTAATTTACACGTATGTTACTATGCAATAAGATCACAGTAAACATGTGATATCACAATATACAAAACAGCCACTGTGAAAAATAGTGAAATTCCAAGCGCTTTCGTGATTTTTCACATTATCAAGGACACGGAATGATGCTATGTATGATAACTGAAATCACCTGAATTTGCGTCACTGTACTTAAGTTTAACTGTAGCTAAATAAACATACTTACTTGCATACTTAATTACATCGGTTGGTATTAGTATACTACCAGCTTTTACTGCCCAGCACAACAGTGGTTGTTTCTGGCAGCGCCCCAGCCACGGGTATAACTGTACCACTGTTCTCCGATTTAGTCCATGAATCCAGTTCAGATTTTTCGCTTATTGGTAGCACCCAAGATGGCAGATTCGAAACCTATGATATGTTCATGACCTAGTCATGATCTACTGAATTAACCCAGCACAACAAAACAAAGTCATAAAACAAATTTAACCTAATCACAACATATCACATTATATTTTAACATTTAAGTGCAAAAAAATATCAGTGTTAATATCTCAATGTTCCTGAAATGTTCATGTATACACTAATCTGAGGTATATATATATATATATATATATATATATATATATATATATATATATATATATATATATATATATATATATATATATATATATATATATATATATATATATATATATATATATATATATATATATATATATATATATATATATATAATTTCCTTTATCTGTGCAGTTCCATTTCGACCTCTTACTGAACACCAGTTCTCTGGTCGGTGCAAGTCTGCAACTTGCAAATGTCCGTGCACTTCAGTTGATTAGCCAGGCAGGTGCCATCTGGATGTTTGCAGGTGCGCTCAGACACACATTTCCAAGACATGAGGTGCGACACAGCATCTGGTGCTAGTGATCCCCTGATACGTTAAGTGGCAATGTGTGCGAGCGTTTGCCTTATACTTGACGTCATCTTTTATTAGTGCTGCCTTGTCTGTGCCATCCTTGGTTCTGGCTGACTTCACAATCTGTAGTTCTGCTTTGAGTGCATAATATACTTCCGCAAGTTCACATACACAAACTGTCAGGATGTACGAAGATTTTTACCCATTGTCATCAGGAAAAACTGTGAAGTGCTCCTGCAACCGCAGCCTCCAGCTTGGATTGGTTGTGCTTCTTTATCGAGACTTTCACCTGGGTGACGCCAAAAAGTATTCCTACCCAGCACTGGTTTAGATGTGAGGTCAGAGGCCCAACAGCCGGACTTACCAACGGTTATCCTTTGATTAATGTATAAACAGTTTGCTGTACAACTGTTTCTCTGCAGCCTCATAATTTGCCTAAGCAGAATCATTGTCTCTCCATCAGCTACACTGCTGGCTTCGGCAGCATCTGAATCCTTCGTATACAGACGGAAGCAAGATCTGTGGTAGTGGTCCTCAGGCAGTTGCCACTTCACTGATAACAATGACAAGCATTCTCGTGTTCATTTTCCTGACAACAACAGTCTTGATATTTTCATCTGCTCTTAGCTCAATGACCTGCTTACAAGCATCTCTTGTGTTTTGGTCTCAGTAACAACACTAAACAAAAAACAAGTATACATACTACTGGCTCCTCCTCCATAAACCCAGCAGATAACACGAGATAAACATGTTTAACATGATACTGACTTACAGGATACACAAATGATAGAACTTACTCTTTCAAATCCCACCTCATGTGAACAGGCTGAAACTCCAGCATCACATCCCCTATTCGTCTCATTTTAAAAATAACCAACGTTAGGAGAATGTACAGGAGGGACAGTGGGACTAAATCAAAGTTCCTGCTCCAGTCATTTTCCATACATTCTCTTTTTTTTAAGTACTGCTCCTACCTCCTTCATTAGCATAGCAGATAAGGAGAGATAAGCATGCTGAACATCATGTCAGAGTGTGTGCTATGTAAATTATAAAACTTACACCCTCAGATTCCATCTTAATTGGATTGGCTGGTGCCACAACAACGCAGATCGACAAAGAAAGCTGGTAATGGAGTGGTTCGACAAGGACAGCTGCTAGTGGAGTGGTTCGACGAGGACAGCTGCTAGTGGAGTGGTTCGACGAGGACAGCTGCTAGTGGAGTGGTTCGACGAGGACAGCTGCTAGTGGAGTGGTTCGACGAGGACAGCTGCTAGTGGAATGGTTCGACGAGGACAGCTTCTAGTGGAGTGGTTCGACGAGGGCAGCTGCTAGTGGAGTGGTTCGACGAGGACAGCTGCTAGTGGAGTGGTTCGACGAGGACAGCTTCTAGTGGAGTGGTTCGACGAGGACAGCTGCTAGTGGAGTGGTTCGACGAGGACAGCTGCTAGCGTAGTGGGTCGACAAGGACAGTTGTTGAAGGGGTTCGACAAAGACAACTGGTGGAGTAGGTCGTTAGTCATCAATAACAGCTGATGGAGTGAGTCGTTAAGGGCAGTTGATGAAAGGGTCGTCAGTGAATGCTGGAGAAAGGGTCATCAGTAGCAGCTGGTGGAACGGGTCTTGAATGACAGCTGGTCGAGTGGTCATTAAAGATAGCTGGTAAAATGGGTCATAAAATAACAGTTGGTAGAGTGGATCGTCAATGATAGTTGTAGTGGATCAGCAATGGCAGTTGGAGATGGTTGTCAAAAACAGCTGGTAGAATGGGTCATCAATAACAGTTGGCAGAGTGGATTGTCAATGACAGTTGGTGGAGTGGGTTGTCAATGACAGTTGGTGGAGTGGGTCGTCAGTGACAACTGGTGGAATGGATCCTTGCACAAAACACACACACTTGCATATTAGGCTAAATTATAAGCCTATAAAGACTGCCAGGATCACAAAAACAAACTTAGTCCAAAAAATAAAAAAATAAACTAATATTAAAAGTATGATTAAACAATTTCCCTTCTCGTATAAATCTGATTATTACCAGAGAAACTATCATGCTTGTTAACTGGCTGATTAAGTTTAAACCCTATCGACTACACGAGAATCATTGAAGCTACATATAACCTGCACACCACCGATCAGGGACACACTAATCCCTAAAATACAGAGCCAACTCTCAAGTGTATATACACAGAGACACACACACAGGCGGGGCCAGGAGCTGAGCCTCGACCCCTGCAACCACAAATAGGTGAGTACCTCTCCGTGTATAAAACACTCACCCGGGATGGGTAGCAATCGTGGCTACAGTAGAGGCAGGAGGGAGCATCGCTCTTCTCTTGGGTACATCGCCTTTATATCCGCACTACGAGCCAGAGGAACACCGCCCTGCGCCTGTGTGCCACTCATACCTGCTATTAACGTTATGATGAAAAAAAAACCACAATACCTTTTTGATTGAGGAGCATTGTTGACAAATTATTGTGTCCGATGCACGCAACATATATGGGAGGGAATAAATACCCTCTGAATATTTTACGCAGATACATGCTGTTATTACGCAAAAGTATTATTATCTAAGGAAAGGTACAGGATGATGGGGCAAGATGTTGCCGAATAACAGCGAACGAAAAGGTGGTATATTGTTTTTGATGTGTTACGAGGGGGTAAATATAATATGCAACACCATTTCCCCCAGTTTTCTCGCTCATAGAAAACCGATACGACCAGAGAAAACGTTATATACTCAATGATCAACTTTGAGAAACGAGAAACTTTTCATACGTGTCGTTTTCTCTCTCCAATTCTCTTATACATTAACATACATGCGAGTTAACCCAGGATAATCCAGTGAAGTTAAACACTAATTTCAATTTGTTGGGAAGTCCTTGCAAATATAACTCTTGGGCAAGAAATGCTACGTTAGAAAAGGACCAGAGAAGAGCCACAAAATTAACAAAAAAGGCACAATACCGTGACTTTAACAATACACAAATAACCCGCACATAGAAGAGAGGAGCTTACGACGACGTTTCGGTCCGACTTGGACCATTTACAAAGTCACACTGACAAAAAGGAGAGGAGGGGGTATATATAGGCCAGCAGACAGGGACGGGAACAAGAGAGGAAGTGGTGGAAGTAGCAGTGTGACTTTGTAAATGGTCCCAGTCGGACCGAAACGTCGTCGTAACCTCCTCTCTTCTATGTGCGGGTTGTTTGTGTATTGCTACAAAATTATTCAGAAGTTATAAAAATTATGAGTAATGATGACAAACTGAAAATCCTGAAGACGGCCACAATGACTAATACGATAACAAGTGAAGACACGTTCACATACAAGCTTAATAAAGGACATGAAAGAATAGCGAAAGATAATTTAGTATCTTCAACGCAAATAAAAAGAATCCATTTATAAATTAAATAAACACGAGGATCAGATTTAATATGAGAATGTTTTTTTTTTTCGTTAAGTAATAAAGAATTAAACGAATTTAAAGAGTTGGTAGTCTAAGCTACAACCAGCGGAAATTAAATTACATAAGAAATTTTTGTTGAAGACGAGCCTGGCCCATGGCCGGGCTCCGGGAGTAGAAATATTTTCGAAACTCACAAGTATATTAAAGATAAAGGTGAGATGTGAGATTCGACTCAAGCACAGCTCTGCACCTGTATCCACAGCTAGGTAAGTACACACACACACACACCTTATTACATACATAGCCCCCGGTGGCCTAGTGGGTAAAGCTCTCGCTTCACGCACGGAGGGGCCGGGTTCAATTCCCGGTGGGGCAGAAACATTTCGAAGTGTTTCCTTACACACACAGACATATATACAACAGGCCTAGTGTCTAATCGACATGTGCCTAGGACAAAATGGTAACTAACTAACATAGGCTGGCCCAGCGAGTGGGGTTGCAAAAGAGAGACAAATAATAAATATGAAACCCTCTAAGAATCAGATTTGGCAGAGGTCGAAATAATATTAGTTGGATATTCCCAGGTTAAATATTTAAACACGGAATTCTGCAGAGGTAAAGAAAAAATAAATAGGGAGATTTGCTGCAGTGAGATTAATTCTATTGCTACCAAATTTGAGGCACTAAAAAGTGTTTCCCATAATGCTGTCTGATGACAGATGTAGGAGCACAAGCTTCCATTCCAACTAAAGCAATAAAGTGTGGGCAGTGTGAAGGAGAGAACTTTCTGAATAGGAACGCTGCAGAAAGATCGTTCAGCGGAAGACGTACAAGACATCAAAGCGTTTGCAAAGCACCAACAATTATGATATTAACGAAGAGTCTAATGGAACCTTGTTGCTGATAATTGGTGATCTGCTAGGCACACAAAGTAAGGAACCTCAAAGAAAGGCAAGTTTGCCATCTCTACTGGAATAATTTTGGTGATCCCGCGGAGAACAGACTAACGTCTTTACTTTCACACTGGGTAAACCTTGTGACTAGAAGCTGACTACAAAGATTCTCCACACAATAATTCGAGAGCTGTACCAGACACCACTAGCAGGAGGGCGACAGTACTGCATCTCAAATTAAACTATACATATCAGCAGAACTTAACAGGGACATTATCTAGTATAAAATCTTGAGGCTATTAGTTTATCAATCTAATTCAAAGTGCACAATAATAGTCTCGTCAAATTTGATAGAGTGCAAGAGCGTCAAGGAGAGATTACTGGTGCGTAATGCAACTATTGCATCCCTTGGTTGAACCACAAAAACTTTTGTCCATCTCTTAGGACTGAAAATGGATTTATCTCAGAAGCATGGTCAGCCTCCTGACGAGCCCAGAGAGAGGTGCATGGATTCGTCAATAACGGAGTATCAACAATTTTCTCTCCCATCACCGAGTCACTAAACACACGAACAGCCCCAGGATTAATAGCGAGCTTATATGTAAGAAACCTCAAGAGCCGGGAAATGCCACAGGATACTTACTTTACCCCATGCAAACATACCTCTCCCTACAGAGTACCAACAGCCCAAGAACCACCTTACTCCCCCGACGCCACCAAAATTCGCTATTCATGGGATCCCGTGATCTATCAAGAGAACTGCTAAGCGATACATGGTATCGAGTAGCAAATACACGAGTGTACCGACATAAAACCTACCAACACTTCGCGAGGAAGTGGTGTAAACTCAGCATTTTATCCCATTTCTGTTTACCAACGAAACGTGTTGCCCAACGAAGAGGTGCAGCTCTGAGGACGGACTCACCTAGGCGAGCGGAAACGAGCAATGTACAGGATTCCATGCACGTCAAATGCACAGGGGCAGCGTTTGGATAGACTATGCAACTTGCAGTCATGTTAAGGAGTCTGCCTGCTGCCCTCTGGGGAAAACAGCAGCTCCAACACTGGCACAGCACTCAAGAATAAAGATTCAGCAGCCCGCGCACACTCACCCAAGTCGGCCTCCATCACAGGTGTCACCTCTCCGTCCGTTAGCAACTCAGTAGTGGGGTCAGGGCTCGGACACTCGCATACCTGTAGAGAAGGCACAGGGTCACCAGACGGGGGAAAACCGGGGTCCTTAGCGGCCGCGGCTCAAGAAAAGGGGAAAGGGAATTGAAGAGGGGAGGGGGGGGAAGAAGAAGACAAAGCTGAAGCGTTTGAACTCTCCGGCAACAGTTCAGAGCATCTCCAGACGGGTTGGGCAGTTTGAAGCAAATTGACCAGCACATTCAGAAAGTCGACACATATGTACCTGGCCAGCACAAATGAACAAATCTGTGACCGATTATTAGACAACAACAAAAATCAGGGTATGGGGTAAACAAGTCCTACAACCAGACCAGATGTATTCCTCTTTATTGACGCATAGCAGCCAATCTTCCAGGTGTTGGTCTGAACCTGGTGCACCCGTAGCGCATTCCCAACAGTCATAGTATCCAGTTCAGAGATGTGTCTTACAGGTAAGCAGGTGTACTATCGAAGTGTTGCAGTCACCTGCCGATGTTCAGCTTGACAAGAAAGCTTGTTCAGTCACGGCATCAGGGACCTTGTAAGCTGCGTTAATAATTTTAGGAAGGAAGGTATGAGGCAGGTCAACAAGTACTCAATACACTAGCTCACTATCAGTGTTGACTAGCGCGTATCTAGAGCAACAGTGTTGACTAGTCTGTATCTAAACGCAGACATGACCAAAAAAAAAAGTTTAAAACAAAAGAACGCCATGTGGCTGGGAATAAATCACATGGTCGTGTCAAACTGGTCCTGTCCCAACAACAGACACAACACAATATATATCTCTACCAGTAATTTCTTTCTACCATTACCTTCAAATAAAACCTGAATATCTCTCGTTCTCGAAGAACTGTATGACTCTTCTCGTTATTCATCTTCCCATTAAAATAATAATTCAGATTATTTTTCCCCTGAAACACCCACACAAAAAAGCAAATTAATTCATTGATAAAATTAGCCACCAAAACAAAGTCAAGACGAAATCTCTAGCCTGTCAGTCAGCATATATTAAATTACACACATATACACATATTTGGGTGTCCCGTAGCTTGTTTGGTAGCGCACTCAGCTCTCACACTGAGGTCCGGGGGTAGATCCTCGGCACGGGTGGGAACATTAGGACGTATATTTCCTTAAGGCACCTTCTGTCCATGTTCACCTATCAGTAAAATAGGTACCTGGGTGTTAGTCGACCGGTGTGGGTCGTATCCTGGGGACAAAAGTGACCTAATTTGCCCGAAATGCTCTACATAACAAGCGGCTTTCTGTATAGTAGTATGTCATTGATGTCAGCTAGGCCTGTATACCATGTACACTTACGTGTAGAAATAAAAATTATTACTATATTATTACACTTGCCACTTGGTTGGGCTGAACCTGATCCTGCTGCCACTTTCTTCGATCACAACCATGAACATTGTTCAGCTAGAACTGAAGAAAAAAAAAAAAAAACTCTAAACCATCCTAATGTCAAATAAGTTAATTTATGGCAATTAGCTTGACTTTCTTTTAATTACTGAGGTCAGTGTCCGTTCACTCGACTCTCTTAATGACTAACATACTGGAATATACCAGGAATGGCTTCGTAAACCAGGTGTAGCCTTGTAAATATTAATAGAAAACAGAATTAATTTACACTTCTTACAGATCTCTTCTCGCACTAACCTATTATCTTCATAAGGTTAATAAATTAGTCTCCCCCCCCAAAAAAAAAAAATTGCTTTCAAGGAAGCGGTCTAATATAACCTTGGTCTGTTTGTCAAGTAAAATAATGAATTAGGGGCATAAGGGGCTCAATAAATCACTATAACATGAGTTTAAAAAATATATTTAGAGACTAGCTTGTCATGTTAAAGAGATTTATCAGTTGTCGTAGCCTTTCTTAGGCTTGGCTAAAAGTGCATTTTTTATATATATATATATATATATATATATATATATATATATATATATATATACAGACAGAACCGTCTTTGTTAAAAATAGAGCAAATGATGAACAAATATACTTTACCCGTAATAACGTACAAAAAATTGAATACCCTAGTTTGCTCTTGCTAAAAGTAATTGGGTTTAGTTTCAAAGATTTTCTATATCTAGTGTACATGCCCTACTAAGACATAAATTCTTCTTCTCTCTTTTCTAACTGGTGCGGGAATCTTTGCAATGGTGCGCTAGCTGATACCTGCCATTATTATGGAGTCCTACAAGTGGCAAACCCGTATGGATCATACAACACACAGTTGAAGTGTGGCTTAGTTGACAAGTGGTAAAGAGAGACGCAGCAAAACCAGACGTTTCTTAGTACGACGTTTCACCTACACGGAAAGGCCTGAAGCGGGTGAAAAGTCGCACTAATAAAGGTCTCCCTCTGCTGTGTTTTAATCACCGACACTCTGGACAGGTACGACAGTAACAGCTTCATGACGGAGCGTCGGTTTCCTGACCACTGGGTACCTGTACACTTTCTCTGTTGTTCAGAACTTTCTAATCCATATATTTGAAGGACGCTTATAGTTGGTTAGTGGGGTTTAAAGCCTATCGACTACACAAGGGTCATTAGTAAAACGATATACAATACCTACAGGGTGTTAAGTAAGACACATGTGGAAAAGGTTAAGCATTCCGAAACGTGACGCCTACACAGTAGGCTTCTTTAGTCGAGAAGAATACATTCTTTCTGATACACCTCTCCTTCTGACAGTATATAAGTCTCCATACTGTCGCTCCAACTTCACATTGTTTCAGACTATGGTACTAAACTCTTCTCAAGGCTACGGGACTGACCACCTCAAAACTACGTCTTGTCTGTACTAGACTGAAGAATAAAGATGCCTAACTGTTACACACGTGTCTTATCAAGGGTCATTAAGCCTCCACGTAACCTTGTCACCACCAGACAAGAATATTACTTTAATCCCTTAAAGGAAGACTGAAAGTCTCAGTGTATATATATATAATATTATACACACGCACACACACACAACTGAGAGACGTACACCTGTCGTTGTATATTTCCTGTTTATTTGTTAATTGTTTACCAGAATAACACAAGAGACTCTTCTCATAGCTTCATTTATATGATTTGTTGACAATTTGTTTGTAATATGATCTCAATCCTTTTCATTGTTTGACACATTTAATATTTTGTATCAAACTATATTTATGTGGTATGTTTCTTTTTTTTTTTCGTTTCCATTTCACGGGATATGCAGTTTGTGTGTGTGTGTGTGTGTGTGTGTACTCACCTATTTGTACTCACCTATTTGTGGTTGCAGGGGTCGATTCATAGCTCCTGGCCCCGCCTCTTCACTGATTGCTACTAGGTCCTCTCTCTCCCTGCTCCATGAGCTTTATCAAACCTCGTCTTAAAACTATGTATGGTTCCTGCCTCCACTATGTCGCTTTCTAGGCTATTCCACTTCCTGACAACTCTATGACTGAAGAAATACTTCCTAACATCCCTTTGACTCATAGGAGTCTTCAACTTCCAATTGTGACCCCTTGTTTCTGTGTCCCCTCTTTGGAACATCTTGTCTCTGTCCACCTTATATATTCCTCGCAGTATTTTATATGTCGTTATCATGTCTCCCCTAACCCTCCTGTCCTCTAGTGTCGTCAGGCCGATTTCCCTTAACCTTTCTTCGTAGGACAATCCCCTTAGCTCTGAGACTAGTCTTTTTGCAAACCTTTGCACTTTCTCTAGTTTCTTGACGTGCTTGACCAGGTGTGGGTTCCAAACTGGTGCTGCATACTCCAGTATGGGCCTGTGTGTGTGTGTGTGTGTGTGTGTGTGTGTGTGTGTGTAACGACTGAGTTTGAGTAAGCTCTTCAGTTCTTTATCCACAGAATTAGTATTTACATCGTTCTTTATACTATACATCATTGACACAATGGAGTACACACGCTTTTTAATTTCTATTGCAAACATTTCTATACCACATTTTCTAAATTTGATTAGCTTCGAAATATTTATCTTTTATCTATTACTCCTCTTTTTTGTTTTCCTTCTATCACTTTCTCCACACTAAGATATTCTCTGGAAAAAAAGTATACTTGCTTTAATATATTTCCCTCTAGTTCTTTTATTGTTGGAGCCATTATAACAATTTCCCAATGTTTGAATTATGTTCAATCTTCCGTACCGAGATCCCTTTTCTTTTACTAAAACCCCAGTAAATGACAGTCTTCCGTACCGAGATCCCTTTTCTTTTACTAAAACCCCAGTAAATGACAGTCTTCCGTACCGAGATCCCTTTTCTTTTACTAAAACCCCAGTAAATGACAGTCTTCCGTACCGAGATCCGTTTTCTTTTATTAAAACCCCAGTAAATGACAGTCTTCCGTACCGAGATCCCTTTTCTTTTATTAAAACCCCAGTAAATGACAGTCTTCCGTACCGAGATCATTTTTCTTTTATTAAAACCCCAGTAAATGACAGTCTTCCGTACCGAGATCCCTTTTCTTTTATTAAAACCCCAGTAAATGACAGTCTTCCGTACC
Organism: Cherax destructor; assembly: GCA_009830355.1. Taxonomy (NCBI): domain Eukaryota; kingdom Metazoa; phylum Arthropoda; class Malacostraca; order Decapoda; family Parastacidae; genus Cherax; species Cherax destructor. Next base: position 176,910 of record WNWK01000765.1, read on the forward strand.
GAGATCCCTTTTCTTTTATTAAAACCCCAGTAAATGACAGTCTTCCGTACCGAGATCCCTTTTATTTTATTAAAACCCCAGTAAATGACTAAGATGTTAAAGAGTGAGACTGACCTTAGCAGCGACGATGTCGGCGCCCTTGAGGATACAGTCACCCACGATGCCACTGACGTCCAGGTACACGCTCTCCAGCTCCTGCAAAGCAACAACCAGAGCCTCACATCAGATAGGATGGCAGGAAGAAAACTGCGAGAGTAACAAGTATTTTTTTGACTTATAAGTTTATTCGGCACTTTAACATTAAAATGTAAATATCAGAAAATAGTTGTGAAACTGCTGGATTAAGAAGAATTTTATTTGACTTATAAGTTTAATCAGCACTTTAAAAATAAAATGTAAATACAAGAAAATAGTTGAGACAAATAGAAAGCAGGAACTCCACATACACTAGATTTTTTTTTTATTATATAGCGTGTTTAATTTGATATTTCCTTCTTTATTTTCTTCGCTTTTTGTAAGGGAGTTGCACAGGTTACACAGAAGTCACTCTGTTCCTTATTCTAGCCCCTTTTGACAGTAAATGGGTTTCTTTATTCCTGACTTCAGTCAGTTCTTCATCACACAGAAGTCCCTGTATCCCTTACCTCAGTCATTCACCACGCAGAGATCCCTGTATCCCTTACTCCAGTCATTCACCACGCAGAGATACCTGTATCCCTTACTCCAGTCATTCACCACACAGGGGGTCCTTACATCCCTTACTTCAGTCAGTCTTTTACCTCACCATTCAATTCGTTTCTCTCACTCGCACATTTCCTCTTCATTTCCTGTCCCTCAAGGCCGTCGGGGAACTGCACTGTTCTATTGATACTCTAAGTTCTTTGTTCACATCTCCTTTCTTGCTCTATTTCCTAATTAAGAACGTGTGCAATATTCCCAGCAGGTGGGTCTTCCTCCCTCAGCGTCGCGCGTCTTATCTCCCTTCAATTCAAAGAAAATGTTAAAACTTTTGGAAATTTCTTACAAAAAAGTAGCTTCTGCTGTTTTTATTTCCGGTGGTTACTTCACTAGTTTTTAAAATACATTTACGGAACAGCCTGGAATGAAAAAAGGAATGTTGGTGTTGTAGTAGCCCAGATTAGTCTTGGTTACACGTCCTTCTGGCCGTTTGGCCATACGATGACCATACTAAATGCTATGTGGTCAGTCTTGTGATCACTTTCTTGAAAACTAAGTGTATGAGTGTCCACTTACTGAGGAATATAAGTGGAATGTCGAAATATATTATTAATAAGATTATGATACCAAACATTTTAAACAAATGTTTTAAACTTGCTTGCAATATGAAATATAAATGGTGAATTAATAACGAGATGTTCTTCTGTTAAATCATTTTGGGCCTAATTCCTAGGCCCTAATTCCTACTCGCACTGCTTTCCCAATTTCTTTTCACCTGCTTGCCTAACCTTCCCATCATCTATCCCTCTCCCTTCCTCCCACCATCTGTTTGTCCTCTCAGTCCCTCCCTCCCTCCCTCTTTCCATTCTCTTCCCTCCCACGGATCCTTACTGTTTAGATTTCTCTCTCTCTCTGAGAGTGCTCATCTCTGACCCTCTTCCTTTCATCACTGCTTTAGCTGTCATAATGGCAGACTCTCAAAGTCATCTGTTAATATGCAGCTCTCTGAATTCCTCTCCAGGAAAAGGTCAAGTGGCTGTTGTTTCCTCGTTGTGTTGACAAGGGTTAAAAACTGCAGCTTTTGGATATTAGATGAGGAAAAGGTAGTTTGTGTACCGTGTCTTTGATCTCCGAAATGAAACCATGTTTCTTTAATCGCTAATGTGTCAACTAATATGAACTTTATATTTCTAGTGCGGGGAACCGGCGAGTTTTGAAAGTGTAGGAAAGAGTAAGAGTGATAATCTTTATTTAGTAAATCTACAAAGGATTTAACACAGTAAATTTGTACATTGGTTCCGGGGGTACATGGATGTTGAAGGTACCATAAAGAATACATTATGTAGATTGTGCCTAGGATAACTTAATGCTGTCAGTGACTTTTATTTCCATTGCGATGCAGGAATGAGACTATGTACGTGTAAGCATGAGTAGGGAGGAGTAGGTGGTTAAAACGTACGAAGTTAGGAAGGTAGGGAGAAATATAAGTACGTAGTTATGAAAGTTATAACTATATAAAAATATCAAATAAATTAATCATATGATATTAGGACCCTTGTGGCAGTCAGTTACATTCACAATGTTTAGTGTGTTATCTTATGTTAAATCTACATGATTTACTATATGAAACTAATGAAAGTTAAAAATTAATTACAAAGGTAGGTAGGGAGGTATGTAAGTAGATAGGCAGGTAGGTAGGTAGGTAGGTAGGTAGGTAGATAGGCAGGCAAGCAGGTAGCTTGATAAGTAAGTTTATTCAGGTATACACAGTTACATTGATTATCATACATGGCAGCATAAGTTTAGAGAACCTAGGATAACCCAAAAAAGTCAGAGTGACTTATTTCCATTGGGTAGGTAGGCAGACAGGCAGGCAGGCAAGCAGGCAGGTAGACAGGTACGTAGGTAGGTATGAAAGCAGGTAGACAGGTAGGTATGTAAGTAGGTAGGTAGGTATGTAAGTAGGTAGGTAGGTAGCAGTCTACCCCGCTACAAATCAAATAACTTTTTCTGTAAAAGGAATTTTAGTGTGTTGCAGTTTTCAACACCACGGTACAGGTAGGTCTGCAATATTCAGCTAATCTGTTTTAAGTGCCCATAACAGATCTAACTCTTACCACAACAGAATTAACGCAGACTAATTTGGCCCAACCAAAGAGCATTCTTTGCGTAAACACGGCCATGAGGTCTCTATGCATTCGTTGCTATTGATATGCAATAAATTCGTATCAAAATAGACACGTATAAATTATCCACCTACGCCAGCCGTGGCAATATCACCACCGGCAGCTATTGCCACAGTCGGTCACGTCGATAAACTTCTCCCTGTTGTCGCCTGCGTTGTGTTAGTAAACAACAGTGATTATCACTGTTGACGGTCGTTGACGTCTGGCTACAGTGACTGCAGGTGTGAGATACACACATGTGCACCCATCAAGATATTCATTAAGTTAACGTTTCGCCACACGTGACTGACGAATCAACACGTCGCGATACGTTTCCTTAATGAACGTCTTGACTAGTGCCTATGTGTCATTTACCTAAAATATGTCGGTCTCGTCATACGGCATTTATTTACGTCACTGACGATGGTACATATATATATATATATATATATATATATATATATATATATATATATATATATATATATATATATATATATATATATATATATATATATAATATTATTGTGTGTGTGTAATATATGACACTGAATAATAAAAGCTATTAACACGATATAATTAATGCTGTATCTAGTCACACAGAATACATTATACCAGTTTAACCTAATATTTTCATCTATAATAAAGCTCCACATCAACACTGTGCTCACGTTCGTCCTGTCATCCGAAAAAAATATCTGCAATTATAGAAATTTCCTATATAAAGTTCTGCCCCCCCCCCACATGCCAGCCTGACAAAATTGATATTTAATGAAATAATTGAGCTAGCCAATCAGTAGCCAATCAGTAGCCAAACCGTGCTGACGCACCAGGCTAATCTGGCCAATCAGACTATGTTGACAAGTCGTGTTTAGCAATGAGACCAAAAGCATTTTCAGTGTTATGTATAAAAATAAGGTAGAATAACACAAAGCACGTAATTAAACAGCAGAAGTGCAGTTAAATATATATATATATATATATATATATATATATATATATATATATATATATATATATATATATATATATATATATATATATATATATCTCAGATGGAAATTAATATCCCGGCTTTAAGAGTTTAAAGCCAATCGGAAGAGGCATTCTCTAGTTATCCCATGTAGACCAATAACAGCAGCTCTTTAAATTGACTGCTTAAGTTAACGGCGATGAAGGTTTTAAGCTGATAGGTTTAGGCATTCACAAATCACCACATGAAACATCAGCAATATTAATAACAATTACAACTTTCCTGTCAAGCTTAAATCTGTTTTGAAAAAGCTTTCTAAAGCTGTCACCTGGATGCCACTTGCACACTTCACAATTTCCATGAACCCTTTCCATAGTTATAGTTCACCAGCCTAGAAATTTTGAAGTCGATCGCATGAGGCATTTTCCAGTTATAAACGAGACTCTTTGAGAAGGGGAAAAAATCAGGCAACATCCTGAAGGTGACAATTAATTAGAGTCCAATGGTGTAAATCTTGTGATCTACGTCACCATACTATTACCAGTTTTTTAATATCATTATAAATATCTGACACATCACGGTTTGTTTCTTCCTAACTCTTCAATACTTCTAGCAGGACTATTTTTTTTTCACGCTGGCACATTTTATTTATTAGGTTATGACTTGCGGCGAGACTTATACCTGGATGTAATTTATTAAAGGCAACAATGCAAGAGTTTAAATGTCACTTCGGTTCAATTTGATCTGTCAAAATTGTCCAAAGAGGAAAGTCCAAGAGTCTAAACGCATTGACGTTTAAATATCCGCGTCCTCTGGCGAGCATTGCCAACCTGCAGGGACCCAAAAACATCAACTCAACAGAACAGACGGAAGATCGAGCCTCCACTACATCTTGCGCTGTATGACCCACATGAGTTTAGCGCTCAGCATGAATGATAATGCAATAATCATCATCTCAATAGAAAGAACCTCATATTAAGGTTATATTAGAGCAAATATTCCAGTTGCATCACACTTTAAGAAGAAACGATTATTTCTGGAGAGGAAGATCATCAGTATTTAGAGGTAATGATCGGACGCCGGTGCAGTAAGTCACTCTGGCGCTATTCATCATTGGTCACGACGTGTCCTTTGTAAGCGCTCAAGTTGGCTGTGATTAATCGCCAGCCTCCCACATGCTAACCTTACGTTTCAAAATTATTCGTATTCAGAGTTTAACATCTTACTGCAGTACGCAGTATGTTGTTGATGTATTCGGGGGCACATGCACGAACTGTCTGGCGACATCCCCGTAACCAAAATACGCTTTTATCTATCCCTGAGTTTTGAGAACTACAAATCACCCGAAGACGACCAAGACCAGGACTTCTACCATTACCGTCGGTACAGCTGGCGGTAACACACCCAGTGTCACCAGCCGTCATGGGTGAAATATGGAATAGCGAACTCCACACGCACAGTCACCTCCTCTCTGAATATTGTCGAATCCAGTATTGGTGGAGACTGCAAGAAAGGGGGACGGGAAGACCAGAGGTATGTATAGGCCAGAGAGAATTGCAAATCAAAGGGTCGTACAGGTTATAGAGACGTGTAGGCCAGAAAGATGGGGAGGCCATAGGGAAGGTCATACAACAGGGATGTGCAGGACAGAGGAGCCAGCAGTCAAGAGGGATGTACAGGCCAAAGGGACGCACAGGCCTCAGGAAACAACATTCGCTCAACAAGCACTTCATATACTTCGTATAATTAACATCTCGTTGTGATGCACAGAACAG